>CM020189.1:12322009-12378448 GCA_009805545.1 Oryza longistaminata
TTTGATAAGGTAAATGATCAAACATATTTTCAAAAGTTAATAATATCATCTATTAAAAATTGGAGGGATAACGTAGGACATGGTGTCCATATCCCAGATGCCAAAGTAAACCCCCCAAAAGAACAGTAGTAGTAGGCCCTGCAAGGCTGCAACAGTAATGCATGTGTGTATATATCATCATGCATGTCGTCACTGTGATGCAAACGCTTTACCATCAAATTCCTAACACCATTTATATCTAGACCAATCGCCATGCCTTGGGCTTTAGACTATACATGCATGCGATGCAGTTGTGCTTTTGACAATTGTGATGCCACCTTTCCTTGTCTCCTTTCACACAGCTGCCCATGTTTCCTACTCTTCTCCTCTGCCCCATCTTGCACTAGTTTATGCTTATTATTGTGTCTTCTTGGATGCGAGCAAAATGCATGATTAGGGACGTCATCACAGAGCATGATAAGGAGGTAGGTTACCTAACAGAGGAGGAATCACATAAGCATTGTTATTACAACGCTAATAACCCTTGAAGCATTGATGGGCCGTGTTAACCCATGGGGCTGATTGGGCCTGAAGCTAGACTTACGGCCCATCAATCGGGCCTGTAATTTTTTAAAAAAATGTTTTAGTACCACACTGCTTGCTTAAGGGGAGATGAGAGGGAGGAGGGGGTATAAAAGATGAGCCATGGGTGCCAACGAAACATACTTACCTGGATGGGGTCTATGGGCGATCAAGAAGGCTCATGGCCTAGACTGGTGATCTCCACTGCACAGAGGAGGGGCGCTAGCTTACCATCTCCCCAAGTGGGAGAGTGGACATTATAATTTGTGAAAGTGGGGGTACGCGTTCGCGCGGCCCCTGTCAATTCGAGTAAAAAAAATGTTGGGTTCAAATTGTAATCTTCAGGTTTAAAAATTGGTTCAAATAGAAATGTATTTTGAGTTTTCGGATTCTGGAATGCCGATTCTTTCCACGGTTTTACGGAGTATTATCAGAATTGCGTTAATAGGCTTAGGCCCATACATATTGGGTTTTTATCTCTGTTTACTAAGATAGGCCTCCTGTGGGGCTCCACGCACAAAGGCCCATGCGTTTGCTGCGGGCTTACCGACATGTTATCTACCAAAATTTACAAAAGAAAAAAAAGTATGATATTTGTTGATAGATACTATTACAAGAACATAAATTTGTCTAAGTGCACTAAAAATATGGTAATTTATGATAAGACGTCGAACGCATTAAAATACATTATCCATTCAATTGATGAGAGAGAAACCATGTGTTCTTTCTATCCCAAAATATAACTACTTCTAGCCTCTAGACTCTGTCCCAAAATATATTAACTTCTTCACTAACATTCTCTTCTCAACCAATAATATACCGTCACCATTCAATTTTCCTACCTACCTCCACTTCTCATCCAATCATAACCCTCCCTTATTAATTCTACATAATTTCTTAATAATCGTATCCAACTTTAAAAAATACTCATATTCTAAAACGGATGGAGTAAAATATTAGTTTTGCCATCATCTTCTTCTCCCTTCTCTCGGTCTTCCTCCAGCACCGAATTTGTCGCTGGCGGCCTGGCGCTCCATGGAGTCGCGCCACTACTCCTCACGCGCGTCCTTGCCGTGCGTGAGCACAGGCTACGCACGCGTCCCACTGCAAGTTCGCTACCGGTGTGCAACCCCACAATGAGGTCGTCGCCGCCGCTGCTCCTTACGCTGTGCACATTAGGGCACCCACAATGGTTATCTATATGCTCTCTACAAGAGATCCATGTCAGCATATTTTCCTACTTGGAATGTATTAAATGAAGAGAGAGAGCAAAGCTATCTACTAACTTAGAGATAGTCTATAAAGAAAAACGAGACAATGCATGAGAGAGCTATAGATACCAATGTAGACATACTATTAAGGTGGTTTACTATTAATCGAGTCTATTGCTGAGATGTACATGTTTTATAGAGAGCACCTTACTTTACCATTGCGGGTGCTCTTAGTACATTACCATTCTAATAAAAATAATTTCTCTAGCTCTAATAAAAATAATATTTTAATGCTTTAGTGTCATGCAGCACGTTACTATTCTTTTAGAGTGTTATCGTGTAAATTAACCTTTTTAAGGTGTATAATAGCAAAGATCACTTTTTTATTGTTTGTAGCATTTTTTTTAAAAAAAGAATTAGAAAAAAATAGCACTTGTATTAAAAGAACAATTAGTCAGCACTTCAGAGACATGAATTCAGATTTCACCATAAGTAATTTTGATAATAGCAAGTTGCACGGCTAATTTTATTAAAACTGGGTCCTATAATTTGCTAAATTTTCACAATGGCAGGTGGCATTGTTAAATCTGCTTTCAAATTTTTTTTCAAGTGTTTAGATTTTATTTTAGCTTCCTTATATCAGATTTTACAGTACCAATCAATTGGCAATAAACCAAATAGATTAGCAGTCTTTATTGGTATTGTTAATGTCAAGTTTTGTGACTGGCTGCGTTGTACCGAGTAAAAAAAATTGACTGAGTAATGTGTAATTCGTAAAAAAAATAGAAGTTTTCGTATGGTTATTTAATGGGCTATAAACCAAGCAGATACGGCCCCAAAGTCCCAAGCCCCCAGCAAACACAAACAAGCGTAGTACTACGTACGATTCCTCCTCCGACGAGAGAGAGCTCGCGCCATGGCAGCAGCATCCGCCGTCGCCTCGTCATCGTCGTCGCCGGCGCTGGAGCCCCACCCCGACCTCTCCCCGGGATTGTCGTCGTCGTCCGCGGCTTCCTCCTCCTCCTCGTCCTCGTCGCGCGACGAGGGAGCGCGCGGGGTCTCGTGCGAGGGGGGCGGCGGTGATGACGTGTTCGACCTGGACGCCCCGTGGGTGGCGGCGGCCGAGGCGGAGTCGAGGCTGGAGGAGGCCGTGATGGCGGCGGCCGCGGCGCGGGTTGGTCTCTGCTGCGCCGAGGAGAAGGGGAAGGGGGAGGAGGAGGAGGAAGATGAGATACGAGACAACCGGCAGCGGCAGGGGGACGAGGTCTGGTACACTGATCTACTGATCGGATCAGGAAATTTCAATAATTTGATGATTTTGGTCTGTGCTTTGGTGATTTTTTCTTGCAATGGGGTTGCTGTATTCGTAGTCTCGTGTGATATTGAGCTGGGAGCGTTTGGAATTGCAGGGTTTTGGGCGAGGGTTTTGCACAAAGTTGCGAAGTTGCGATCTTTTTTCCCCTTCGAGAGGAAAAAAAAAAGCAGGCTTTCGCTTTCAATTTGAGGAAGCGATCCAGAGATCATTAGCATATAAACTGCATTGAGGAAAAGGAGCTGGTTATACGCTTTGCATGCGATTTTGTAATCATTTACAGTAGTTCTTTACAGAAGAAAAGAAATCATTTTTAGTGGGGGAACCAAAGGAGGAGTTGTTGTACTCTGTAGGTTTTGTATTGAACCGATTAGTTACATTTCATCGTAATAAGGGTATTGTTTGTTTACTTGATGTGACCATTTGTTGCAGCTGATGGCTTTGGAGGCAATATATGGTGATGATCTGTCTGTATTCGGAAAGAAAGGGGGGCTCCATTATTTCGAGGTTTTTGTGTTGGTCATCACTGTCGTTTCTACTGTTCTTGGATGGTGAAACTTTGTTTTGATAGTTTGCCTTCTGTGTTCCAGATTTACATACATTACGATTTGAATGATGGCGCTGAAGTGTGTGCTAAGCTTTCTTCAGCTAATGAGAAAAATCCAAAAGATGGAAGATGTTGCGATGGAATAGAAGGGCATGGTGACGAACCAGATGAATTTTCTTATACTTGCAAGTTTGAGTACTTGCCTCCTTTGGTCTTGACATGCTTGCTTCCACTGTCCTATCCTAGCAAAGACCCCCCATATTTTACAGTCACTGTTAAGTGGATGGATGGGCCTAATGTTTCGCAGCTCTGTAAGATGCTTGACACCATTTGGGCAGAGTTACCAGGGCAGGAAGTGGTATACCAGTGGGTTGAGTCGCTAAGAAATTCTTCTCGGTCTTATCTCTGGTTTGATGGAAAAATAACGTTAGGTCCAGATACTCCAATGCAGAAAGGAGATAATCGTGCAATCTCAAGAAGTCTCTCCTTGGAGTCTGTAATTCCATCCATGCTCAGTTACAGTAGTAAGAAGCGCTATCAAGCTTTTCTTGAGGATCTCCACATGTGCATGATATGCCTCAGCCAGAGCAAAGGTAAGCTCCTACAAAACATCATCCTTCTCACATTGCAATCATACGAACCAAAATTCGCTCCATGCCTTCACTTGTTGAATTTGTGCCATAGTTATAACAAATTAACTGGCTGAAACTTTCATGCTTCACACATTCATTGTAATTGTGTGCTAATAAAGCCCAATGAGCCTGTTATTTCACCTGTTTATTTCTAAGATTTTTCGTAGGAAACTGAACAGGCTCAATCTGAAGTTCTTTTCCCTGTAAACTAACTTAAGTTTTGAAACAATTAGGTTCAAACTTCATCAGGTTTCCATGCCAACACCTCTTTTGTGTGAAGTGCTTGGGGATGTTATGCAGGATGCATGTCAAGGAAGGTAGTGTGTTTCAGTTGGTATGCCCTGATACCAAGTGCAATGCTTCAATTCCACCCTATGTGTTGAAGAGGCTTCTTACAGAAGATGAATTTGAACGTTGGGATAGGCTTACTCTTGAGAAAGCACTGGACTCCATGTCAGATGTGGTTTACTGTCCAAGATGTGTGATCGGTTGCTTGGAAGATGAGGATAATAATGCACAATGTCCAAAATGCTCCTTTTTCTTCTGCTCGTTTTGTAAGGAGCCATGCCATCCTAGGAGGCAGTGCTTGACTCCAGAGGAAAAGCTCCAGCGCCGGCAGGTACAAAATGAAATATATGCAGTGAATTATTTTCTATATTAGCAGTTAATTGTCATTCTAGTAGTAGTGATCTGTTAATCTCCGATAAACATATCTGATGGTTCATCAGTAAATCCTTCAATGATATACGAGTTATGAGTACTCGATGAGAAATCTCATCAAAACTATTTCAAGGGTACCATACAGAATACGCTTTTGGCACCTCTGTGCTACAGAGTTATTCAATGAGTTGCAAAATGCTGACATTATACTCTAGGGACATTTTTCCTTTTATTGACTTACTTGTTTCATGTTTGCAGGCGTCAGGGAGGATGTCTGAGAGAGAGGTGGCACAGGAAATACTGAACATCAAAGCATTATATAATGATGTCCGATTATGTCCAAAGTGCCGAATGGCCATCAGCAAAACTGCAGGGTGCAACAAAATGGTGTGCGGCAACTGCGGTCAGTTCTTCTGCTTCCGCTGTGGCAAGGCCATAAAGGGTTATGATCATTTCAGGTAGGCCATCAACTGTAACTTCTAAAATGAAGTATCCCTTATCCTGGAAACAGGGGAAGGCATCCAGGATATTTGAGCTGTTTATATCTTTTTTTTTTTTTTGAAACCGTAGCCAGGCTAAGCTGGAGTTATATTAAGGAGAATAGAAAGTATTTACAATATCACCAAGGGAGCTGTTTATATCTATGCATGTATGGTTTGACAAGCTCTTGCCCATTGCAGCGAATGTAAGCTCTTTGCGCCTAGAGACATATCGGCGTGGGAGAGACAAATGGAAGAGCAGTATGGAAATCATGTACGGCTTTCACTGCGCCCTGTAGGCGGTACAATCAGGTGTCCAAAATGCCGTGAAAGAAATTTCAAGGTAAAGAAACCTATCTTCTCCATCTATTCATGAGGCATGAATGTTGCAGCATTTGGTAAATTTCCCTGCGTATACATCTAACCAATGACAATACGCATCCAGGATGATGAGAAATATATCTTCTGCTGGGCATGCCGAGCCAACTACTGCACAATGTGCAGACGTGAAGTCCAGGACAAGAGGGGGCACTTTGGGTCACCGGAATGCGTGGGGCTTGAAGATTTCTAGCATCTTACTCCTATCGTCACATTTTTACAGTTTACGAAGTTAGCTGTTATGTTAAATGCTCAATGTGACGTCGTGTGCAATCGATCGATGAGAACTATATTTTGCTGCAAGCATGCAACAGGAGTTGTTTTCACCTTTACCTTATATTCATGCATGGTTAATTTATATTTCGCTGACATTGTTCTGTTACATTGGCAAGTGCAACAAAAGCACCTGTAATCTGTGTGATCAGCACTCGTGCCAACAGTTTTTGCAATACATGAATACGGCTTGAGAATGGAGAGAGTTTATTGCTTGTTACTGTTAGTAGGTAGTAACACATACCCAGCTTGTCAGCTACAGATATGCTATTTGCAGGCTATCGCATTGATTACAGCTCCCGAAAACGTCAGTTGCCGTGAATGATCTTAATAAGCGTCGTGTAACAGCTGAAACTCTTGAAGGAGATTATGTCTGTTAATCCATCAAACACACTATAAAAAATGACCAAAAGTTCGCATTCGATATTCAGCCGGTGCAATCAGCAAGCCTGCAACCATGAAGAAACCCACACGCCAAATGGTGCCAGCCCTCGCCATCCTGGCTCTCTCCGTCGCCGGACTCGCCGTCGCCGCCGCCGCGGCGCCGCCCACCCGGAGAGGGCAGGAGGTCCACCTGTTCGAGGCCACGGTGCGCGTCGCCGACGACGGCGTGGAAGATCCCGACGAGTACAACTACCGGTTGCTCGCCACCGTGCTCGGCAGGTCGCCTTCTGCTTCTCTGATCTGAGCTCCATTGTTCACATCGTTTTGCTTCTTCTTTCTTTTTTTTCTGACGGTGATCTCCATTTTTCGCATGAAGCGTCGAGGCAGCTCAGAGCGTCACGTATGAGACTTACCCTGGGACATTCAGTGCGTTCCTCACGAACAACCAGGCCCGGAGATTGTCCAGTGAGTGAAATTCATACCGCTACAGCTCCAAATTTTGGAATAGAGTAGATGATTTATCAGATTACTGATGTGTACATAATCTGTTCATGATTTCATTTGACAGAAGTTCCGGGGGTGCTGGAAGTTAGGCAAAGGGATGATCCTGTGCCTACGGATGGACAGTGATAAGAGTTTGCATGAGGATTTGTACCATCCAGTGGTTCCAAATCCCAATCACATAAACATGGAAGAATTATGTCAGAGCTAAAAGGAAGAGTGTATGGAAAGGTTAATGTGCTTTGAATATTATAAGATTGATTAAAATTCAGCAAGCTTTGCACAAACTGATTATCCTCTACGTCAGTTTACTAATCTTCCACAACAAAAATATGTGTGCAAGGTTGCTCCTTGAAACTGCATAGGATAATATTAACCGCATGTAATAACATGTACCGTAATGATGCAACGGCTCTAGAACGAAATACGCCACAGTCGAAACCGATGCTCTCTGCCAACAGATCATCACCCCTTAATGTTTGCAATGTCATAATTGCAAATCCCCCCCGCAGAAGTGTTACGAACCAGAGTCATCGTTTTTGTTTGCCTTGAATCTGAGGGGGATCTCAGGGTCGACACTGTGCTGCTTGCATCCACGGGGACCATAATGCTCGGAGCTCTTCCGAACCACCCTGCGGCACTGCGCACAGTAATGAACCTGGCATGCCCAGCAGAACATATGGTTGTTGTTTCCCATCTGCTCACAACAGTGACAACAATATTTCATTTACCAACATCAGGAGAACTGAAACTAAAGCTATTGAGCACAATCCTTACTTGCCAGATCACAGCAAATGGATGAAAAATACATATGATATGTGAAAAGTTATCTTCCATTATCTAAAAGTGTGATATGTTAAAACTACAACAATACCTTAGGATTTGGTTGGCGACAATTTGGGCACGGATGCTGTCTTGACAGTTCCCCCTCCAGTTCTTTCTTCACCTCCTCAATGAGGACGGTTGGATTCTTCTTCGTTGCCAGATTCTCCTGGTATCTGCAGGGCTCACTTTAAAAGAATGGCACTGTTTCAGAATTGGTGTCAAGAAAATAAGTACATGAAAGAATATTTAGTAAACCATTCTAGACTTTGAGCTATAAGAAGAATGTACCTTGAATGGCCATGATTCTCTGCCTTGCCACGGCCATAGCAGAACGATTGCCTACAGTTACTGCATAACATGTGGTTGCAGCCTGATACTCGGGAGATGGCAGTACCACAATGTGGGCATCGAACAGAAGAACGGAGCACTTCCTTGATGCTGGATATTTCATTTGACAAGTTCATTTTACTGGCAAAGCTGTCTTTGCTTAAAAAAGGCACCACGGTGCGATCCTGTATTGTGATCCAGATACAATTATCATTGCATAGAACTCCACTATAACAAATAATCAACAAAGAATATATTATCAGACATGACATCATAATTTACAATAACCATGAAAAGAAAGTGTCATTGTGGCCCCATTCAAATGAAAGTAATATGGAGTGTATGCGCAGTTACGGACTTACTGTATACAGACTACAGATATATGAAGTTAAAGAAAGTTATATTATTGATCCTATTCTCTGGAAACAAAAAAGAAAATCTAGAATTATAGATTCAGCGAGGAAATGAACTCAGCCACACTGGACACCAATCCCAAATCATAGAAAACAAATCATTTGGTTACCATCAACAAGACATTGAGCTAGTTAAATATAAGAAAATTCAACTTCTTAATGCAAGGACAAATTATTTATAACCAGAGGCATATCAGAAATTCACAAGTGTCCTGGATATTTTATTAATTATTTAATCCATGCTCTAAATTTCTACGAACAGCACCTCACTATGTTCATGACTCGTGATTCAACTTTTGAAAGTTAAAACAAAATTCTTAAAGAAAAAGAGAAGATTTTTTTTTGTTAAAATACAGAATAATCAGATATCTCTTTAGGAAATATCTAGGATAATTTTGGCATTCACAGATCATCTTTTTCTTGGAATGTTGTATTGAAATTAGACTCTGATAGTGAACATTCACAGATAATACTAATTGGTAGCATTAGCAGGATTTTTCAATAGAACATGGGCTGTTATACATTTGCTACCTGTAAGGAATTTAGCTTTTCTTCTATAGTCATGCACTTCTCCCCTATGTGACGGCGATCTCTGCAGCGGGCGCAGAAGCTGAAGAAGCACTTGGGGCACTGGGCATTGTTCTCCTCGTCTTCCAGGCAAGCTGCTCCACATCTTGGACAGTAAGCCAAGTCTGACATTGAGTCTAGAGTCTTCTTAAGTATCAATCTTTCCCAGCGTTCAAAATCTGTATCTCCTAGCAACCTTTTTAATAGGCTTGGAGGAATGACACCCCCGCACTTGTCGTTAGGACACAACAATTTCAGCACTGTTCCTTCTGCAACATGCATCCTTGAGTACGTTTCCATACACCTCCGACAAAAGTAATGCCAGCATGGAAGTGTAATAAAATCAATACCTGAGGGAAATCAATAAACATGGATTTAATTAAGAAATTGTCCAGATTGTAGATATGATGGAATTTTACCTTAGAAGAATGGGACAATAACATGATTACATTCCGTGGTACTGACTAAAAATAATATTTTTTGTGATTAGAAACTTGGTAAAGAAGCTTATAGTGGAACAACATTAAAAAAGAAACTTTTTTTTTTTGGGGGGGGGGGGGGGGAACACTTATTGTGATGAAATTATGAAACAATAGGAGGTAAACACTGAAAAAAAGTATTATCTTCAGAACACGGAGTTAAGACTAATAAGATATAGGTATCATTGCAGAGCACAGCACAGCACAAAGAGAACTACTGGAGTATCAACTGAAGTGTCCCAATTACCTGCGTACTCGGTGAAACAAATCATGCAGTCATGAAGGCCACTTAGAGAATTCATGGCATTGCTCCTCATTGTAGCTGATTAACCATTGTGCAACAGACTCTACGGACGCAATCTCTGCAACAGCACGAACTCCACAGGACCCATCATACTACCAGGCTGTCGTATGAGTATCCCATCATCAAAACCAAGATGAGAAAGCGCAGAGCTCTGCAGCCATTGCATCCATCCATAAACAACTTCCTGTCCAAGTTGCTGTGTCCAGATTGTGTCCAGCATGAGACAAAGAGAGGAAACTTTCACGCATCCAACCACTGTGAACTGAGAGTAAAGTATGGAGCGTGATGGCTTGGGTACGATGGAGGCATAAGGCATGTAATGAAATTGGAGCCAAGTGCTGGACACTGAATGTGTCAAAGAATCGACTATTTTGGTCATGGTTATCACCCTGGGATAGTTCTGTGGATATGCTGATACCATCAGGAATTTCCCAGTGCACATGGACCTTCAAACAAAGTGACAACAACAAAGATATCAGTAAGTCTTGTTGCGTCTCTGACAGATAATCATGTGACTAATATAAAGATGTACCTGGAAACACCGTAGTCATCCTTTGCACTGAAAATGCCTATATTGTCTCCATAAATTGCCTCCAGAGCCAGCATCTAAGCAAATCATATGTAACATCACAAATAGCGTTTAGATCATGTTTGACAAAGAGGTTGACGGTTCTAATCACTGATGTTTTTTTTTTTTTTTTTTTTTTTTTTACAATCTAGAGTTGCCTGAACAAATATTTACTCCTAGTTAGGCTTTAGAACATCAAATATAAGCTGTACCAGACCACAGAGTTGCAAAAAACAAAACAAAAAAAAAAAATCCTACAATTGTTAAAGTTGTTTCAGATAACACCCTTTATGAGAGAAGAGACCAGACCACAGAGGGGGATAACACTGATCATGATCTACAATCTGTAAATTAACTGACTTGAAGGCGAAATTGGCATGCTCTAATTTGTCCACCATAACCGAATAGTACACAAATGAATTTTCTCTACTCCAACACACTGCACACCTGCATCCTATCAACTCGATGCCTCCATTGTACACTACTCGGAGAGGATCGCACGAACGGGGATGCGAATCCCCCCGAGCTGGCAACGCGATTCTGACCCCGAGACGGGGTAGCAGCGCGGCGGACGGGACGATTCGATCGAGGAGTGGGGGGCGCGAAGCGGGTACCTCGTCTTGCTGGAGCTGGTCGTTGGAGCGCAGCTGCTCGTCCGGCAGCAGGTCGGGCTCCTCCCCCTCCCGGCGAGCCCGGAGCAGCATCTCGTGCAGCAGCTGCCGCAGCCCCGCCGCCGCCTGATCGCCGCCGGACTCGTCGTCAAGCTTCCGCTTCGGGCTCTCCATCCTTCGCTCCAGAGGCTTCCAGTTCCAGAGCTAGGGCTTTGGTTGCCACGGCCACATTCGCACTGAAGAGGAGCTCCGCCGCCGTACGAGCAACGGAACGGAGAGGAGGAGACGTGGCCGATCGATTCGGTGCGCGCGCGGCAAGGAACCCACCGCCATTTCGGGACGAGACGAAGCGACGCGAGCAACGATCTCACGTACTACTACGATGTAGCGGTGTACCGGGTACACGATGCGGTGCGTTCCGCGTTGCACGCCCCAGATTCGAAGTGGGCCTTCTTGTTTGGGATTGGTAATGGGCTCCCAACAAAACTTGGTGGGCCTAATTGGGCTAGAACGTCGTGGGCGAAAATAATCGGGCTAAGATATCTGGCCTGACCAAAGGAAATGGCATGAAGCAGCGGTATTTTCCTCTCTTTTTTTTGACGCAAATCCTCTCTTTTTTTCGAGCGAACTGTAGTTTTGGCCACATTTTATTGCACAATGTTAGTTTGGACTATGTAAATTTGTTTTTATTGTGGTTTAGACCAGCCAAAACTAGCCTTCAACACATAAATGACCTCAAACCCATCGGCTCCAACACATTAGTGTCTGCTAGAGAAGAGTGTTTGTGTGATCCAAATTGCAACAATCGCAGAGGTGACTACTCCAAA
This sequence comes from Oryza longistaminata, assembly GCA_009805545.1. NCBI lineage: Eukaryota > Viridiplantae > Streptophyta > Magnoliopsida > Poales > Poaceae > Oryza > Oryza longistaminata. The sequence goes on from CM020189.1 coordinate 12,333,869, forward strand.
GAAAAATATTAGGCAAAGAGTGGTTCCAAGTAAATCTTTCATAAAAAAAAATCGAAAAGGAGAAAACTTTCATAATAGAAGATGACACAAACTGTAAATATGTAATTCACTCACCTTTTTCCCCCTATATCCTGCTGCTACAACTATGTTACAGGTACACTCGCACACTTGACACATCAAACAAACGAAATCATTTCAATGGAAAACATTATTATAGAGAGAACATGTCGTTTGAGGTTGCGAGTTCGGTTGCTTTGACAAAACAATTCATGACAGACCATACATTGTCCGGATGAAAGAAGTAAACCATAGCTGAAACCGATCGATGCTCCGCCAACGGATCACCTCACAAGTCTATGTGTTCTGAACGAGAGTCACATTTTTGCTTATCTCGAGCCCGAGGGATCTAGGGGTCGACACTGTGCTGCTTGCATCCACGGGGACTATAATGCTCCGAGCTCTTCCGCACCACCATGCGGCACAGTGCACAGTAATGAACTTGGCATGCCCAGCAGAAGATATGGTTGTTATTTCCCATCTGCTCACAACAGAGATAACATTTCATTTACCAACATCAGGTGAAAGGGAAACTACAGCTGTTGAATATACAATCCTTTATTTAGTTTTTGTCAGATTATTATCTTCCAATCACCGTAATAGGAAGAATCACAAGTACATATGATATGTGAAAAATCCTCATCCATTATATAAAAATATGATATGTCAAAACTCAGCATTACCTTGGGATTTAGTTGGCGACAAGTCGGGCACAGATGCTGTCTTGATCGTTCCTCTACCAGTTCTCTCTTCATCTCTGTGATCAAACTACTTGGATTCACCTTCAGTGTTTCTCCTGCCAAATTCTCCTGATCAATTCTGCACTGTTCACTTAAAAAGGAGGGGGCACTGTTTCAGAAAGGATATCAAGAAAATAGATACATGACAGAATTTTTAGTGAATCATCCTAGACTTGAGCCATCAGAAGAATGTACCTTGAATGGCCACGATGCAGTGGCTTGCCACAGGCATAGCAGAACGGTTGCCTACAGTTACTGCATAACATGTGGTCGCGGCCTGATACTCGTGAGATGGCGGTACCACAATGTGGACACAGAACAGAAGAGAGTTAAGACTAATAAGATATAGGTATCTATTGCAGAGCACAGCACAGCACAAAGAGAACTACTGGAGTATCAACTGAAGTGTCCCAATTACCTGCGTACTCGGTGAAACAAATCATGCAGTCATGAAGGCCACTTAGAAAAGATTCATGGCATTGCTCCTCATTGTAGCTGATTAACCATTGTGCAACAGACTCTACGGACGCAATCTCTGCAACAGCACGAACATCCACAGGACCCATCATACTACCAGGCTGTCGTATGAGTATCCCATCATCAAAACCAAGATGAGAAAACGCAGAGCTCTGCAGCCATTGCACCCATCCATAAACAACTTCCTGTCCAAGTTGCTGTGTCCAGATTGTGTCCAGCATGAGACAAAGAGAGGAAACTTTCACGGCATCCAACCACTGTGAACTGAGAGTAAAGTATGGAGCGTGATGGCTTGGGTACGATGGAGGCATAAGGCATGTCAATGAAATTGGAGCCAAGTGCTGGACACTGAATGTGTCAAAGAATCGACTATTTTGGTCATGGTTATCACCCTGGGATAGTTCTGTGGATATGCTGATACCATCAGGAATTTCCCAGTGCACATGGACCTTCAAACAAGTGACAACAACAAAGATATCAGTAAGTCTTGTTGCGTCTCTGACAGATAATCATGTGACTAATATAAAGATGTACCTGGAAACACCGTAGTCCATCCTTTGCACTGAAAATGCCTATATTGTCTCCATAAATTGCCTCCAGAGCCAGCATCTAAGCAAATCATATGTAACATCACAAATAGCGGTTTAGATCATGTTTGGACAAAGAGGTTGACGGTTCTAATCACTGATGTTTTTTTTTTTTTTTTACAATCTAGAGTTGCCTGAACAAATATTTACTCCTAGTTAGGCTTTAGAACATCAATATAAAGCTGTACCAGACCACAGAGTAGCAAAAAAAAAAAAAAATCCTACAATTGTTGCAGTTGTTTCAGATAACACCCTTTATGAGAGAAGAGACCAGACCACAGAGGGGGATAACACTGATCATGATCTACAATCTGTAAATTAACTGACTTGAAGGCGAAATTGGCATGTTCTAATTTGTCCACCATAACCGAATAGTACACTGAAATGAACTTTCTCTACTCCAACACACTGCACACCTGCATCCTATCAACTCGATGCCTCCATTGTACACTACTCGGAGAGGATCGCACGAACGGGGATGCGAATCCCCCCGAGCTCGCAACGCGGTTCTGACCCCCGAGACGGGGTAGCAGCGCGGCGGACGGGACGATTCGATCGAGGAGTGGGGGGCGCGAAGCGGGTACCTCGTCTTGCTGGAGCTGGTCGTTGGAGCGCAGCTGCTCGTCCGGCAGCAGGTCGGGCTCCTCCCCCTCCCGGCGAGCCCGGAGCAGCATCTCGTGCAGCAGCTGCCGCAGCCCCGCCGCCGCCTGATCGCCGCCGGACTCGTCGTCAAGCTTCCGCTTCGGGCTCTCCATCCTTCGCTCCAGAGGCTTCCAGTTCCAGAGCTAGGGCTTTGGTTGCCACGGCCACATTCGCAGTAAAGAGGAGCTCCGCCGCCGTACGAGCAACGGAACGGAGAGGAGGAGACATGGCCGATCGATTCGGTGCGCGCGCGGCAAGGAACCCACCGCCATTTCGGGACGAGACGAAGCGACGCGAGCAACGATCTCACGTACTACTACGATGTAGCGGTGTACCGGGTACACGATGCGGTGCGTTCCGCGTTGCACGCCCCAGATTCGAAGTGGGCCTTCTCGTCTGGATTGGTGATGGGCTCCCAACAAAACTTGGTGGGCCTAATTGGGCTAGAACGTCGTGGGCGAAAATAATCGGGCTAAGATATCTGGCCTGACCAAAGGAAATGGCATGAAGCAGCGGTATTTTCCTCTCTTTTTTTTGACGCAAATCCTCTCTTTTTTTCGAGCGAACTGTAGTTTTGGCCACATTTTATTGCACAATGTTAGTTTGGACTATGTAATTTTGTTTTTTTATTGTGGTTTAGACCAGCCAAAACTAGCCTTCAACACATAAATGACCTCAAACCCATCGGCTCCAACACATTAGTGTCTGCTAGAGAAGAGTGTTTGTGTGATCCAAATTGCAACAATCGCAGAGGTGACTACTCCAAAGAAAAATATTAGGCAAAGAGTGGTTCCAAGTAAATCTTTCATAAAAAAAAATCGAAAAGGAGAAAACTTTCATAATAGAAGATGACACAAACTGTAAATATGTAATTCACTCACCTTTTTCCCCCTATATCCTGCTGCTACAACTATGTTACAGGTACACTCGCACACTTGACACATCAAACAAACGAAATCATTTCAATGGAAAACATTATTATAGAGAGAACATGTCGTTTGAGGTTGCGAGTTCGGTTGCTTTGACAAAACAATTCATGACAGACCATACATTGTCCGGATGAAAGAAGTAAACCATAGCTGAAACCGATCGATGCTCCGCCAACGGATCACCTCACAAGTCTATGTGTTCTGAACGAGAGTCACATTTTTGCTTATCTCAAGCCCGAGGGATCTAGGGGTCGACACTGTGCTGCTTACATCCACGGGGACCATAATGCTCCGAGCTCTTCCGCACCACCATGCGGCACAGCGCACAGTAATGAACTTGGCATGCCCAGCAGAAGATATGGTTGTTATTTCCCATCTGCTCACAACAGAGATAACATTTCATTTACCAACATCAGGTTAAAGGGAAACTACAGCTGTTGAATATACAATCCTTTATTTAGTTTTTGTCAGATTCTTATCTTCCAATCACCGTAAAAGGAAGAATTACAAATACATATGATATGTGAAAAATCCTCATCCATTATATAAAAATATGATATGTCAAAACTCAGCATTACCTTGGGATTTAGCTGGCGACAAGTCGGGCACGGATGCTGTCTTGATCGTTCCTCTACCAGTTCTTTCTTCATCTCTGTGATCAAACTACTTGGATTCACCTTCAGTGTTTCTCCTGCCGAATTCTCCTGATCAATTCTGCACTGTTCACTTAAAAAGGAGGGGGCACTGTTTCAGAAAGGATATCAAGAAAATAGATACATGACAGAATTTTTAGTGGATCATCCTAGACTTGAGCCATCAGAAGAATGTACCTTGAATGGCCACGATGCAGTGGCTTGCCACAGGCATAGCAGAACGGTTGCCTACAGTTACTGCATAACATGTGGTCGCAGCCTGATACTCATGAGATGGCGGTACCACAATGTGGACACAGAACAGAAGAACGAAGCACTTCCTTGATGCTGGATATCTCATTCGCCAAGTTAATTCTCCTGGCAAAGTTTCCTTTGCTTAACTGACGCACCTTATTGCGATCCTGTATTAAATGAATCACATCAAACATTGTAATCCAATACAAATTATCCTTGCATAGAACTCCATTATGGTAAATAATACATAAAGCATACATTACCACAAATGAGATCATATTTTGTACAAGAATGTGTTACTGTGTCCCCAGGAAATTAATACATGTGTGATTACTGACTGTATGCAAACTACAGATATATCACATGCAAGAAAGTTATCTTGACTCCTCTTCTCTAGAAACTTTTAAAAGAAGGGTTTTAGGATCACAACTTCAGTGAGGAAATCAACTTATCCACAAATGGTATCCTTGGACACCATTATCTGGTCATCACCAGTAGCTGGACACTGAGCTAGCTAAGTGCCTGAAATTTTAAATAATTAATGCAGAACAAATTGTTAAGCATCAGAGCCATGTTGGAAAGGCACATTCCCATGCTCTAGATTTCTATGCCCAGCACTTCACTAGATTCATAAGTCATAATTCAACTCTTAAACAAAAGTTTAAAATAAAAGATTTTTTTGACCAAATTCAGACTAACCAAATAATCTCTCTTTTGTCATTCCCTAAGAATGTTGTTTTGAAACAAGACTCTGATAGTGATCATTCATTCATAGCTAATATGAATCAGTAGCATTTAGCTGGATGTTGAATATAGCATGTGCTGTAATTCCATTTTGCTACCTGTAAGGAAAGAAGTTTTTCTTCTGGACTAATGCATTTCTCTCCTATATGACGACGGTATCTGCAGCAGGTGCAGAAGCTGAAGAAGCACTTGGAGCACTGGGCATTGTTCTCCTCGTCTTCCAGGCAAGCTGTTACACATCTTGGACAGTAAGCCACGTCTGACATTGAGTCTAGAGTCTTCTGAAGTGTCAATCTTTCCCATCGTTCAAAATCTTTGTCTCCTAGCATCCTCTTTAGTAGACTTGGAGGAATAATGCCCCCGCACTTGTCATTAGGACACAGCAATTTCAGCACTGTTCCTTCTGCGACATGCATCCTTGAGTACGTTTCCATGCATCTCTGACAAAAGTAATGCAAGCATGGAAGTTTAATGAAGTCAATACCTGAGGGGAATGAACAGACATATGGATTCAATTTTAAAGTGCCCAGATTGAACATAAATGATGGAACTTTGACTGCTATGGTTATTCATTAGAACAACGGGACATGAATATAATTACCTGTCAGAGCACTGACTACAAATCATTTTTCTTTTTGTGATTACAAACTCGGTAAAGAAGCTTGTAGTGGAATAATGTTTTGAAAATTTCATTTCTGGTAGTGATGAAATTATGAAACAATAGGAGGTAAACACTGGAAAAGGTACTATCTTCACAACACAGATATGAACTGAAGCATACCAATTACCTGCACGCTCCGTGAAACAAATCATGCAGTCATGAAGGCCAATTAGAAAAGATTCATGGCATTGCTCCTCATTGTAGCTGATTAACCATTGAACAGCAGATTCTACGGACACAATCTCTGCAACAACACGAACATCCACAGGACCCATCATACTATCAGGCTGTTGTATGACTATCCCATCATTAAAACCAAGATGAGAAAGTGCAGAGCTCTGCAGCCATTGCACCCACCCATAAACTACTTCCAGTCCAAGTTGTTGTGACCAGATTGTGTCCAGCATGAGGCAAAGGGAGGAAACTTTCACAGTGTCCAACCACTGTGAACTGAGAGTAAAGTACGGAGCATGATGGCTTGGGTATGATGGAGGCATAAGGCATGTGAATGAAATTGGAGCCAAGTGCTGGACGCTGAATGTGTCAAAGAATCGACTGTTCTGGTCACAATTATCATCCCGAGGTAGTTCTGCGGATACACTGATGCCATCAGGAATTTCGCAGTGCACATGAACCTTCAAACAAGTGACAACAGAAAAGGTATTTGTAAGTTTTGTTGGTCTGTGACGGATAATGAATCATATGTGACTAATAAACATATGTACCTGGAAACAACGTAGTCCATCCTTTGCACTTAAAATGCCTATATTGTCTCCATAAATTGCCTCTAGTGCCAGCATCTGAGCAATCATGTGACATAACAAATAGCAGTTTAGAGCATGTTTGGAAAAAAAAAAGATTGGCGGTTATACTTACTGATTATTACTAATGATTTTTACAAATTAGATATTTACTTTGCAACTATTGCAAGTGTCATTCTAGTTATGCTTTAGAGTTTAGACTAATAGATGGCTGTACGCGGGCTTCCAGTTTTGAAGTTTGTTTAGACCACTGACAGTGGCAGAGTAGCAACATTATGTATTTATGATCTTGACAAATTTTATAGTCCGTGAAAAAATACCTCGAGCTACCTAATTTTACACTAAATTTTTTGGTACGTCAAGGTACTTAGTACCCGGAGGTATCAAATTTTACGCTAGAAAGTGTGGTAACTCCTGGTATTTTTTTAAGGACGGTAAAATTACTCTATGATCTTACAATCACCACAGTTAGTTTCAGATGGCAACCTCGATGAGGCTCGATGAGAGAAGGACCACTAAGAGGAATCGATAACATTGATCATGAACTGCAAGTCTGCGATCTGTAACTTAACTGACGAAGCCTAGAACTAGAAGTAACCCGACGAATCCTAGCCCGCAAGGGGTAGAGGCACGCGGCGGACGGGATGACCGGACGACGAGGCATCGATTCGATCAAGGAGTGGGGGGGTGGGCGAGTGGAGCGGGGGTAGGTTACCTCGTCTTGCTGGAGCTGGTCGTTGGAGCGCAGCTGCTCGTCCGACAGCTCCGGCTCCTCCCCATCCCGGCGAGCGCGGAGCAGCATCTCGTGCAGCAGCGCCGTCGCCGCCGCCCCTCCGTGGGACTCGTCGTCATGCCGGGGGCTCTCCATCCTTCCGACTGGGTGAGGCCGTGAGGGTGAGAGCGCCGCCGCGCTTTGCAGCAGTGGAGGAAGCCGAATCCATGTGAGCTCCGCCGCCGCGCGAGGAAAGGAGTAGGAGACGTGCCCAATTCGGTGCGCGCTCGCCAAGGAAGCCCGACGCCACCACGTTCGATTCGGGGAAGGGGTGTACGATGCGGTGCGCAGTGCTCTTTTTTTTTCCTTTTTCAAAGTGGGCCCTCTCGTATTGGTAATGGGCCCCTGAAAACATCATGGGCCTAATCAGGCTAAATATCTGCATAATAAGTTCACTTTATATCCCTCAAGTTGGCGCCCAGTCTGACATTCATCCCTAAACCAAAAACCAGATATAATGCGCCCTTCAATTATTAAAACCAGTGCAATTCCACATTACCCTCCGTTCCCCCATATGCATTTTCCAAAAAATGCGCAGAAATGTTTATATCTTGAAATAGAGTACATTATTTCACTTTGTACTGAATTTAGTATATACTTTCACCTTACACTATAGTATGTCAGAATAAGTTTCACGTTGCACTAGGTTATTTCATACAATTGAAGAGAAATCTTGTAAAATATACATAAAATTTATGAAACCCTTTGAATTTAGACCGTACTATTTCACAAAGTCTCATTCGGGATTTATGAATTTCCATGAAATTGTTTATAGGCCTTGATTAATCCTTCTGTTAACTAAAACATATTACCACACAAGCTGTAAAGTAATAGTATGCCCATTCTAAAGTCGTGGTACAGTCGCGCGCATCAAACTAATTAAAATCCTCAGTAACAATCCCATTTTATTTACACACCAATGCAGGACAGAACAAACACTATCTGGCATCTCGAAAAGAATCTTGCAAGAATTTTTTCATAGATTGTTGTCATGTTTCTGTTCTTGATGTAAGAGGCATCCTGAATATACACAGTATTCTCAATAACAAGTCCGGAGCTAAATGAATGAGAGGCACAAAATTCACTCCAATATAAATCGTTGAGCTTTTACTGGTACAAGGAAGCAGGAGACTTAAAACAAGACTCACGGCCAAACCTTGGAATCTCGAAGAAAATACACCCTGGTGCAAGGAGTATATGTATTCGCATACGCGCACAGAACCTCTGGAAATCGCATTGTCGTCGAGGTATTTTTGGGTGATGCGTAGTATACGAGAAGAACTCTCAGGGATCTGCAGTATGCTGTTTGCATCCTTTTGGACCAAAATGCTGTGAGGTCTTGTGGACAGTTTTCCGGCACAGTGCACAGAAGTGCTTCTGGCATGCCCAACAGAAGACGTGGTTGTTGTTTCCCATCTGATCAAGTTACCGAAGCAAATGCAAAATTAGGAGCTAGGGCAAAGGTATAGTGTATTAGAAAAGAAAACTAGCAATACGGTTTAAAGACGCTAGGACATTCTCTAGAAGCATGCAGGGTTGGGGTCAGCCCTACCCTATAGCTCAAAGCAAGAACCAAAATGCATGATAACAGGGGCTGATTTAGTAATGTTAAGGTGGGCAAAGGTTGTTTTCAAACCCCAACCCCCATCCCACCCCCCAATAAAACCATCTTTATCTAAATATTATATGTTTACACGTGCTGTTATTCTACATATTAAAGCCCCGCGACCATGAAAAGAAAGTACGGAGTAACACTTTTCGTTAGGTTAATGCAAAAGACACCTTTGACCAAAAAAAAAAGGTGGTTGATATTACCTTCGGACATGGTTGCCGGCAAGTAGGGCATGGATGAGCAAATTGCCGAAACATTTCAGCTTGCACTTGTGCAACATTTTGACGCTGGACCCTCGGATTCATTTGCATGTTCCATCTATCAAGCTCTTCCTGAGGGAAAAGCTTACATGAACCCCTGGGCATAACAACATGATTGGTCTTTGTCAAGTTCGTGTATGATAATGAGCAGAAATTGCATATTGCCCCAAAAGAAAACTAACCTGAAATGTTCATAACCTTCAATTGCACTGTTACATTGGTAGCAGAAGTACTGGCCACAATTACTACATGACATCTTATTGCATCCTTCTATCTTATGGATAGCCATCTTGCACCGCGGGCACATTTTTGAGTCCTTCATAATTGCCTTGATGCTGCGTAGTTCCTCCAGAAACTTATGCTGATCTCCCTGTAATTTTCCTGCTTCTTGGCGTTTCTGTCAAATAAAGAAAGTTACCATGCAGAGAAAAATACAAAGCAAACAACAGAAGCAAATGAGGCATGGTTTGCAATAAGAATAAATTATAGCCTGATTGTTACCACACTAGAATCAATCTAAATGAAATTGTCTAACATAATCACACTGAAGATGAGAGAGAAACAACACGTACACCTATGATATTGCAACCCGCAACATACCAATCCATAAAGTGTAGCGAACTGCATACCAAATTAGATTTTAAAAAACAGTTTACGCAACTTACAAAAGGTAAGTTTACTATTACTCATAATAGGTAATTTATAAATCCGAAGGGACTCTGATAATCATAGAAAAAAAAAACTATTTATGCAACTTATAATTTAAAAGAACTGCATACCAAATTAAGCCTACAAGTGGAACATCAATGTCAGATCATAGTTTAGAAAGGATTGATAATTCAGATCTATATAACACAGCAAACCATATTATAATACTTTTTATGGTTTCTATTGGATGGCAAATCATTTCTCAATGGAACAGATTACTATCTCTAGTTTCTACCGCTGTGAAAATCTGTTAAACATGATAATAGAAGTCTCATAACTAAACTAAATGCAATATAAGCTAAATTTATGTGGAATGCAGTTCTCCCACCTCCAAAATAAGTAGTTTTTCTTCAGGCGACATACATTTGTCCCCAACATGACGGCGGTCTCTACAAAGCGTGCAGAAGCTGAATAAACAACTTGAACACACAGCTTCATTATCTCCATCCTCCAAGCAAGCAGTTTCACATCTCGGACAGTAGACTACATCATTCATGGAGTCAAGAGTTCTCCGAAGTAGCAATCCTTCCCAACGTTCAAATTCTTCTTCCCCAAGAAGCCTTTTCAATATATTAGGAGGAACAACAACTCCACATTTTGTATCAGGACATAGCAACTTCACCACAGTTCCTTCCTTGACATGCATTTTACAATATGTTTGCATGCATTTCAAGCAGAAGAAATGATGGCATGGAAGTTTGACGAAATCAGTTCCTGATGATGTAACAAATTAGACTGAAAACATAGTAATATAGATAATGAGGATTAAGCAAAATGTAACAAGTGAGTTGGATACTTGGATTCCCATTATAAAGATCTGCCACATGATTCTATTTTTTTACATGCAAGTACAGTCTTTCGAAGAATATACCTTTAAGACACTTCACAAACAAGAGCAGAAAAATTGTTACATGAAATGAATACCTCTTAACATGGTATCGATATAGCAGTGTCAAAGTTACAATATCTATGTGTTATGGGGGCTAAATAACACACATTGTGGTAGATCTAACCCCAAAATAGTTCCAAGTTGTACAAGCATGACCACAGGCTAACATAAACCTATTGTGGTAATTTGTTATTGTAAGCCCAAGACTTTCAAAACTACAGCAGGTAAAGACTATAATACTACAATTGTTCTATGGTAATGAAAAGGCAGAAAAGTTAGAACAATTCCAAGCTGTACCAGGACTACAGACCAACACAAACCAACTATGGTAATTTGTTGTTGCAAGCACAATACTTCAAAACTGCAACAAGTGAGACTATAACACTAGGATAGTTCTGCAGAAATGGAAAGGTGGAAAAGTTACCAGGAAACTCGCTGAAACAAATCATGCAGTCATGGATAGCACGTAAAAAGGCTTCATGGCACTTATCATCATTCCATCTCATCATCCTAGGAATTATAACATCGGGTGCAGCATTATGTGAAAGAGCACGCTTATCTCCACGCTCATGATCATACGCTGAATCACTGCTTAAAACTATCTCACTAGCAAACCCTAAGTGAGATAGGGAAGAGCTTTGGAGCCATTGTGCCCACTGATATGTTACTTCCATGCCCTTTTGCTCCTCCCAAACTGTGTCCAGCATTTGGCATAGTGATGAAACCATCATTTTGTTCATCCACTCTGCTGAGATAGTGAAAAGAGGAGGCTGATGACTAGGGTATGGTGAAGGCAGAAGGCACGTTAGCAGGATTGGCGGCAAGTGCTCAACTCTAAACTTGTACACGAGATCATCAGAGGCATCAGTATCATGGCCTGCTCCATATTTCAGTGATCCAGAACCATAACCGAGCCTTGCCGATACATCGATACCATCTGGGATCTCAATATGAACATGAACCTGCAATCGTATTAGCAGATGAAACCCTCTCCTGAATGCTATACTATGACCTCAAGATGGAAGATGAGGAAAATACCTGGAAAGACCGTTGGCCTCCCTTCTTATTGAAAATGACTACGTTGTCTCCAAAAATGGCCTCCAAGGCAAAGATCTGAGCATAGAATTTACATTGTATCAGACTAAAATAAGTAAATGATCACACATTCAACTAGAAAAGTAGATGACAGCAAACCGATAATTACTACATTGTACATACAAACACTCCCTTTCAACTGCTTGGCTCCATATTATACCTAGGCCATTCAACGTGCATAGTATTTTCTCCCTTTCTTTCCAATGTGATTAGCAAATTGTAAACCTTACCAGATCATAAAATTTTACTAACATTGGCCTAAATGCAGGCATGGCATAGCTATATGACATCTCTTCGCTTTGCCTCAGGTCCACAGGTAATTCCATCATACAAAAAGTTTGCTATGTGCCTAAGAAGAGACTCTCAGTTGGCCAGAATTTCACCTACTGTCTTCACATCTATGACAGAATCACAGAAGCCACTCAATTATGCTTAGCCATCTGCAGACAAGACCAACTACGAGTCTATGACACACTCAAGCGAGAGAAATCAACGCATCACCTCATCCTCCTGCCTCTGATCATTTGCGGCCGCCTCCTCCTCGGTCAGCTCCACCTCCTCCCCACCAAACCCGGCCAGCTCCTGCAGCTTCCTTACAGCCGCCTCCTCAAGGCTCCCACCCAATTCATCCCTCCCAGATGAAGAAGCTTCCAGCGGCGGCTGAGACGGCGGCGGAAGCTCCACCGGAGCATCCTCGGCGGTGGGGCAGGCGGAGACGTCGAGGCGCCCTACGGCCTCGGCGGCGGCGGCGACGCCGCCGTCGTGGGGGATCTCGGAGACGGGGTTAGGGTTTTGGGAGGCGGGCTTCGGGCCGGGCCTTGGGCCTCCCTTCCCCCTGGACGACTTCCGAGGCATCGCGGCGGAGCAGAACAGCTTCGGGGCGTGGGGGGATGGCCGGACGGGAGGATGCGTCGGCGGCGCGCGAGTCGGACCGGAGTGCGCGGCCGTGGAATAGTAGCTACTAGTAGCTCTGTAAGGTGTCTTTGCGGCGGCGGCGGCGCGGCGTGATTTTGGCGGCGAGGCGTGAGGCGGTGGTGGGGTGGTGTCCGGTGGACGCCGGCACGAGGGGCACGAGTATCGGGCCGCGTGATGAGCAGATTCGGAGAGGCTTCTTCGGTTTGGGTTGGGCCTTCGTGGAAATGTGTGGACTGTTCGTCCTTATTGTGCCGTGGAATTTTCAGATATCAAAAAAAAAAATCAAGGAAACTATTTTTTAGAAAATAATAAATCTAAAAAGGTTGCGATTCCTATTCGAATTCTGAAACGCTGAACAGAAGTTTTTTAACTATAAATTATCATGAAAGTTTAAGATTTTCAACTTGAAGATTCCAATTTTGAACTCAAAATTTATATGTCAGCCTATTGGAACTATAATATTTGTAAATTAAGTTGGTTAACCATTTAAGATTCGCTGCATACCAATCCCCTTCAAGTATACAGTACACATCCTGTAGTCAACTGTCAACCTACCTTTTGCTGGCTCTGCAATGACAAAAGTTGAATGCAGATTGATTGATGGTCAACGCATGCGGGGAAACGCTACTATCAGATGATGCAAGCGAAGCAGTCATCAGATCAGGTGCGTAGATTACTCTTCAATGGGGAGTTTGTGTTTTTGTTCTTTCAGGTCGGCATTCTGAACATTCGAAGCTCGCGGGGTCCCAGCTATTTTTTTGAACTAGTAACCGAACGCTTGGTCAAGAAAGGATGAACATTGGGAGGCTGAGTCGTCGGAGAAAGAGAAAAAAAATGCTGCAACGACCGAGAAATTCCCGTATAATCCGGTCCGCTCAACGATAATCGAACGGTCTAGGATCGCAAGCAAATACAATTCTTTCGACGCTGACAAGAACGGCTGTAAGCCCTCTTCTTATCATGCAATTCTAAATGTTTCCTCGATTCCTCGTCTTTGCAAACATACAAACAAAGCAAGAAATTTCACAGCCTGGGAGGCTGGGGCAACGGTGTTAGACGAGAAATTTCAGTATTTGCAGAGTACTCTTTTCAGGCAAACCATTGAGAGATCCAATTTGCAGACAATACATTTTCCCTTTTGTCGTGATAGTAGTATGTAGATATTTCTTTTTGCAATTGCACGATATAGACATACATTGGATTTGTGCTCTCGGTGAAAACTTAATGAAGCAAGCGCATCGACGAAACTATGAGTCCATTTATTACTCTCGAATTCTTGATACATTTGCCATGAGATGATCCCAGGTGTTGGCCTGATCTAACTTCTGCAGTAACAATGGCTAGAAGGTCTCTTCATCTGAAGTCTGCCTTGGAACCTGTTCAGGTTCAGCGCTGCTCCTCTGCTCCCTCATATACGTCGTGACGGCCTCAGCAATAGCAGCTAAACCGCCGGTGCTGACAGAGGATGCCTTGCTTGCGTCCTCAGCTTCGAATTCAATGGTCGATCGTAATACAGAAGAGTTGTCTGTTTTTCCGATGATCTCTATTCGCACGACATATTTCTTAAAGCCTTGATCTAGAAAACCACCTTCTATTACCTCTGCCTCCTTGATGTAGTTCTCATTGTCAATCCTGATGAACTTTTCTTTCATGAATTCTCCCCTATGTGCCCCTGGCAATACAAACAGCCGAACAAAACTTGAGAGCCATACCTCCCAGCACGCAAAATGATATGATGAATCAGCACATAATTAATTACACGTCTAGCTAAAATAAAACTTAAAATGGATTTTAATATATTTTTCCTGTAGAAAATTTTTATAAAAAACATTCCGTTGAAACGAGGAAGAGAAGTTAGGAACATAGAAATAAAAACACAAAGTCAAGAGGCCCAAAAGAAACAAACAGATTTTGATTAAAAAAAACTTTGCTAAACTGAGGTGTATTTGTGTTCGGTTCGATCAGGTTCTAACCAGGAGCGAAGACGACATGCAGGACAGACCCAACGCCACCGTCTCCCTCAACGAGCTCAACCTTGGAAAATACCTCAGGAACCAGCTGAGGGAGCAGCTGCCCAACAAGGAAGCCACCATAGACCTCACCTCCCACACCTCGGCAGCGGGGAGCTCAGTCTCCAGCTCGTGGCAAACGCTTCCTTTCATCGCCTCCTGTGCTGATGAACTCTCTGCAGCTGTGATAATCGAGAAGCTGAAATTTGGATGATTGCAGCTTCCAAGCTGACGATTGCAGTTCATCTGCTAGTTAGCCACCAGTTGTCTCATGCTATGTTGTTGCTAGTTATAAACTCATAGTTATAAACTTTCTCTTGGTTTGATTAATATAACTGGCCGGCAATGATTTCCGGCGGCAAAGAAGGAATTTTTGTGGAAGTTGCAGATATAATTTGTGACTCTGTGTACTGCTAGATGGCTAAGAGCAAGTTTAATAGTATAGCCAATTACTAGCTCCAAAACATCTATAGCTAATTTAATAGCCAACTCATACAATAGTTGCTTACTATACTATTAATATCTGGTCCCACCTGTCATACACACATTACGTCTTGGAGTCCGTGCTGCAGCTGGCTACAGATTTGTAGCCCGCTGCTCTTCTCTCTCCTCTCTTACCTCTTTAAAATATGTTTATAGCTGGCTTATAGTCTGCTATTGTACCTGCTCTAACGAAAAACTTGGCCGGGGATTATTTCCTACTGTCCCTTTCTACTAGCTATATTGAGATGCTGTTTCCGTGTTTCGCTTTCATTTTGATGTTGTAACTTTGTCCTGGTATGAATTACTGGTTCTGACCATTCACCATTGCATACACTTCGTGCTTCATATGAGAAATTTTTTACCAGACACGTGATAAGCCAATGACAGGGACACCGTGAAAACTAAGGTTCAGAAGATGTGTGATGCTCACGATTTGAGTGCATGATCAGACTCCTATCTTGCCATGTTCAAGGTGCGTGCAAGGACTGTAACCCGTTGGTATAAGGTGCGTGCAAGGACTGTAACCCGTTGGTATAATCTACCACTGAACAGGTCTATATGTAGATTTACAATATTAGGTAGTACTCGTACCTAATTAAATACTGAGATGGTTTGAGATCGATGGAATAAAGACCTCATGAACCCTTAGTCCCTTTTAGATTTTTTTTCTTTTAAAAAAGAGATAACAATGGTTAACAAGACCTCGAGCTAAAGAATAAGCATTGCTTAGCAAGTGGTTATACAAGTTAATCACCAGATGGAATGTGATAACAGATGCTACGTAATAAGTATTTGAGATCACAACCTTTAGCTCAAGTTTATTGAAAAACGGGGGACTCACAATTTTGGACTAGCCATATGAAGGTCAAACATAATTTTCTTTGCTTTGGGTCCTTTCGTATTAGGGGCGGCTCTCAATAAGGTTTTGAAAAGGTAAGTGGTTAGGTAATGCATTGTTGAGAGATCAATATCCTTATCTCTATAACATAGTTAGGCATAAACAATCGACTATCTCACAAATCATCCAAACAAACCCACAAAAAATTTCATGGTGACATGATTTAATTGGAGCAATTTTAGCTGTATGGCATAACTTATTACCTCATGTAGCTAATTTGGTTTTGATACAGGAGCAAGATGAATTTCATTGAAACCTCACTCCCAATAAGGCCTTCTCGGTCAAATCTCATTACTTAGTTGTTTTTTTTCATACGGGCATCCGAATATCAATAGACGTATTTGGTAAGTTGGGACATAATTCTCACCAAGGATAACATAGCTGAGCGAAAAAGGAAAAGTAGTAAGAAGTGTTGCTTTTGTCACAAGGATGAAATCGTCCAACATTTGTTCTTCCAGAGTCATTTATCTTGTTTGGTGTAGTCTGTTATTCGCATGGCTTGTAATTTACAACATTTTCGAAATGTTACTCATATGTTTGGACATTTTCTTTTATGTGTTCCTAAAGACATGATAAATCTGCTTTTGATGGGTGCATTAGCTCTTTGTTGGAACATTCAGCTAAGCATGAATGTGGTTATTTTTATAATAAAATGGTGTTTTCTCCTTTGTAGGTTATTAATTTCGTTACCCAGTGGTTAAGCACCTGAGTTATGCTCCACAAATCGAAACTTCGGGATACTTGTGGTGGTATCATGATGTTTGGACTAGGTGACGTGGGAGGTTTCTACCAGAAGCATATGTGGCGGTTTAGCCTATGTATTGATAGCCACTCATTTTTATGTTTCAATCACACTCCTGTGTTTGGGATGGGGTTTTAGATGGTTTTTTTTTTTTGACTGTGCATTTCATACAGAGATCGAGGGTGGGCTCAGTTGGATTATATCATTTTGGCTTGACTGATTCTTGATACAACTTGTAGGATCGAATCATAAGAACTAAGCCAACCAGAGGAGGGGTGAATGGTTGGTATACCCAAAAATCAAAAAACTTTTAGCGGAAATAAAAGTTACCCTCGAAATCAATGGATCACGGTCCGACCGAGGTAGTCGTGAGGAAGCCACCATAGACCTCCCACACCTCGGCAGCGGGGAGCTCAGTCTCCAGCTCGTGGCAGACGCTCCCTTTCATCGCCTCCTGTGCTGATGAACTCTCTGTAGCTGTGGTAATCGAGAAGCTGAAATTTGGATGGTTGCAGCTTCCAAGCTGACGATTGCAGTTCATCTGCTAGTTAGCCACCAGTTGTCTCATGCTATGTTGTTGCTCACTATATATAAACTCATAGTTGTAAACTTTCTCTTGGTTTGATTAATAAAACTGGCCGGCAATGATTTCCGGCGGCAAAGAAGGAATTTTTGTGGAAGTTGCAGATATAATTTGTGACTCTGTGTACTGCTAGATGGCTTGGCCAGGGATTATTTCCTACTGTCCCTTTCTACTAGCTATATTGAGATGCTGTTTCCGTGTTTCGCTTTCATTTTGATATTGTAACTTTGTCCTGGTATGAATTACTGGTTCTGACCATTCACCGTTGCATACACTTCGTGCTTCATATGAGAAATTTTTTACCAGACACGTGATAAGCCAATGACAGGGACACCGTGAAAACTAAGGTTCAGAAAATGTGTGATGCTCACGATTTGAGTGCACGATTGGACTCTATCTTGCCATGTTCAAGGTACGCCGTACGTGCAAGGACTGTAACCCGTTGGTCTAATCTACCACTGAACAGGTCTATATGTAGATTTATAATATTTGGTAGTGCTTAATCAAATACTGAGATGTTTTGAGATCAATGGAGTAAAGACCTCATGAACCCTTAGGCTGAGATCGTCAGGAGGAGATGGGAACAAATCTCGTGCAAACGAAAAACGGAGCGATCCATTAGCGCGTGATTAATTGAGTATTAGCTATTTTTTTAAAAAAAATAGATCAATATTATTTTTAAGCAACTTTTATATAGAAACTTTTTGTAAAAAAACGTATTGTTTAGCAGTTTGAAAAGCGTGAGTGCGGAATACAAGGAGAGGTGTTGGAAACACCGGCTGCCAAACACAGACTAAAGTCCCTTTTAGAATATGTTTTGAAAAACAAGAGATAACAATGATTAACAACACCTCGAGCTAAAGAATACAACGTTGCTCAGCAAGTGGTTATACAAGTTACTCACCCAGATGGAATGTGGTAGCAGATGCTACATAATAAATATTCGAGATAATAACCTTAGCTAAGACTTATCGGAAAGCGGGGGACTCACATTTTTGCACTAGTCTTATAAAGGTCAAACATGATTTTCTTCGGTTTGGTTCCTTTCATATTAGGGACGGCTCTCAAATAAGGTTTTTTAGGCATAAACAGTCGACTATCCCATATATCTTTTAAACAAACCCACAAAAATTTTCATGGAGACAAGATTTAATTGGAGCACAATCAGCTGCATGACATATTTTATTGCCTCGCATAGCTGATTTGGTCTCGATACAGGAGCAAGATAAATTTCACTGGAACCTCACTCCAATAGGGTCTTCTCGATCAAATCTCACTGCTTAGTTCTTGTTCACACGGGCATCCTGAATATCAATAGACGTATTTGGAAGATAAAAGTATTGCTAAAAGCTAAGATTTTCCTTTGGTAATTACGCCAGGATGTAATTCTCACCAAGGCTAACCTAGCTAAGCGAAAAAGAAAAGTTAGTAAGAAGTGTTGCTTTTGTCATAAGGACGAAACCATCCAACATTCGTTCTTCCAATGTCACTTATCTCGTTCGATGTAATCTGATATTCATATGGCTTATAATTTACAACCTCCTCGAAATGTTACTTATATGTTTGGACGTTGGCTTTTATATGCTCCAAAAAAACATGAGAAAATTGTTTTTGATTGGTGCATTAGCTCTTTGTTGATCTATTTGGGTAAGCATAAATGGGGTTATTTTTATAATAAAATGGTGTTTTCTCCTTTGCGGGTTATTACTTCAGGTACCTGGTGACTACACACGACTATCCATAGCCACTAATTTTGTTCCAATCACACTCTTGTGCTTGGGATGGGGTTTTAGATGGTTTCTTTTTTATTGTCTGCATTTCATATAGAGATTGGCGGTGAGCTCAGTTAGATTGTAGTATCTTGGTTTGACTGAGCCTTAATAAAACTTCAATTATAAAATAAAAGGAACCAAACTGTGCGCGACAACGATGGTTTTGCACGATGGTTTTGCGAGCAAGCGCGACAACGAAACTGTGCGTCCATTTATTACTCTCGATACATTTGTTAGCTTGAGATAATCTCAGGTGTTGGCCTGAGCTACTTTCTGCGTCTTGATATACTCTGCAAATTTTTCAGCGGTCGCAGCCAAAGATGCGGTACTAACCATGGCTTGGAGCTCTGGATGCTCATCACCGATCTCATACTCGATAGTCGATCTTATAACCGAAGTGTTGGGCCCTTTCCGAATGATCTCGAATCGGATCATGTACGAGAGGAAGCCCAGCTTCAGGATGTCGCCTTCCACCGCCTCTGCCTCCTTCACGTAATTCTTGTTGTCAACTTTGATGAATTTCTCCTTGTAGCTCTGCAATCCAGGAATTCCTAACAAGTGGTAGAACAAGCAAGGATACTCATCAGCAATCAAGATAACACACCAACTGATGGTGCGAGTCACATATTAATATAGCTAAACAGAATACAGGATTATAACTGTGAAAGGCTATAATCAGATAAACGAAAAACAAAAACACACCCACAACCTAATGACTCTAAACCCATACTCCGAGAAAAACTACTCCCTCATTTTATATTATAAGTCGTTTGATTTTTTTTCTTAGTTAAAATTATTTAAGTTTGACTAAATTTATAGGAAAATGTACTAACATTTCCAATAAAAACAAACACTATCAACATATGTTAAACTAATTTCGTGTTTGTTATAGATATTGTTAAATTTTTTAATAAATTTAGTCAGACTTAAAAAAATTAACTAAAAAAAATCAAACGATTTATAATATGATACGGAGGGAGTAGCTAGCACCAAACCAATCACCCCTAATCCCAACAGGGCACAGACACACCGCCCTAAAGTGCAGACACCCTAATACAGTCTCACCTGGAGGAAAAGTCAGTCGCACGATGGTGCCGACGCCGCCGTCGCCGGTGACGAGCTCGACCTTGGCGAGGATGTGGGGGAGCAGCTCGGGCAGCAGCTCGGCGGCGCGGAGCGTGCCGTAGATCTTCCACAGCTCGGACGCCGGGACGTCGGTCTCCAGCTCGTGGCTCTGGCTTCCTCTCATCGCTCTGCCTCTCTCACCTGTGCTTCTTCAGAAATTCTCTGAACTGTCTGACAACCACCTAGCTATCGACCAAGCGTTAATATAGGCGACGCGGTCGTGAAGAGCCAAGCTTAATTTGTTTAGTTGGAATCCACAAGACTGAGATGCTATGTATGGAAAGAATGAGACGTGCTGTTGTTCAATCCACAAGAATGAGATGCTATGTATGGAAAGAATGAGACGTGTTGTTGTTCTTGTCTGGAGCTTTGGGATCTCCTCCGGACCTCAGAATCGTTTTGTCTGAAGAAATAAAATCATTTTGCAGGCCTGAAATGCCAGCACTTTGGTGCCGTCCGTTGCAACTTGGCAAGTACCTATGTTTGCTGTTGGGTAGTGACGAGAGCGATGAATAATCCATGATTGATTTTGCTTTGGGTTATTCAAGTGCCTGATCCGTCCTCCCTCTCCACTTATTAATCTGAAATACAGATGCTTTGCTTCGTGCTATCAGCCTATCATATGCAGATATACCATGCGTCGATGTCGTTAAGCTGGAGTTTATAAAAAAAAAAACACTTGATTTATTCGCTGGGGGAAGATTTGTGTCTCCTTTCAAAGATTTGGTCTAGCAAACCTAGCGGTCGGAATTCAAAGTGCTCTCAGTGGCTTCTCTAATTGGAGACATAACGAAATCCTAAACGCTAGGGACCAAATTCCTTCGTTTCTCGCTTTTGTCCCGTTTCCTTTATAAAAATTTTAAAACCTGTACTACGGTATCTCATGACTCATGAGGTGTACTAGCACCACAAACTTCGCTGCATTCCCTTTTGTCGCGTACTATAAGATGATCAGACCGATGACAACGACGACTGCAGATGAACGGAACAGCAGCCAAACCAATCGTTCCATCTCCATAACTAATTACTCCCTCCGTATTTTTATGTACGACGCCGTTGACTTTTTAACCAACGTTTGATCACTCGTCTTATTAAATTTTTATGCAAATATAAAAATACTCATGTCATGCTTAAAGAACATTTGATGATAAATTAAGTCACAATAAAATAAATTATAATTACAATAATTTTTTGAATAAGACGGAAATTCAAACGTTTGTTAAAAGTCAATGGCGTCATACATTAAATACGAAGGGAGTAGGGGGTGGAAACGAGCGAGCGCGAAGCTCGCTCGGGCTCGTGAAGCTCGCTGATTTGCAGGCTCCGGCTTGGCTCGGCTTCGGTTCTCCACCGAGCTGTACATTAGGCCTTCGGGCCTCGGCTCGTGGTCCTTGGCTCGGCCGGCTCGAGCTTGGCTCGTGAGCTTTGCAATAGCAAGAAGTTGTTGTTGGCTTTGCAAATGACTTGGTTATTCAGATAAATAACTCTCAAAGTCCCTCAAAGATATTAGGTATTTGTAATACAGCCAGCCTATAACAATTGATGACTTTTTTGGTTTTCGGCCAGAAGTCCTTTCTATGCAAACCGAGCCAAAATAAGCTCGTGAGCTGCTCGCGAGCTGGCTCGGCGCTCGGCTCGGTTTCACACAAACGAGTAAAACCCCAGGCTCGGCTCGGCTCGTTTCAGGATTCGAGCCGAGCCGAGCCAGGCGAGCCCGAGCTTTTTGTCCAGCCCCATAGGAGGGAGTATAAATTAACGCTTATTAGTAATAAAAAATAACTTCAGAAAAAAATTATATGTTATAAGTAAACTTCTTAAAAACAAATTAGTATTGAAATATTAAAATGAATTTTTAAAATTAAGGTTCAAAATTTAAATTTTATACACGATGACGTAAGCGCCATCTGATATGATGAGGTGAGATCGAGATCTGGCCCGTCTAGCGACTGGGCCCGCACGAGCACGGCGCGGCACCACCCCGGTTGCACGCAGACTGGGCTGAGAATTCATGGGCCGGGTACCTGCGTAACTAGGCCAATCCGCTGGTCTGAAACGGGCCAAGACCCTGGCCCATGAGAACTCCGCGACGAGACGAGCCGTGGAGGCGTGGAGGCAGAGGCCTCTGCTGAGCTTGACCACCGTACTACTGCCGTGCGCTTGGAAACCCAATCAGTCAAGCCTGAAAAAAAAAAATCAGTCAAGCCAGTATAACTGCTCTCTTTCTTTTCTTCAAAATGCCAAGCTTGAAATAGTTGTTTCAGCAGTTTTTTTCTAAGCAGGCATAATTATTGCATATTCAGCGTACTCTTCACCAAATTCGCGACCCACCGAATCATTTTCTGAAGCCTCAAGCCGCCCTCTGCAGGACTTATCACTAAATCATAAAAAAAAAACAGTATTATGAACGAAGCATAATAGTGCCATGACTGCACATGTGACATGTACGTGTAGTTAGTTACTTGTCGCAGGAGACCAAAACGTAGACGCAATTTGAATAAGATTATTGGCAGCCATGCAATGCATTATACAAACGGTAGTCCTCGGAGTGACATCACAGAATTGACACTCGGAAGGTTCATCTTCATCATATCAGATTATCAGTCCTAATATTTGGGGCTGCCTTGCCTGCTTGTGACACACTGGCAGCAGATGATGATAATACGCTAATAGCTAGGCAACATGAAATCAATTGTTCTCTAATCTTACAAACAAGTACATTAGTCAATATTCAAATAAGTAGGTTTCCTCGAAAATATGGAAAAAAGGCGTACTTGCTCTGTCAGAGATTTAGGTGATTGTTTGGATCAACAGCTAACCTTTTTGATTTATCTGTATTTATTTATTTCTGCGAGGAGACAGCCGTGTGATTAGTCCGCGACGTCAGGATGGATGGCTCCGGATTCTTGCAGCTGGTCTCTTCTGAAAATTCAGAGATCACGCATGTTTTATGGGGATTATTATACTTCATAGACACATATATATATCTCCAGTTTTTATATAGTGTAGCCACTTGTTACCTGCCCTGCGACAATGTATAGTAACTGATGTGTGTGTGTGTGCAGTCTCCGTGCGTGTGAACCGTAGCATGCAAGATATATCGTCTCTTACGTCGATAGATCTCCCCAGCGCCACCTGCTCTCTTTGACTTGCAAACAACATTCAGACACCAAATCAGTAGCGAAAACGAGGGAGTGGATTCTAATCCCTCGAGGGGATATTCCCTCATATACCTTTTTCTTTTAAATTCGATGCAAATAGTTGTGAAAAATTCTGAAAAAAATTGACAATGTAGAGTATAATGATACCTACTAGTCCACCAAAATTCATGTTCAAATTCGATCTACACATCGAGAAACAAAAAAGACAAATTTAGATATAAACAGTACGCTACTATTCAAGGCGTACTTGCTCTGTCAGAGATTTAGGTGATTGTTTGGATCAACAGCTAACCTTTTTGATTTATCTGTATTTATTTATTTCTGCGAGGAGACTGCCGTGTGATTAGTCCGCGACGTCAGGATGGATGGCCCCGGATTCTTGCAGCTGGTCTCTTCTGAAAATTCAGAGATCACGCATGTTTTATGGGGATTATTATACTTCATAGACACATACTCCCTCCGTCCCAAAAAAAAAAAAGACAAACCCTAGTTTCCGTGCCCAATGTTTGACCGTCCGTCTTATTTGAAAAAATAATGAAAAAAATTAAAAAGAGAAGTCACGCACAAAGTATTAATCATGTTTTATCATCTAACAACAATAAAAATACGAATTATAAAAAATTTCATATAAGACGGACAATCAAAGTTGGACACGTAAACTCAGGGTTTGCTTTTTTTTTGGGACGGAGGGAGTATATATATATCTCCAGTTTTTATATAGGCTGTGTTTAGTTGGATCCAAAGTTTGGATTTTGGTTGAAGTTGGAGATGATGTGACTGAAAAATTGTGTGTATGACAGGTTGATGTGATGGAAAAGGACTGAAGTTTGGATCCAAACTCACAGCCATAGTGTAGCCACTTGTTACCTGCCCTGCGACAATATATAGTAACTGATGTGTGTGTGTGTGTGTGCAGTCTCCGTGCGTGTGAACCGTAGCATGCAAGATATATCGTCTCTTACGTCGAGAGATCTCCCCAGCGCCACCTGCTCTCTTTGACTTGCAAACAACATTCAGACACAAAATCAGTAGCGAAAACAAAAACGAAAAATAAAATAACAATAGAATAAACGCAAGTTTCAACTGCATGTCAAGTCGGGTCTAGATCCCCTGGAGTTGGGGATAACTCTGCCGGGTGGAGTTGGCCAAATCTGAGCCATGCATTGTTTCCTACGGCTGAGATCATTTCTCATCAATTTCACCTAATAAATTAACTCCTTAAATTTATGGGTATGGCCGGAAACTTAGTTTTTTATGCGTTTCCTATATAACAACGATTTGATTAAGTAAAAAAAAAACAAAATAACACTTTGTTATTTCTCAAACAACACATACAATCGAACAACTCTAAAGCGGCAGTGTACAACTGTACAACATAGTGATTTCACATATATGCAAACAGTGAACGATATAAATATTAATGTGTATGATTTTTTATATAATAGATGAAGCATGAAATATTTGATCTTGCAGCAAGTTGTTGATGCAAGTTTATTTGTTGCGTGGTTAATTACTGGTTTTTAAATACAAATTAACGTCGCTTAATTCAAGCCCTTGAACTATTCCAGAATAGCACATGAATGGCCAACTCCACGCACTAGAGTTATACCCAACTCTAGGAGATCTGGACCCATGTCAAGTCTCCTTTCTCGCGCGTGCTTGTCATGCACGACGTAGTACATGTACATGTACATGCCATGGCTATATGTGGCTTCATTTGCAACCTAGTACACGCCTCAATCCATTATAAATAGCAACTACAGGGTCTTGTTCCCTTTGTGCTAGCTCTTCGTCTTGTCAGCGATCGCCATCTTCAGCTAGGTTAGTAGGTGCAAATTAAGGGCTAAAGAAGTTTTAGCAAATTTAATTAGGGATCGATCGATGGGGAGGTCGCCGTGCTGCTGCCACGACGCCGGGGTGAAGAAAGGGCCGTGGACGGAGGAGGAGGACAGGGCGCTGGTGGAGCACATCAAGAAGCAGGGCGGGCACGTCGGCAGCTGGCGCGGCCTTCCCCGGGCGGCGGGGCTCAACCGCTGCGGCAAGAGCTGCCGCCTCCGATGGACCAACTACCTCCGCCCCGACATCCGCCGCGGCAACTTCTCCGACGACGAGGAGCGCCTCATCATCCGCCTCCACGCCGCCCTCGGCAACAAGTGCGTAACTAATACTCCCTATATTTCATAATGTAAAATTTTCTAATATTGATCATATTCATATATATATATATATATGTATATGTCGGCGAAAAGGTCAGGTGGTCGACAATCACGACACACCTAGCCCCAACAAAACACACACATATATAAATTTATTAATATATATATAAACGTAAATAATGCTAGAAAGTTTTACATTAAGGAAAAAAGTACTTGCATTTCCGACGACGATCGATCGATTATCGAAGTGTAAATGTCTTCTGATTTTTTTCTGTTGATTGATTAGGTGGTCGACGATCGCGACGCACCTGGACGGGAGGACGGACAACGAGATCAAGAACTACTGGAACACGCACATCAAGAAGAAGCTGCTGCGAATGGGCGTCGACCCCGTCACCCACCAGCGGCAGTTCCAGCTGCTGCAACACATACTGAATTCCTTCACCTCCAGCAGCGACGTCACTGCGACGGCTGGTCTCATGGCCAACCTAGCCGCAACAAACGCCATGGTGAACTCGAGCAGCAACGTCGCAAGCTTCCAGGAGCAGATGAACGCATTGGCACATGCAAACTACCAGCCAGGCTATCTCCGTGATGTCGTCCCAAGCTTTCCAGGGCAAGACATGGCGCCGCAACTGAACAGTACTAATAACAGTACACCTAGTACGGCTCCAGTGCTCAGATCAAGCGCTGAACCGGCTGATCAGTGCTGCAACGATGCTGCATTGGTGCCTGAAAGTTATCCACGGGAAGTGGCACCATCTGTTGATCACTGGAAGGTGCAGGATTTTCCCAGCTTGGAGCCCCTGGAGCTACCAAATCTATCAACTCTGGAGAGTGATCTTGATCCGTTCTGGAAAGAGATACTAGAAAGCAGCTTCCGTTCATAAAATTCGTCTCCGTCGGGTATTATGATATGAAATGTTTGGTATAGTGAGATGTACAAAATCTACACACGTCTTAATTAGCTTCTTTTTAAATTATCATCAGCAGATCATTGACTGTTGTCGGGGTTCGGACTTCAGACATCATTAATTGATCGCTGTGTATTGAGATTTTGATTTTTGTAATATACAGATTAATCTGGATTTGATTAATGGAGTTCAATCATTGGGTGAGATTCGATATTCCGTCCATATTGAAATATTTCCGTGGCATCGACCTTCTGAAAGTTTGACCACGTAGATCATGCTAGTATGACATTTTGATTTGTTAAATAAGAACGGTATAACTAATATGTTTGAACTGGTTTGTTTTGTCATTCCGAGATTTTGCAATATAAATTTATATAAAATAATATAAAACTAATTTGGTGTTATATATGTTACATATTTGTTCTCTAAACTTGAAAAACTTAAAGAAGTTTAACAAGAAAAAAACTCAAAGATTGTATAATATGAAACGGATAAAGTACTGTACCAGTGTCCTTCAAAACAAGACCCTAAATCTAGCTATTTGTCATGACCAATCAACACAGCGAGGATTTCAATGATTAAATAAATCTTAGAAAATTGTTGTGTTAGATTGTTAGAGTTTGTGCTGAGTATATGTACAAACTTAGTTCGTTACAAAATAGAAGTTGAGATTGTAGTAGGACTCTTATCCTAGCTAGATTTTTTCTTAAATAAGGAGCCACACCTAACGTAATCTTATGGCAACTGTAGCATTTACGAGGGAATGACTGTAGCCTAACCAGTCGAGAGTCCTTGCCCTTGTTGCACAAAGCCGATTGCAAGATGAATATCTTTTGTTTCTGTAAATGAGCAATACATATTGTTTTGGCTGATGAACATCCAAATAAAACCATTCAAAAAGTTGAAATAAAAATGCTTGTTTCCGATGTTAAAAATGCTACTTATACTGTTCATGGCAATGTGATCATGGCATAATAATGCCTCTATCAACTGTGCAATACCATAATTACCTCGAACAACTTGATTAGTTGGAGTAGGAAGTTGCTTTGTATGGGTGAATAAGATGGAGGTGAAGGTGACGGCCTTCTAGAGTCGATATAGATCAAATCGATCTCTGCATAAACAGCGTACACGATCTCCAGCAACAGCTAGGATTACACTCCGTATTAAAAACATCTTAAAAGAGCCAATTGCAATATATACAGGTTGGCATTTTGGAAAATGGGCACATGTATATATCAATCATTTTTGCAATATCTAATTAAAAACCACTCAATTACACGTTGAAAAAAGGCTTATATATTGTTGAAAACGCTAGTAATGTTATTGTCCATGACTGTGTGAAAATGAGCTTGTCAACTATGCAATAACAGTACACCATATTAATTATCTCCCCCAAACATCTTGATTAGTTGGAGTAGGAAGTTGCTTTGTGGGGGTGAAGAAAATGAAGGTGAAGTTGACAGACTTCTCTGAAGAAACAGCTTACGATACTCGGATCATGTACGTATATATTGCATGCTTAGATCGAGTACTTGTACCGCTATTTCTACTCCAGTGACGACCTCAACAATGACATGGCGTGCTGATCGAACCCCACATTGACAACAAAAGGCTCAGGATTGGTTAGCAATTAGGTAAGTAAAAGGTTTGCCCGAGGTTTGAAGCCATTGACTGAATGTACGTCCCAAAACAAAACAAGGAAGATGTGAGTTAAATCCGAGTGATCATTGAGTCATTCTGATTAATTGTAGACTTTTTAGAGTTTTTGGGAAAGTCCTTCACGATGCCGTTTCAAAAGGATAGGGACTATATATACAATTTTTTAAGCAGAAGGCTAAACGAACTCTCTTGACTTTTGCCCTGTTGTGCGAATTGTATGTCAGTTTATATTATCCATGCACGAAAGTTTCTCAGAGCTGAAGAAGAAATGCTTCTGAATAATTATGATCTCGTCAGACTTTTGTGTCTTCCTTTTTATTTTACAAGTGGAGTGGTCGAAATCAGTGATGTATATGATTATATGAAGATCCAATTAGCGTCCATACATAGATTAAGTCGACCTATTAAGTGATGAAGAGTGAAGTTAATTACATCAAATTCAGTATATATATATATATATATATATGCTTAATTCACTAGATCCACCATTTGGGTTAAGCATGGCCATATCTGAATATGAAGTTTCATACTAGCATTGAAAATCTATCTACCTGACTAGTATCTCCCAATTTCCGTATCTGTAGTGATACTATATATAGTACAATAATACGTACGTACATCATCCATGCATGTTTTTTGTACGCATGCGTGTACAAATGATGGCATGACAGTGACACAACTATAACCGGACCGAGTCCACTTGTGAAAGATCGTTGCTGTCTGCTCATATATTATGTACTACAACTACTTGCTCGTCCAACAAGACCACTGAAACTGCGAGCTAAAGGCCATATATATGCTTATGAACACGACCAAACGGAGAAGATTCTACTAGAAACGGTAGCCTGCCACGATGTGCGTATATCTTTGCCAATCATCCGGCCAATTTTTTCACCGGTCAGTACACAATTATTATAACTACTAGTACTATATTGTACTCGTAAGTAGTTCACATTTTCACAGTGGTTTGACTGATCAGTTCGTGCGTGAAGGGGAGCCGCATCCGGGCGTCGTTTTCCGGTCGTTAGCGCAAAGGCGTCGCTTTGCTCACCGCATCGCCGCTGAAAAACCCGTCGGTGCGTGACGCCCGCAACGGCGACACGGCCTCGCCGGCGAGAGAGATTTTCAAGCCGCGTTTACCGAAGCGACGCCGACGTGCAAACCAAACCACTAGTACTAACAAAGCTAGCCCCCACATATACCGGATGTCGGAGGATGCCTGGCTATATATGTTTATGTATGGGTTTGTTCAGAGAAAGAATGTTTTAAGAAATGGCCACCGTTTTTCCGGCCGTCAGGTGAGGTCAGGTCTCGTGCTGCGACTTGGTAGTATCTGAGATTTCGATGTTTATGCATGAGTAGAAATCTGACCACTAGTGCCTGCTACTTGCCACCAGCGAAATTAATGACAGACTGAAGGATCGAGTTCGATCGATTATTCCTACAAATTAAGGCTGCGTTCTTTTCAGGCTAGTAGGATTAGATTTTCCTCGTTTTTCGTTAGCACGCTTTTCAAACTACTAAACGGTGTATTTTTCTGCAAAAAGTTTATATACGAAAGTTGCTTAAAAAATCATATTAGTCCATTTTTGAAAAAAAATTAGCAGATACTTAATTAATCATGTGTTAATGGATCGCTCTATTTTCTGTGAACACTGTTGAGGGTGGGGAGAATCTGAAAATAACGCAGCCTAAGATGCTTAAATTTGTTAGGTTTCACGTACGTACGAGAGAGCGGCGGGTCGCCGGTACACCTCTCTATCAGTCACGCGCGCTGTCGCACTCGCACGTCACACCTGAAAATTGCTCGCTTTTTTTTTTTCTGTAGCCTCAACGCTCACCAAAGATTAGGGGCCCTTTCAATCAAAAACTTTCAAGTAAAACCACCACGTAAAAAGCTGCAGGATCAGTCGCCATCCCAGCGAAATTAAAACGCCGTGCCAATCCAGGCGAAACAGTGGAAAACGAAATGTGAAGCGTCCTCTTCGTCAGGATCTAGGGCTCTAGGCGGATGCAAAAAGGAAGGGAAAGGAAAGCGTTCTCGCGATTCAACGGCGTTGCGCAGTGCGCAGTCCGGCCATGCCGCCGGCGCCGGCCCATTTGAATAAAGTTTGCATATATGGGCTTTTGTTAGGGCCGATCCAGTTATTGGGCCTCATGAAATCGAAGCCCCATTTCGGCCCAACAAATATGGGCCACACGTAAAGTCCCACTCCCTTTATTGGGCTGCACATAGTTGAACCCGTATAGGTCCAGCTAATGTGGGCCTCACGTGAGTCACATAGGATGAATGGCCCAATTGGTGGATCCACATGTCAGCCTACAAGATAGGGCCCACATGTCGGGGGAACCCTTTCCCTTTTACACCCGCCACTTAGCTTAAACCCATCCCCCGTCTCGGCCGCCGCCGCCGCCGCAGCAAAACCCTAGCCTCCGCCGCCGCCGTTCCCCTCCCGCCGCCTCGCGATGGCTTCGTCGCAGGGCCTCAAGAAGAACTACCGCTGCGACCGCTCGCTGCAGCAGTTCTACACGGGCGGGCCGTTCGCCGTCGGGAGCTCTCCCGGAGGCGGCGAAGGCGAAGTCGAAGGAGGCGAGGCCGAGGCCGAGGCGTTCCTCGCGTGCGCCTGCGGCGGGGAGGTGCGCCTGGTGTCCGCCGCCGACGCGTCCGCCATCGGGGAGCCGATCGAGGGCGAAAACGAGGCCGTCACGGCGCTCGCGCTGTCCCCCAACTCCCGCCTCCTCTTCACCGCGGAGAACCACCATTTGGGTTAAGCATGGCCATATCTGAATATGAAGTTTCATACTAGCATTGAAAATCTATCTACCTGACTAGTATCTCCCAATTTCCGTATCTGTAGTGATACTATATATAGTACAATAATACGTACGTACATCATCCATGCATGTTTTTTGTACGCATGCGTGTACAAATGATGGCATGACAGTGACACAACTATAACCGGACCGAGTCCACTTGTGAAAGATCGTTGCTGTCTGCTCATATATTATGTACTACAACTACTTGCTCGTCCAACAAGACCACTCGGCGCTCGCGCTGTCCCCCGACTCCCGCCTCCTCTTCACCGCGGGGCACAGTAGGCTTATTCGAGTCTGGGACCTCGCGTCCCGCACTTGCACACGCAGCTGGAAGGTAACATCTCTTCTGTGAGAACTCGATGTGTTGTGCACTTATGCGGTGATTTCATGTACTGTCTCCAATTTGAATGATGTGCAAGGGATATGGTGAATTCGCCTTACTTCTAGCAATTTCATGGGAGTCATATTTGCGTCCCTGAAGTATATTGTTGGCTTAACACTCTGTGCTGTGAACTGTTCATATTGTGCGTTTTTATGATACAATACAAATAAGCACACTAGATAAACCTCATAAACCTCTATTTTTGGATTATATTGTGCATTGCTTTGTTTTTATGAATGTGGAACTTATGTAGTGGTGGGACTGTAATACCTTTTCCCCCACCCTCTCCTCTTACCTAGTCGATCCGAATGATGTGCCTCAATCCGTTAGTGAGTGTAATGTTACACATATTAATGACTAAAACGACATGTTATAGTGGTCAGCCAAATTTACTGTCTCCATGTAGATTCAATTAAATGAGAAAAATTCTGTTCATCAATTGCTTTTCGCAATCATAAGTTCATCAGAAGTGGGGCTTCCCTGATAACTTTTAACTTCTTTCGCCACTCAAAGTAGTTCACTTCAGTAAATTATTAATTTATTATGGCACATTGGTATGCTTTTCCCGGTATAACATGTGTGATAAGCTTATGTATTTCTTTTATGACTTACAGGGGCACGATGGTCCTATTAGGGCCATGGCCTGCCATGCTTCTGGTGGGTTGCTTGCAACTGCTGGAGCAGACAAAAAGGTGTGCGTTTGGGATGTTGATGGTGGGTTTTGCACACATTTCTTTAGAGGCCACACAGGTGTTGTGACGACTGTTATGTTCCACAAAGATCCGAAGCGCCTTCTGGTAAGTAGAAGTACGATATGTGAATGTCATCAATGAAAATGCTCTTTGAGCTTGTTAGGCTAAGCCG
The DNA here is from genome assembly GCA_009805545.1 of Oryza longistaminata. NCBI lineage: Eukaryota > Viridiplantae > Streptophyta > Magnoliopsida > Poales > Poaceae > Oryza > Oryza longistaminata. The sequence continues at coordinate 12,366,170 of CM020189.1, forward strand.
CTTGATTTCCATAATCAGATGTACTTGGTTTTAATGATATATTTACTCCAGTGTTGTTTATTCAGTATTCACATCTTCATTGTATTCTTCTACTCTTGATACTATAAAAATTACCCTTGTTTCTTTGTTCTCTAGCTATTTTCTGGAAGTGAAGATGCCACTGTGAGAGTTTGGAACCTTGAAAGCAAAAAGTGTGTCGCTGTGCTGAAAGAGCATTTTTCAGCTGTGACATCATTAGCCTTATCTGAAGATGGACAAACATTGCTTAGTGCTGGGCGGGATAAGGTAAGATGAGATACTGAATCTCTTCTAATTAAGAAAAAAAGCGTTATGTGGCAACGCCTGTCATGTTCCAGCAGTACTATAGATGTTGCCTGTGATGCCTCTGTTTCTGTGTTGCATGTTCATATTTTTATTTGCTACCGGAGTTCTAAAATCAGTTGGCGTTGATTGGAACAATCATAAATTACAAAGTTTTTTTTTTTGTGCTATTTGAGTGCATCCATGTACATAAAACTACCCAACCGAATACAAGTTACTCTACTAATAAATTCCTAGGCTCTATAACACCATGGTAGGTTTTAGCTGTTCGTATTGCCAAGTTTTAATAAAGAACAAATAGGCTAGTATATCATTGTCCTGTTCGTTTTTCTAGATGAGTCTTGTTGGCTAGACTTTCAGCATTCTTGATTATATACTCTACTATGTCCTCTCTTCTCTCTCTCTCTCTCTCTCTCTCTGTTTCTCTCTCTCTCTCTGGAGCTGCATGCAATTTTGAGTATATATGGAACATCTGCAGATTGTGAATGTGTGGGATGTTCGTAAGTACAACTCAAAGAAGACAATACCAGCATTTGAAATGATAGAAGATGTTTCCTTCATTGGACCAGGAAGTGATTTATTGTCTTGTTTGGGTGAAGTGGCAAATATAAAACACAAAACAGATGGTTATTTTCTTACAGTTGGTGAACGTGGGGTAGTTCGCATCTGGTGCTTGGAAAGGTACGTCAGTCATTGCATTTTCAGTTCAGTGCTATTTTTCTTAGCTCTGGACTGCATGAAATTGATGGCTTCTTGGTCATTCCACAGCGCTCATTGTATATTTGAGCAGCAATCATCCGATGTAACCATTAACACAGAGAATGAGGAGTCTAGAAGGGGTTTTTCTTCTGCTGTTATGTTGCCAGATGATCAAGGATTGCTATGTGCCACTGCCGATCAGCAGTTTTTGTTCTACTGTCCTACGAGAACTGACGGAGGGGACCTCCAGCTGAACTTATATAAACGCCTAGTAGGTTATAATGATGAGATTCTTGATTTGAAATTTGTTGGGGAGGATGAACAATATCTTGCTGTAGCCACTAACTTGGAGCAGGTGAGTTGCCCCTAAATAATCGTAGTACAGTTCTTGTGGACATATGTATTTTAGCTTTCTCACACTATTTCCTCCGTATGCAGGTCCGTGTTTATGACGCTGCATCGATGTCATGTTCTTATGTGCTGTCTGGCCACACTGAAATTGTTGTTTGCATCGACACTTGTATTTCGTCTTCTGGGAAGACACTTGTTGTAACTGGGAGCAAAGATAGCACTGTAAGTTGTAATGGCCTATTCTGACTGAAACTGACATATCCCCCCCCCCTTTTTTTTGTTTTTGCAGTCTTTTCCCTTGTTGCATTTGACTTTTGCATTTTGCAGGTGAGACTCTGGGATATGGAAAGGAGAAGCTGCATTGGTATTGGTAAAGGCCATCTGGGAGCTATTGGTTCCGTTGCATTCTCAAAGAAATCTAAGAATTTTTTTGTTAGTGGAAGCAGGTTAGTTTTCAAGTTATTTCTGTTCCACTTTAGATAATCAGTTCCTCAGTATGCCAATAGCTATGTAATTTTGTTTATCTATTGACCATTTGTTATATTCATTTCCTCCGGTTATTCATGTTTCTCTGATGCACTGTGTTTATTAGCTACTTGTCACTCTTGTGAGACTAGGCCTAGTTCTTTTCTTCAACTCCAAACTTCAACTTCCTCGTTTTCTGTTAGCACACTTTTCAAACTATTAAATGGTGCTTATTTTGCAAAAAAAAAAATCTATATAGAAGTTGTTTAAAAAGTAAAATAAATCTATTTTTCAAGTTTATAATAGTTAATACTTAATTCATTATGTGCTAATGAGCTTTCTTGTTTCGTGTGCGTTGCAAATCTTCCTCTAGAGTCATGCAAATAACACATTAATTCAGATGCCATGTTTTGGTTTGATTCTCCCTGTGCATGTGCATGAGTGGCGAGTGTTATGAGGATATCCAACTTTGCCTTTGTAGCAGAACTATTCATGGACTCCTGAGCATTTGTTTTGAGAATAATAATACCATTTCTCATGTAATTCTTTCCAGCGTTTTACTGCTGACATTGTTCTAAAATTGACGTTTTCTTGTTATTAGTGACCGGACCATCAAGATATGGAGCTGGGATGATACACTCGATGATGCTGGCAGTGAAGTTCCTCTCAAAGCAAAAGCTGTTGTAGCTGCACATGACAAAGATATTAATTCTCTGTCTGTCTCGCCTAATGATGGTCTTGTTTGCAGTGGTTCTGAGGTTAGATTGCAGTATGTTATACTTAATGGTCATCGGCTTTTTATTTGGCTTAAATCATCGAACTTGTCATTAGATCTCATTACCTTGTTTCTGCAGGACCGTACTGCATGCATATGGAAACTTCCAAACTTAGTGTCCTCTGTTGTCCTTAAAGGGCATAAAAGGGGCATTTGGTCAGTCGAGTTTTCTCCTGTGGAGCAGTGTGTCATTACATCATCTGGTGACAGAACAGTCAAAATATGGGCTGTTGCTGATGGTTCATGCTTGAAGACATTTGAGGGCCATACATCTAGTGTTTTACGAGCCTCATTCCTTTCACACGGGACCCAATTTGTTTCTTGTGGTAAGAAGAAACAGGACAAATTCTTAAGGTACTTTTCAAGGGAGAAACTTTATTGACACTATTCTTGCGATGTTCCTTGTCGTAGGAAGCGATGGCCTTGTTAAGCTATGGACCATCAAAACAAATGAATGCATTGCTACTTACGATAAGCATGATGGGAAGGTATGATAGTCTCATCTGCTCTGTTTTTCATTGAAAATCCTAGCAGTAGATCAACCTATTATTATCACAATTCCAGTATGATCACAATTCCAGTATGTCAATAGTGCAATCTCTTCATTAAGTTGAGAATTATAACACTATCTATTGAAGTTTTTACCAAGATTTATAGAATTAGGAACGAACCTATTTGTGCTCAGTCAAGCAGAAAACTGTTGCAATTGTTGTTCATGGCTTATGGCTTTCTGACAATCTAACATTCACTTTGGCTCTTCCATGAACTTGCCTTTTCTGATAAATTGGGACATCCTTTGCTCTAAAATTCCTCTTTGGGAAGAACGTATAGTTTATGAAATTGTTCAGTATGTATTTCAGTACCTGACAAAAACTTTGCAATATCTAGATCATTAATATTTAATAGACAATGTGGAAGAGATCTTTTCTGGTACATGTTTAAGATGGACTTGGCAATTGATTCAGTCATTCAACAGGTTTGGGCACTGGCTGTTGGCAAGAAAACTGAAATGCTTGCTACTGGCGGAACTGATGCCGTTCTTAACCTTTGGCGTGACTGTACCATGGAAGATAAACAGGAAGATTTTCGTAAAAAGGTAAGTGATGTGTTCTATTATACTTTCAGTGCAGTGCTTCTTGAGTTCTTGTAAAGACATAAGAGATGTACTTGTGTCGGTTACTGTGTTGAACACATGGTCTGATGACTGATGTCAATCTAGTAATTAATATCTTGGACTACATCTTTTTTTTTTTCTGCCCACCAATCTTGGTGGGTTTAGACTTTTCCCTTGTATTTCCAGATCAGCTACATTTGTTTCTTTTACATAGGTGGCTCTTGGAATCTATATAGAAATATTTTTATTTAATTTCCATACTTGCAATACTCATTACATTCACCATTGTTGCAGGAGGAGGAACTGTTGAGAGGTCAGGAATTAGAAAATGCAGTATCAGATTATGACTATGCAAAAGCAATACAACTTGCATTTGAGCTTAGAAGACCCCACAGGCTTCTTGAGTTATTCACACAGCTTTGCAGGTACTCATAATCCTTTATTGAAGCTCACTAGTTTTTCTTTGATAACAAATTGATATATCACATGAGTGTGCAGGGAGTCTGATCTGGAGGACCCAATAGAAAAAGCCCTTATTGGTCTTCCAAAGGAAGGGCTTCGCGTACTTCTTGAGTATATCCGGGAATGGAACACAAAACCTAAGCTTTGTCATGTTGCACAGTTTGTGCTTTTTCGGGTATTGAGGAGCTTGCCTCCCACTGATATCCTGGAGGTACTTCCTTTCCCCCTTTCTGAGTTATGTCCAAGAGCCTCATATAACAAACTTTTACTCTTTTTATGACACACCATTTGTTTCTGCAGATAAAGGGCATCAGTGAGCTCCTTGAGGGACTTATTCCATATTCACAGAGGCATTTCAGCAGAGTTGATAGACTAGTACGAAGCACATTTTTATTGGACTACACCTTGACCCGGATGTCTGCTGTAGATCCGGACATAGATGAGGGCACAACCAGAGATGACGCAAATGGCTCATCAGTAGAGAATCGTGAAATTGCACAGGCGGAGCCTGATGCATTGGTAGCAGAAGAGAACTTGCAAAAGTCGGTAAAGAAAAGAAAATCAAGCAAATCAAGCAAAAAAAGCGGTAAGAAGGTGAAGATTGCGTCCACGGGGGGCAGTAAGGATGTTCCTGTTGAGGCTTAAATAGTTGACAAACCGCAGTTATATGTTATTCACACCACCAATTTTGTAGCTGCTGTTTTATCTGGTATGTTGCAGCATGAATCACATTTTTTACCTTTTGACCCACTGTACAGAATGCATTCTTTGCTTGAGTTAGAAAGATCTGGTGGCTTTCAGTTCTAAATTTCAGAAAGTTTCAGAAAGTTTTACCGTCCTTGATAGTTGGTGCTATCTTCTGCGTTGGGTACTTGGGTTAGTTTGCGTTGATTAATTTCCATGTGTGTGTATGGCAGTGGCACGGAAGCGGTACCCAGCAGCAAATAAAGTTTTGCTCCACTTGTAATTGTTGGATCTGCGATCTGGATGTCGGCTCTCTTCATAATTCCCGTCCTTGTCATCTGGCAGAAATTTTTTATGGTTCGGTGGAATGTTGCAGCTTTTGAGGTGCTCTTGTGTTTCTCGTTTCATTTCTTTACAATAGTGTTCCACACAAGGAGTTCACTGACATGGTTCAGTAATTTATGGAACTGATAGGAACTCATCTTTTCGCTTATCCTTATCAACCAAAATTTGAATTTTTAACCTTAAATTTGAAGTTGATTTTGATGTTTTTTCATTGAAGTTTATTTTCAGTTTTGCTTTTAGGTCGCTAAAAACACGTATATAAACGTTTTATTCATAAGCTACTTTTCGTTTGTAAATATGCCGTTTCGCTTATTCCAAGATAGGCGAAACAATGGGACCATAGTGTACTTGCTACGCTATTTACTTATTCGGTTTGCTTGGTATAGTAACGTTGGCTTCTGGCTTCTTGTTACACAGCAGCTATTGTGTTGCTTACCCGCACAAGTGTCTGCTGTTGTTTTGTCGTCAAAATTATGTGCGAATATGCAGGGTTTTCTAAGAAAAAGTCAATATGCAGGGTTTTCTAAGAAAAAGATGACTTTTGAGCACATCAGCATCGGAAGGGATATACTCCGTATAAGGTTTGGATACCAGTACCAGCCAGCAATCCATGATCCCTGGAATCTGGTAGTGGAATGCTACTCAGGATCAGCCAACAACAATCTAGGGTCACCTACTTCACCTCGGGATATTCCACTCAGGATGACAACACCAAATCTCTTCAGAAGTCACAACGCAGCCAGGACGAATCCTGCAAATATCTCAAATTTATATTTCTGCCTGTCTTGTTCTGGTAAAACGTACACAAAATTGCAAAGAGAAAAGGAGAGTAAATTTGTATGCCATGCAAAAACACCCTGCTCCATGAAGCAACAAAGATCATGTGCCCCTTGGACCATCTAGTCTCAAGTCTGAGCTTTGAAAGCTGCACCTTGTCACTTTGTATAAGGCAATTTGCAAACTTGGAACCTTAACTTGGCAGCTAGTAATCACAGGGGTTGCAAGCTACAAAGCCTGGTCCTAAACACCATGTGAGAACTACATCAGGGCATGCCAAAAAAAAAGAAGCTTACTGTTGAGATCTAGGCCTGGTACACTCCACTCTCCACAGTCGCACACAAAGGAGAGGAATCGGTTCTGACAAGTACTACAAATTCCATGTCTCTGTCTGTGTCCAACGGCTGGTATAACAATGTGCCATTGTTTTTTTAAAAAAAAACAATGTGCCATTGTATAATCTCAGCAGCAGCAGTACATGTGAGCATCACCACCTTACCTAAGAAACTGCATTGGATGAGTACTAACTACTCTTCTATAATCAAATGGGCACATTGATGTTGATACTAGAATACAAATTTCGTATCACAAGAAAGATTATTGAGTTATACCAAAACTCGGTGTTCATTTAAAACCGTAGTAGTAGCAGTTTTCAGTTTCACATGGCAATTCTCAGTACATTCATTTAAAGCTAATTAAAACCATGGTACCAGTTTTCGTTTTCTTTCTAGATGAAACAGACGTTTTTTCTTTTCTTTTCTATTCCATGCCGACCCCTTGATGTAGCTGTCAGCTAAACAAACGGATTTCACGTTTCTGGGGAGAGCAGATGCCAGCTGCCACCCTTCAGAAAACAGAGGTGTCGGCTCAACTTTGACAGCATCCCCGATGATTAAGCTCGTCCACAGCGTGGTAATCTAATCTCCAGAACCAATCAAACAAGCTGACCTGTAAACTAATCTTGTTTTTGGTCTGACCACCGGTGATTTTGACCAGACAGAGTTGTGCATGTGCATCACAATTGGGAGTGTTCAGTGTTCAGTAATTAAACAGCAAGGCACACATGAGTTGAACTGTCCCTGAATCAGCTTTTGATGCAGCATTAAACTGATGCGTAGCTTACTTACCACATAACAGTAGGATAATGCAACATCATCAAGAGGTCGAATTCTGAATCTTCAGCAAATAACTACTGCAAGTTGATCAGCAGAGGCCGAAGTTATTACTGGGTTATGTGCCTTATGGTAGAGGTCAGATATGTAAAACAATTTCATTATCTTAAAAAAAAAGAAAGAAAGAGAGACCAAAGTTACTGCTTTATTAATGGTTTGCAGCAAGGAGTCTTCTACATATTGGTGGCTGTATATCACACTCACATTTTCTTGTTGTGGCTAATCAGAGCTAAACAGTAAAGCTTGTTTCATATCACGAAAATGAACAATCTACCCCCTCAGTTTGATTCTGTTCAGATCAGTGTTCAGCATGGCAAAGTACACAACTGCTCCTCTCCCGTGAAATCTGCAACTGTTTCAACACTTGGGCATTATCTTTTCTGAGCCTCTGATATACTGTGATCTTGCAGCACATGCAGAGTGGAATTCTCTGTCTCTCTCTCGTCTTGCCGTTCAGCAGAAGGTGCCAGTGGCAGTTAGCGGTTAGCCGAGCAGAGTGCGTGGAGAGTGGTGGTGGGTACCTGTAAACTAACACATGGATAGGCGAATCCAACGAAATAAACAAGATTAGCAGGAGTTAAGCCTGACCGATCTGACGAAATAAACAAAAAAACAGCAGGGGGTTAAGTCCTTAAGACCGACCAATCCATCATTTAGTTCCATGTGATGTGGTCTTTGGGGGAGAGAATCAACTAACCGTTCAACTGTTTAAGCAAATTTTCAAACCTCAAGTATTCGCAGGATCATGTGGTCGCCTCCATCAACAGGATGAATTTAAAGATGTGATTTTTTTTCTTTTCATTTCATCTAAAAATCGATCTTTATTGGATGAGGATGGAGAAAACTCTCGCTGTCTTTGCTGATGCTGCTGCTGCCGGTGGACAGCAAAAATGTGACCAAAGCCATACTGCCGTGCAGGGTTAACAATGGCGATGTGGCCAACCACTTGTCCCAATCAACGCACTAATCACAAAGTTAAGACGCTCTCATTGCTCCCAAAGTACGCGTCAGCCAGCCCAGACGCCAGAGACGGAAAAAACGAATGAACACGATTAAAATAAAAGCACACCTATTTTTTTCCTTGGCTGAAAAAGAAAGCAAACTGACCAACGTGTTTGCTGTTTTCAATTTTTAGATTAAATGTCACATCAACTATTTGATTAGTTTAAGTTTCTATTGTTATCACTCAAATCATCCAGTGTTGTGCATGTCACTTTGTTGTAGGGGGACTATTAAAAGAAACTCTCCAAAAATTTGTCATCTGAAAAAAAAAAAAAAACCACCATTTGGCCTGTAGTTTTTTTAAAAACATTTGGCCTACAGTTATGATTAGAATTTTTTATATAAGTCCGTAACGATTTAAAAGCCAGTGCTAAAAATAAACTACGATAAAAAACTTTAAAATTCAACTTTTTAACAATTTAAGTTTAAATTTAAATTTTAACAGTCCCTTATAAGCTAAAAGATAAACAACAAGGAGGCTAAAATGATATTGAACTAACTAACGTGAAAAAGGACGGAGTAACATGTATTCCTCCCGTCCATAAAAAAAATCAAATCTAATAATTAATCTGGACATAGGTTATAGGTATGTCTAATTCATCATTAGGATTTGATTTTTATGGAATGGAGAGCATACTGAACTTACATAAAATTTGTCTTTGATTTGAAAATTCCCAAAATCCTACAGACCAAACAAAACCTGACCAAAAGCATGTTTATCTTTGCACCAACGCAAGAAACAGCAAAACAACAACATTTACACAAGGAAAAGGCAAAATATAATCAAAAAAGGGGGAGAGAGAATATTCGAACCTCTCTCTCTCCTCCCATATAAACTCACCAAGAAAGCAACCGAGGAAGAAAGGGAAAGAGGATGAGAAGAGAAGAGAGGGAGCCAAAGAAAGCTCTCATCTTCCTCTTCTCAAACTCCATCTCTCTCTCTCTTCTTCTTCTTCCTCTCCTCCTCCTCGCTTGGACCCCGGATTTTTTGGGAGGGGGAGGCGGGAGGAGATGGGGAGGGAGGAGAGGTTCCCGGTGTGGGAGGCGGCGCTCGGCGCCGGGGTCGCCGCCGCCTTCGCCACCGGGCTCGTCGGAGTCTACCTCTCCATGCCGGACTCTGACTACAGCTTCCTCAAGTTGCCGCGCAACCTCGAGGAGCTCCAAATCCTCACGTAATCATTCGCTGTCCCCCCAACCTCGTTTCTTGTTTCAGTTGGCGTACGGTCAATTTCGTTCACAAAAGCTCCATTTTTGGGGGGCTATTGTATATTCAAAGTTTCTTTCTTTGTTTTGTGTCGTGAATTTTATGTTTATTGATCAATTAATTCCTGCAAGTAGATTGTCACCTTCGTTGAGTTACGAAGACACGATTTCTGTCTTAATGCGCTTTTGTTTTGATGGATCAACCGGAGGGTAATGCATAGATGACAGATGCAGTTCTTATGCCATTCTAAGCTTTGCAAGAATCCAATTTTTTTCGTTTTTTGGTGCGATTTGAAGGTTAAAATTGCCCACCTTTTGTGGATCAGCGTTTATGGGAATGGAACAGTTGACTGGGGGGCAAATTAGAGGGAATTAGTAGAGGTTATCTCGTGATTTCGGAAGTATCTTAGCGTTCGTCTCTGGGGAATTTCTTTTGTTTCTATGCAAGAGGTAGATCCTGGATCTGGTGAAAGTAATTTGCAAGCTGCGGATTTCATAAATCTGGGAGCCTAACCTGTTCTTTTTTTTTTTTTTTTGGCCATTTCAAACTGCCCTTAAAATCTGTGAGTATAGGAACTCTGCAATTAGTAACGTGTGTTAAGACCTGGAATATTTGCGTGATTTAGGCAATAATACCAAACGTCGTAGCTCCATGATTAACTCAATGGAAGTAATTTAACCCATTTGAATATTGTTGAGTAAGAAATCCCTCAATCTTTCTCTAATTACCTTGTCGCTTTCTTGCCAGCTACTAATAATTTGTACTCTGGACTGAGTCTATGCATGTTCCATGCTCCTAAACTGAACAATAATACATATATTGATCTGCTCTATACGTGTGATATGAGCTATCGGTTCGCTACTGTTATGTCATGCGGATTGCGTTGTGGCCCAGTTGCTATCATTAGTTATTTAATTTTAAGCTATAAATGAAGTTCGGTTATGTGCATAGGAATAGTCCAATTGCTACTGCTAACTGTGTATATGGTCCTTGGTTTCTGTTTCTAACTACAAAATTTTTTCTTTGCAGTGGACATCTTGAGAACTATACCAGTGATTACACCATACAAGTGTTGGTGGGTTACTGTTCTGTGTACATCTTCATGCAGACCTTCATGATCCCAGGAACAATATTCATGTCATTGCTTGCCGGTTCTCTGTTTGGGCAACTCCGGGGTGTGGCCCTCGTGGTATTTGCGGCCTCTGCTGGTGCTTCTTCGTGCTTTTTCCTGTCGAAGCTGATTGGAAAGCCATTGGTGTTCTCACTGTGGCCAGATAAGCTCATGTTCTTCCAGAAGCAGGTTGGCATCAACTCAAATATTCTAGTTGCTCTGCTTATTGTGTTGAATATCCGATTCAAGATCCTCAGGGGCATCAGTTCATTCACTGAAAAGGTGCAACTTTTCTTTCTTTCCAGGTTGCCAAAAGAAGAGAAAAGCTGTTGAATTACATGCTTTTTCTCAGGGTCACCCCAACATTGCCAAACACCTTCATTAACTTAGCTTCACCCATAGTAGATGTGCCCTACCATATATTCTTACTGGCAACTCTCATCGGTCTCATCCCAGCTTCCTATGTTACTGTCAGGGTAAGTTCCTAACATTTTTTTTTTCATTCTGGCTTGCACGACACCTACTTTGTGTAACCCTGTTCATTGTTTCTTCTTATATCCAGGCTGGGATTGCTCTAGGAGAGCTAACATCATTGAGTGACCTGTATGACACCCAATCGATAGCGCTGCTGTTCTTGATCGGGATTGTTTCGGTCACACCAACATTATTGGGCAAGGACGAAGCGCAAGAAAAAACAACGGAAATTGCAGTTACCGCGTCATGATCACCGAAGCGCCGATCCGCATGCCCTCACCTGTACATATGAAGCTCCAGCATGCAGGGTTGCTTCAGAAGTAGTAGGAGCATCAAAGGCCTGACAACACCATGGTTTGCAAAGACTACACAGCATGACAGGACCTCCAACCCCAAGTGCTTCCCTGACCCCTCTCCATTACTGGAAGCCTGCTTGGGTTGCCATCGAAACATTTACGAAGTGAAGTGTTTAGCCACCCAAATTATGGAGTCTGGGGAGGCACAATGCCCATCAGGCAAAGCTGCTTTGATGTGTAAGCATTAAGCCAAGTAGTGTTGTTTAGATGGGACAAGCAAACTGATCTGATCCCTGTATATATTGATCAGATTCATTCAATCCATATTCAGTGGTTCAATCACAACCTGTCTGTGCCGTGCCGGTCTCCTCCTTACTCTGCTTGCGATGCGTATGATATCTGTGCCAATTTCTGCGTTTTGGTTTGTGATCATGTTCTTTTGTGCCACACTTTGCGACCACGATACCCTTTTTAAACAAGATATCATTTTGTTGGACAGAACTGGTGATTGTTCAAGCTTCAAATTTGAAAGGAAAACGCAGCCGTTAGTTGTTCAAAGTGATGAAAAATGGCCAAATGGACTTTCCTTTTCGTTTCAGAGAAAAACAAGGTCCATTGGACCACTATTCATCAATTTGTTCTAGATGGCTTAACATAATGGGCCAAAACTATCCCAGTATATGTATTACGGCCCAACAACATTTTCCTGAGAAGAGGCCGAACAATAGTGTAGGAAGCCTACAAATATCTGGGCCCATCCGGTTTAGCCACTAAATGGGCTAGATTTGACTGGGCCGATGCGGAGCCAACGCCGACGCAGCCGCCAGCCGCCACCACACCACACCACACCGCCGCCTCCGCCGTGAGCTCGTGGGAGGAGCAGGCGGCGCCTGGGCGACAACGAAGCCGCCGTACCGGACCACGGACCACATGCTGGGCCCTCTCCGCCGCGCCGCCGTGGCAGCGGGCGCGGCGTCCGCGTCGGCGGCGAGCCTCCGGCAGGTGAGGGTTAGCTTCCGTACCCCTC
>CM020189.1:12378473-12404879 GCA_009805545.1 Oryza longistaminata
CCGGACGGCTCGCGCCGACGCGGACGCCGCGCCCGGCCTGCCACGGCGCGCGGGCGGAGAGGGCCGCAGGTCATGTGGTCCGTGTCCGGTACGGCCGTTTGCGTTTTGTCGCTCAGGCACCACGGCGGCGCCGGCCGCCTGCTCCTCCCACGAGTTCCACGGGCGGAGCGGCGGTGTGGTGAGGGGGGGGGGGGGGGGGGGGGGGGGGGGGGGGGGGGGGGGGTGGGGGGGGGGGGGGGGGGGGGGGGGGGGGGGGGGGGGGGGGGGGGGGGGGGGGGGGGGCGGGGGGGGGGGGTGTGGGGGGGGGGGGGGGGGGGAGGGGGGGGGGGGGGGGGGGGGTGGGTGTGGTGGGCGGCTGGCGGCTGGCGGCTGCGTCGGCGTTGGCTCGGCATCGGCCCAGTCAATCTAACCCATTTAGTGGCTAAACCGGATGGGCCCAGATATTTGTAGTGGGCTACCTACACTATTATTCGGCTCTTTTCAAAGAAATGTTTCTTGGCCGTAATACATACTATACTGGTATAGTTTTGGCCCATTTTCTAAGCCTTCTAGAACAAAATTGATGGGCCCAGATTTTGTAGTGGGCTACTACACTATTATTCGGCCTCTTTTCAAAGAAATATTTTGGGCCGTAATACATACTATACTGGAATAGTTTTGGCCCATTTTGCTAAGCCTTCTAGAACAAATTGATGAATATTTGGTCAATGGACCTTCTTTTTCTCTGAACCGAAAAAGGAAGTCCATTTGGCCATTTTTCATCACTTTGAACAACTAACGGCTGCGTTTTCCTTTCAAATTTGAAGCTTCAACAATCACCAGTTCTGTCCAACAAATGATATGTTGTTTAAAAAGGGTATCGTGGTCGCAAAGCGTGGCACAGAAGAAGAACATGATCACAAACCAAACGCAGAATTGGCACACGATCGATATCATACGCATCGCAAGCAGAGTAAGGAGGAGACCGGCACGGCACAGAGACAGGTTGTGATTGAACCACTGAATATGGATTGAATGAATCTGATCAATATATACAGGGATCAGATCAGTTTGCTTGTCCCATCTAAACAACACTACTTGGCTTAATGCTTACACATCAAAGCAGCTTTGCCTGATGGGCATTGTGCCTCCCCAGACTCCATAATTTGGGTGGCTAATTCACTTCGTAAATGTTTCGATGGCAACCCGGCAGGCTTCCAGTACGGAGAGGGGTCGGGAAGCACTTGGGGTTGGAGGTCCTGTCATCTGTGTAGTCTTTGCAAACCATGGTGTTGTCAGGCCTTTGATGCTCCTACTACTTCTGAAGCAACCCTGCATGCTGGAGCTTCATATGTACAGGTGAGGGCATGCGGATCGGTGCTTCGGTGATCATGACGCGGTAACTGCAATTTCCGTTGTTTTTTCTTGCCTTCGTCCTTGCCCAATAATGTTGGTGTGACCGAAACAATCCCGATCAGAACAGCAGCGCTATCGATTGGGTGTCATACAGGTCACTCAATGATGTTAGCTCTCCTAGAGCAATCCCAGCCTGGATATAAGAAGAAATCAATGACAGGGTTACACAAGTAGGTGTCGTGCAAGCCAGAATGAAAAAAAAAATGTTAGGAACTTACCCTGACAGTAACATAGGAAGCTGGGATGAGACCGATGAGAGTTGCCAGTAGAATATATGGTAGGGCACCATCTACTATGGGTGAAGCTAAGTTAATGAGGGTTTGGCAATGTTGGGGTGACCCTGAGAAAAAAGCATGTAATTCAACAGCTTTTCTCTTCTTTTGGCAACCTGGAAAGAAAGAAAAGTTGCACCTTTTCAGTATGAACTGATGCCCTGAGGATCTTGAATCGGATATTCAACACAATAAGCAGAGCAACTAGAATATTTGAGTTGATGCCAACCTGCTTCTGGAAGAACATGAGCTTATCTGGCCACAGTGAGAACACCAATGGCTTTCCAATCAGCTTCGACAGGAAAAAGCACGAAGAAGCACCAGCAGAGGCCGCAAATACCACGAGGGCCACACCCCGGAGTTGCCCAAACAGAGAACGGCAAGCAATGACATGAATATTGTTCCTGGGATCATGAAGGTCTGCATGAAGATGTACACAGAACAGTAACCCACCAACACTTGTATGGTGTAAACTGGTATAGTTCTCAAGATGTCCACTGCAAAAGAAAATATTTGTAGTTAGAAACAGAAACAAGGACCAAATACACAGTTAGCAGTAGCAATTGGACTATTCCTATGCACATAACCGAACTTCATTATAGCTTAAAATTAAATAACTAATGATAGCAACTGGGCCACAACGCAATCCGCATGACATAACAGTAGCGAACCGATAGCTCATATCACACGTATAGAGCAGATCAATATATGTATTATTGTTCAGTTTAGGAGCATGGAACATGCATAGACTCAGTCCAGAGTACAAATTATTAGTAGCTGGTAAGAAAGCGACAAGGTATTAAGAGAAAGATTGAGGGTTTCTTACTCACATATTCAAATGGGTTAATTAACTTCCTCATTGAGTTAATCATGGAGCTACGACGTTTGGTATTATGCCTAAATCACGCAAATATTCAGGTCTTAACACACGTTACTAATTGCAGAGTTCCTATACTCACAGATTTTAGGGGCAGTTTGAAATGGCCAAAAAAAAAAACAAGAACAGGTTAGGCTCCAGATTTATGAATCCGCAGCTTGCAAATTACTTTCACCAGATCCAGGATCTACCTCTTGCATAGAAACAAAAGAAATTCCCAGAGACGAACGCTAAGATACTTCCGAAATCACGAGATAACTCTACTAATTCCCTCTAATTTGCCCCCCAGTCAACTGTTCCATTCCCATAAACGCTGATCACAAAAAGGTGGGCAATTTTAACCTTCAATTCGCACCAAAACGAAAAAAATTGGATTCTTGCAAAGCTAGAATGGCATAAGAACTGCATCTGTCATCTATGCATTACCCTCCGGTTGATCCATCAAAACAAAAGCGCATTAAGACAGAAATCGTGTCTTCGTACTCAACGAAGGTGACATTCTACTTGCAGGAATTAATTGATCATAAACATAAAATTCACGACAAAACAACAAAGAAAGAAACTTTGAATATACAATAGCCCCCAAAATGGAGCTTTTGTGAACGAAATTGACCGTACGCCAACTGAAACAAGAAACGAGGTTGGGGGGCAGCGAATGATTACGTGAGGATTGGAGCTCCTCGAGGTTGCGCGGCAACTTGAGGAAGCTGTAGTCGGAGTCCGGCATGGAGGAGGTAGACTCCGACGAGCCCGTGGCGAGGCGGCGGCGACCCCGGCGCCGAGCGCCGCCTCCACACCGGGAACCTTTCCTCCCTCCCATCTCCTCCGCCTCCTTCCCCCTCTGCAAAAAATCCGGGGTCCAAGCGAGGAGGAGGAGGAGGAAGAAAGAAGAAGAAGAGAGAGAGATGGAGTTTGAGAAGAGGAAGATGAGAGCTTTCTTTGGCTCCTTCTTCTTTCTCTTCTCTTCCCCCTTTCCTTTCTTCCTCGGTTTCACAGCAGTTTGCTGCTAACAGGTGAGGGTTAGCTTCCGTACTACTCCGCCGGCGTGTGCGTTTTACGAATCCCGCGGTTTATTCGGCGAGGGTTTCGGAGTGCCTCGATTCTGAACCGAGAGTTGGAGAAGGAGCTCTAGTTCAAATAGCTGATTTGGAGGAGTTGGCTTCGTGGTTTATGCTCGTGCGATGCGTCGTTGGGTGATCGAAGGGCTGGTTGAATGTATCGTTTTCTGTTGAATTTGGTGGGATTCGCCCGGCGAGAATTTTGATGGGATTCTGTGCGAGACGCAAGGTTTTTTAGTTCTGTGATGCGAAAATATCGCGATTGTTCAGTAGCTCTGATTTTGAAATGCTAGTGTATATTGGGGAGTCTGACGGTAAATTTTGGCTTCTGAAATGGTGCAGTTCCAGTGCGCTTACCATCGAAGCAATGAAAGGTTACTGCCCTGTCGAGGTAAGCGTGGCCATACCATACACTTTTCATCCTATATATGCTTGTAAACTCTGATTTTCTTTTTACACAAAACACAATGTTCTACTGTGCAAGATCACATGATGACTTTTTTAGATGGTGGATAGATTCCGGCCTCTATATCCACAAGGGGATATACGCAGCCAATTACATGATGACCTGACGACTTGATTACATTGTTTGGTGTTTCATCTACCAAGTTAGATGTTCGGTTCATTCGAATTGCACCAGTCAATACAAACAAAATATTTGAACTACTTTAATGTACTATTTGTTGCACAGAGAAGATCAAGAAGTTTCATATGGTCTTAATTGGGCTATTGCTGGAAGAGGTGTTGTTGTAAAAGATAAGGTCTTCTATAACCTGGAGACATCGGAACTTCAGAAAGGTGGTGCTGCTTACACAGGTATGTGAGTATATGTATTATGCGTACATACAATTAATATGATTGATGCTGATGTCACTTGTTACCTTCTTCTGGGCATGGAGAGTGTCTGTCTGGCATTCCACTTCATGTTAGAGGAAATGTCATTAGCGGGATTCCTGATGTTTCAAGAGCTCAATTCGCAAAGCTTCTTAAACTGGTACATTTGTATTTTTTATTCAATTATTCATGGGATGTTATCTCAGAATTGTAAATTGATCTGGATTAGTTTGCCACCTATTGCAAACAGTATTTAAGGTTCCTCTTATCAGTTGAGCTACAGTGCCTCAATTTAGCTGGCCTCCTTATGTTTTGATGGGCTGTTATCTTTCTATAGGTGACCTTTCATCTTTCATCGATCTCAAGTCTGTATGTCCAAGACGGTGCTGTTGGTTCCTCTGTGGAGTGTGATGCAAAGGTCCGTGTTATTAGCGATAACCCCTCTGCTGTTCTGCTGCTCTCCCATATCCTTTGGAAAACACCAGATCGTTCTATTTCCCATGACACATGCCCATTGACTATATATGTCGCCAGCTCGATAAGGTAATCTTTTCTTTGCATCAGCAAAAGCCACCAAACCTTTAGCTGATGATAGCGCCAAAAACTAATATTTCTTGATGCATGTTTTTGGACAGTGCTAATGTCAGGAATTCTCTTGGTTCTGGATCACAATATGCCAATGGATTTGCAGCAGCAGATATAGAACGCTCGTCACTTATCCTATGTGGTAAAGCATTTGCTGATTCCGCTATGCTCAAAGGTGCTCTTAGTGCTTTGACTGCCCCTGTATTATCAGCAAGGGGAGGACTACCATT
This sequence comes from Oryza longistaminata, assembly GCA_009805545.1. Lineage (NCBI taxonomy): Eukaryota > Viridiplantae > Streptophyta > Magnoliopsida > Poales > Poaceae > Oryza > Oryza longistaminata. The sequence goes on from CM020189.1 coordinate 12,383,725, forward strand.
TCCTGGGTGGTAGGATGTGCTCTTTTCTATCTCTCTCCATAAGTATATTTTTCCCTCTTTCATAATTATCATATTTGTCTTCCATAGGCTCCTGTCTTTTGGTGCTTCTGCTGTATTGTTGTTTGCTCCAGTGGATGTCATAAAATCCTTAAAACTTCAGGACGTTCTCGTGTCCACTGACAGTGGTGTGGTTGTCTCCCCTAAAGGATCTAATGTGCTATTCGCCACAAAGGCTAGGGAACCAAATTTGTTTACCAGACCAACTCAAGTTATTATTGTATCATCGGATAGGTAATGAAGAACCTGTGCTTCAAAGGGTGCACAACATCATTTGCTGTTTTGCCTCTCATTTACAGAATATTGTGACAGGATAGTTTGCAAAAGTAACAAGAAGTGCTTCATTTTTCTGGATGTTTAAGATCCACAGAAATTGTAGCTAGAAGGAATGGGACTACATATATGTACTGCTGTTTGTTGCGTTATCTACAGTTTTTCTAAAACTGAGTTTGCTAACAATGTGTTTGGTTTCCTTTTACGTTCAGTACTGATGCCCTACCAGCATTATCAAAGCTTTCTCCAGGCCAGGCTGCTTACCATTTCTTAGCAGGATATTGTGATGGTAAATTTATCCCAGCTTACAGCAAGGACCCCTCCCCTCTTGACCCCATTGCACTAGCAAATTCCTTATTTTCTCATGTAAGTTCCCTTCATGATTACCACTCTTAGCATTCTGGTATATATGCCAAAAGACCAATGTTCTACCTTTCCAGTTGAAAGAAGATAATACACCTACGTATCTGATAAATGCCAAGAGCTCTGGAAAGTACATAGATGGTAATAAAATTTCTGGCTTTTCATGTATATAATTCTGTTTGCTTTATTTTAGTGAAGGGCTTTTAGCTTTCAAACATTGTCAAATACAGGCAAGGAGTTCGTGAGGCTAATAGAGGTGTTATTATCGAACAATCTGCCAGACCGCAAATCTGAAGATATTAGAGGTAAATAGTTCATGAAACTAGAATGCAGTTAACATCAACCATATAGTGTGACCCTTTTTTGATGGAAGAATACATGGCTTTTACTGCAGTGGGGGAATTGAAGGGAAAGTACAAGAGCTTTTTATCCAGCAAATTCGGCAAATATTTACCTAAGGAGTTCTCTTTCTGAGAATCATTATCAATGCTTTAGTGTATATTTACCACAAGGTTTACTGTCTACATTTTTAACTTGATCTGGGGTAGTCACCCCTTTCTCCCTCATCTCTCAAGTCTCAACCACAAAATACGTTACTAATACGTTATGATTTTTTTTTCTTTCTCTTGGTTTTGGCATGGTTAATTAAAACTGTGCCTGTTGTAAACGAATTCCAATGTTGTGCACAGGCATGCTAGCTTTTGTGCACAGGCAAGAATTTAGTAGCAGCAGGACTGCAGAAGCTTTCTGTGTATTTCTGAGCTCCAAATCGTCCCTTTGACCCTTTCTGTGGAAAGCCGCTTCCCACCCATTAATCCATTATCCCAGCAGTAAAATATTTGATGTACAACATTGGCACATCTGTATGCTAACAAAGTAGCAACCGCAGGTTTGCAAGCTGCTCTTTTTCTTCATGTTGCAATTTTACTGTTCCCAGGACACTATTCCTTCTGGCACAGCTTTGTGGACTACTGGGATCACAAAGGTACGCAGCGTAACGTGCCAATGTCTCAGGACACAAAGGCCGTGCCCATCTGGGGCATGCCCATGTAATGTAGGGATATTGAACCCGGCCGTTTTGTTCATGCAGAGATGTCAGATCTTCACATGGTTTCACTGAGGAGGAACTGGTCCGGTGGTCCCCTTGACCATGGTGGCCTACGCTTCTCCTTTATCTCCAGTTCCATCAACAAGAGAAGCGCTGGACGTCTCTCCAGGTACAAAGCTTGCATCACTTCCGCATCATATTGAGTAGTAGTAGTATCATCTGAACTCACATATTTGGCGTGTATTGGAAACAAACCAAACCGATTTGGCGGTCGACATGGAACTATCGTCTATCCAAGTGATGAGCAGAAAAGATGCTCATGTGGACCTGGTTTTTTGGAACTGCAGATAAGACTCATTTACTGTCACGTAGTATTACTGTCATTTCAGGTCCTTGTTGCAACGGTCGAGATCAACTGAAACAAAACACATTGCCAAGTAGTAGTACTGGTAATCTGATAGGCCTATATTGACTTGGAACACAATAGGAAGCTCTCTGTTAGAACGTTCACCCTTCAGGAACAGAACAGTACTGGTAAGTTAGCTGCCACTGATCTGCAGCCAATAAATTGCGATGAATTTATGGTCTCATTGAAAGATCACCATTCTCACCATAGGGCCTGTACCTGCATAACCGGCTGCTGCCTTTCCGTGTCCATCCTTGCGAGTCACATGAACGAATTAGGCATAGACAATGCAGATTATTGTATTGACTGTTTAGTTCATGTGGTTAGTGGAAATGTTGAATCTGAATAGTAGCTGGAGCAAATCCATTATTGATGAGCAAACAACCTGATCAAAAACATGCTTGCTGTCACATGCATGATAGGCTTTTTCTGTCCAATAATGCATAAGCCATTACCATTATCACCCTGTAATGCCAGCTCAAGAACATGGAGCACCATGAAACTTTATGCTTGAGATGAATAGTGCACTTATGCTATATATGTTCTCAAATGAATCTGTACCAATCAAATTGAAAATTTCTGCTCCTTTTACAGCAACATTATCAAGGCATATTATACATCAATAACAATAAATACAATAACTAGAATATGAATGACGATCAAACATGCACAAGGAATAAACAAACGGTTGTAAATACAATCGACCATTTGTATTCTCTTAAAACACCCAACATTTTTTTTTACCATGATGAGGCAATACCCAGAAGCTAGATGACCAGTCAAAGAAAGAGATGCCATATAGCACAAAACAAAGAAATGTTATCAGAATTTATGCTAAGGTTGGGTTTTCTTCTTCAGCAGACCACCAAATTTCTTCAGCAAGGGCTTCTTCTTTTGCGGCTGCTGCTTGGGCGGTGATGCGTTGCCATTGCTTGCCGTCGTGGAGTGCAAACCATTGCCATCAACAATGGAATCTCCCGTGTTGGACTCTAAATCAACTTCTGATTCACCATCGTTTCCCTTCTCCTTAGATGAGACATCATCAGTAACCTTGCTGTTCTCCCACATCTTTGCAACTACCATTACCGGTTCATCATCCTCGCTGTCCCCCTTGACATTACCTTCTTCCTTGTGACTACCATTTGTAGCTCCATCTTTTGCATTTGCAAGCACGGAGAGCTCCTTTATCTTCTCAGAAGCAACAAGTTCCTTTGCTTGCAAATCATCGTTCTCTTGTTTTATATTCTGCAACTCATTTTCTTTGTCTAGTAGCTTTTCCTTCCACTGGAAGGTCTCGGCCTTGGCTTCTTCGCATGTTTTGTTAGCTTCCATTAGCTGAGCTTCAAGATGCTTCAACTTCTCCTGTAACTCAGCATTTTCACTTTCTTTGCCTTTTACAGCCTCCAAGGTCTTGTCCATCTGAGCTCTGGCGTTGATGATTTCTTCTTCTGATTTTTTAATTGAGTTAACAAAACTTAGCTCTTTGGACTGCCATTCCTCAGACGCACTCTTGGTTTCTGCTTCCATTCTCTCAACTGACTTCTTGAGACAAACTTTTTCATAGTTTGCTTCGTCAAGCATTACCTCATAGCTCTCCTTTGTATTCTGCAGACTTGCATTGAGCTCCTCTACCTGTGCACGAGCACGGTCAATCTCCTCTTGTTTATCTAGGTACTTCTCCTGCGCCACTCTCAGTTGAGCTGACATTTCGTGCAAAGCAGAGGCCTGACCCTCCATGGCCTTCTTAATCTTCTCAACTTCAGCTTTGCTAGCTTCAAGTTCCTTGGCTAGCATGTTCTTCTGTTCAATCAGGGTTTCCATTTCTGAACTGGCAATCTTGTCATTGTTAAGGTCTTCTTCCGCCGCTTCGAGCTTCAACCTAAGGTCTTCTATCTCCAACCTTAATTCATCAGCTTCCTTATCAGCAGTATGAAAATCTTCTTTCTGCTTGGCTACTTCATCCTCCAAAGACCTGACCTTATCCTGAAGTGCTTCTATTCCCAGATTCTTTTTCTTGGAGCAGAGTCATTTTTGCATCCAATTCTTTCATTGCTGATTCTAAGGATTCGCCCTTGAGAATGTTAGACTGATCAGCTTCCTCCAACCTGACCTCCAATTCCAGTGCTTTTGTCTTCCATTTGCCAAGTAACTCTTCTGACCTCGCGCGCGCCTTCTTAACATCAGCGATTTCAACTTCAAGCTGTTCAACCAGACCTTCCAATTCAACTGCCCTCTGCTCAGCGACATTAGACTTCTCAAGCTCAAGCTTCAATCCAGAGTTCTCTTCTTCAAGCTTCCTAATGCGCTCCACAGCACCTTTCGACGAGCTCCCTACCTCGGAATCAAGCAGCCCTTTGAGATGTGCCACCTCCGCATTGAGGAGCTTGATCTTCTCGGCATTCTCATCTGAAGCCCTCACGGCATCATCTGCCTGGGTAAGCGCCGCGTTCTTGGCATCGATTGCATCTGCTAGCTCATACCTGGCCTGCTCAAGCTGCTCCACCGTCGAACGCAGTGCGGCCATGTCAGCCTCCTGCTGGCTCTGCATGCTCGCCAGCTTCGTCCGCAGCTCATCCTCCATGCTCGCGCTCGCCTCCTCCGCTTCGGCATCGCCGGACTCCTCCGCCGCCGACTCCTCCGCCGCCTTGCTCTGCGCAGCGAGCGCCTCCTGGAGCTTCGCATTGGCCTCATCAGCCGCCGTCTTGGCGCGCTCCAGCTCATCCAGGACTTTCCCTCTCTCCTTCTCCTTCTCCACCAACTCCTCCTTGGCCTTCACGAGCTCCTCCTGAACTGCAGCGAGCAGCGCCTGCTGCTCCTGCTCCTGGGACGGCGGCTTCACGGCCACCGGCTCTTGGGGCGACGGCTTCGCGGCCACCGACTCCTGAGCGGGCTTCGTCGCCTTCCCTTGCTTCTACAAACCATCAAAAAAACCACTCAGATTCCAGCCAAAAAAGCAAGCAGTTTTCAGTTCAGCATCACCGGCGAGAGGAGGAGGAGCATGAATTGGCATACCTCTGGAGGGGTGGTGATCCGGGAGGCGCTCTTCTTGCGGTCGGCCGAGCCGGGGGACTGGGACTTGTCGGCGGAGGGGCGCGGCGGCGCCTTGGGCACGGCCGGCTTCCTCGCAATCTTGGCGCTCTTGGGCGTCGGCGGCGTGCCCTTCGCCTCCGCCTTGCCGTTGCTCTTCGCCTCGGCATGGCCAGATCTGCAGCGCCAAGAAAAACCGAACCGCCGCCATCAGATCAAAGAACCACAAGGCCAGATCTATCTTGCCCACACCAAAGCAAGATCCAGCAAGCCGGAGAAGCTTTGCTGCACCGATCAAGAACTCGCAGCAGAGTGCGTGGGAGGGTTAGCCAGTGCTTACTTGGTCTTGGAGCCCTGCATTGCTGCCTCTGCTTCCGCTTCTGCTTCTGGTTCTTGGTTTGTGCACCTCTACTACTACTCTAACCAAAGGAGTCGCCTTGAATGCGAAATTGGAGGAAGGAGTGGTGAGGTGAGCGGTTGTGGCCGCTCTGCTGTGCCACTAGTAGAAGAACATGGAGGAGTGGAGGGTGGAATTAACTTGCTGCCAAAAAAAGAAGGGAAAAAAACGCAGCTTTTGATCAATATCTCTGCGGTTTCTGCTCACGTTTGCCTCTGCTGTTTTTATTCGGAGCGAGAGAGAGAAGTTGAAGCGAAGGGACAGACAAGCAAAGGTCAGGAGACGGATGAGCTGGAATGCGTTAATCTTCAGGATTAAGAGCTTATTAGGAGTAATAAGTTGTCATTCTGTCATCATCACAGCGGCTGCTTTACCGGAGAGTTTGCGGCTGTGGTATCCCTTTCGCTAACCACCTCGTTTGTTATACATATCCTAGCAAGCAATTCAGCAAAGCAGCAAAAATATTTTTCTTGGATGAGATAAATCAGGCGAAATTGCTGTAGCTTTTATTCCTTTGTGTCTCTCCTCTCCCCGGTCTCTATTGCTTGGAGACTTTTCATTTTCAGTACTCATTTTGCCAGACGTGACGCTTCAACCGCTGCTCGTCTTTTCATCGGTAGAATTTGGGAGACACTGTGGATATAGGAAAAATTGAACGGCTGATGTGCCGGTTACTACAACCGTTCTACTACAACCGTTCGATGGCCACATTCTTGATACGCTTCAAGAGTTGGGAGGACATGTCGGTGCGTCGTCTTCGTCAGGTTTCAAGGAAACTCGCGGGCTCGTGGCGCCCAGCCGACATGTATGATTAGTACTTCCATTTGTTTAATCCTGCACGAAATAATCTAATCGCACTGGCACGATGGCGATTCCTGAGATGGCAGGGACAACAGGATGGAGCACTGTAGTCGCGGCAAATTCGCTTTGGAGTTTGGCCACGGTGCCTCGGAGCGTGGCTCGAAGACTTGGAAGATGCTGGCGTAGCGGTCAAAAAGAGAAGGCATGTCAGGCAACCTTAGAAAAACACCATCTGGACATGCCGGAGAGGGTGTTGTTCACTTATTTATTAAATATTATTAATTAAATAGTTATAAAAATTAAAAAAAGATATATTAATATATAATATATCACTTAACAAATATACAAATTCAAAGTTGTACAAAATTTAAACTCTAACTGGTTGTAGAAGTTGGATTTGAACGTGCATGTTTATGAAGTAATATATATCCTAAAATATAATAGATTTTTATGGATGAGATACATCATATTAATAAGAATCTAAACAAGTTGTCGTACACATTCGTAGTACTATAATATATCTCATATATCTAAAATTCATTATATTTTGGGACGGATGAAGTGCATACTAATTTATCTTTGATATACAATAAACGAGTGGACATTCGTCTCAAATTTATTTCTAGCTTCAAAATTAATTCCACAAAGAAACATAATATTGTAATTAGATTATGAGATGCACATTTATTGAAGCCTAGAAAATGTAACCAAGAGGATCGATAATGGGCATCATAGTCATTTCACTCCACTGCCAATTTGTCTAATAATTGCTAAAAATAAAATCTTTGTGGGACAAAGGAATTAGTGTCTTAAAAAAAGCAAATAATAGGGTATGCCAGTGACTTAATCCTGACTATGAATTTTCACAGATATATCTATGAACACACGCTCCTATCCCTGTAAAGACCTCTAAAGACCGATGAGCATCTCTTTACATTATCCACGCTCCCTCGTCGCGTGAGCACCTCTTTACATTATTAATACTTTTGTTCTAATCAGTTTAACCGATTGAAATGTTTTACTTCTCTAATTAATATTGAAGAGGTTTGTACCTCTATTTTTTAATATAAATTGACAAGATGTATGGATGAAAAACATAGTACATGTATGGGTCCGCTTTAGTAAATACTACACTTATAATAGATAAATTTCACTATTTATCATCCAACTCGCGTGCTTTTTAGGAATTGTCACTTGGTTTTTTATCCTTTCAAATTTTGTTATCAATACTATAATTTTCCTTGTTCCATGCTACTCCCATCGTCTGTGCGCCCCACCATTGTCGTATCTACTAGCCAGGCCATCTTCTCTGCACCCGATGCCCCACATCCGGCAACCTCCTCTCCACGCTCCCAATAGGAGTAGGCTATAATAGGAGCTCGCCAACATGGTCGGGCTCCACACACCCATCCGGCTGCTCCTCCAGAGACCGCCGAGGTATATCAGTGGTGGCTACTCCATCCCAAGAGGCGCATATGCACAACGTGTGGAAGGACATAGACGTGTTGTGGTCATCACAGTTTGTGCAGGAGGGGAGGGAGCAATAATGCCATGCTCGACTTCAAGGGTGACTGCTTCGAGTTTCTTCCTTCCGACTCTGACCGCCGCTCCTGTCCAGAGATCACACTCTGTCTGTATGTGCTGGAGCTTGCCCACAGGTTCAATTGTTTGCTCATTGATGGCGTGGACCATAGCATGCAGCTTCCCGTCTTCGTCCATCACAAGGCTCGTAGCCGTGTAAGCAGCGAGGACGACAACGGTGATAACTATAAGGAACACAAGGTGCCCCCTAGGGCATCGGACATCACCTTTGCATATTGGGCGTGGCATCGGTGCACTCATCCTAACTTGGCCACCTGTTTCGGTGTATTTTTACAGCAACCATGCGTACGCCAATGGTGGAGCGTACAAATAGACTCGCTAGCGGTGGGGCAAACGACGGGAGTGGCATTGTATTAAGAAATACACAGCTTCTCTAACAAAAATACAAAAAACTTGCGAATTGAATGACAATTTCTAAAAGACCTGCTCTATGTCCCATAAAAGCACCCAATCGAATCTGGACATAGTGTATGTCCATATTTATTCTCATGATTGCATTCTTTTTGGATGAAGTATGAATTAGATTGCGAATAATGAAATTAAATTGTCCTTATATTAATTAGTAGTACCATGTTCACGATCATTGGGCCAAGCGTCACACTGCGGGGGGTACTGTTCGAACACGTTAGGAAATACTGTAGACAAGAATCACTTAGCAAGAGGAACTGTAGAACACTAGAAGCTGGTGTGCGCCATTGGATCTTTGAGGTTAGAGGACAGAGAGTGCAGTCCCTCCCTCCTTGTCTAGCTTGTGGTCGTTGTTTACTGCTACAAGTGATCCTGGCCGTGCAGACATGGGATGCACTCACGAAAGAAATTTTCTACCGCAGATGTACCCTCTAAAACAATCGTTCCGCTGTAACCAATCCAGTATATAGACATATAGTGACATGCGTACGTGCATAGTTTAGTACTCCTCTACCCAACTGTACATACAAGCAGCTGTGCGTGTTTGGGATCCAAAGATCGAAAGCGCGAGCCACCACCAACCGAGGAGGCCGAGACTACACCCCCCGCGTTTTGACTTCTCTGGAGCAACGAGAAATCATCCAATCCAAAATTCCCAATCAACCAGCTAGCTAGCACAAGCACAGGGGGACGAGCGGGCGCGGACGGCGAGATCGATCAGCCGTCCGCGTGCGGTGCGGCCAGCTCACCAGCGGATCCGGGGGGCACCAACCAGCCAACGACTAGTGGCCGTGACATGCTACAGGCACAACACAACACTGCTCGTAGTAGATGGGTCCACGGATTGGATAGCAGCCGGCCGGCGAATTCCTCCTTGTCTGACGCCGAGGCTCCACCGCTCGCTCGCTCGCCGTGGTCGCCCAATCAATGCGACGACGTGCCCGCGCGCACCGAACGCGCCCCAGGACGGCCGTGTCGCGTTCGTGTGTGTGGGGTTCGCTCGATCGATCCCCCCATGCATGCATGCACCTGAGTCGGCGCCTCGGCGGCGGGCGGAATGACATGGGAGAAAGGTGCAGCGCCGCTCGGGTCGATCGGTCCTTGGCCAGTTGTTAACCCGCTGCATGTACAGCATGGCGCTGTACTAAGGGGGTGTTTGGGAGCCCCTCTCTCCCAGACACCCCCTAAGAATACTTTGGTGCTTGTACACACATGTGCGGCAGCATGATTGCGTGAGAATGTTTTGGAGGTTGGGTAGAAATTTCGTGCGGGTCAACATTTTGGCGAAGCCTTCCGGGACCATGTGCTGTTGCGTTGGGTATGTGCAAGTTCGCAACTGGGCCGTAGCCGTAGGACTATTGCTACTATCTCGGTCGCGTGGCTTCCAACCAACAAGCCCACGAAATTATTTTTTTTCCTTTTTTTAATGAAGAGAGTTTATATCTCCAGCCTCTACAGTTAGACACAACAATTAAATTTCCGTATTTAAAATAAAGACAAAAGGTGACGTGAGAAACCCTCAACTTCCAAGGCCCAAAGACCAACTGGCTGATGAACTGCAAAAGTACAAGAGTAAAAAATGAATAGATAAAAAAAAACTGCGGAGAAAAAAAGGATTGGCTGATAAACAGTTGAAAAAACTGAGGGGATTCGCTGATTAATAGAAAAAGAAAAAGAGAGGAGTAAAAAAAATGAATTGACTGATGAGATGGAAAAAAAATATGGGACCCATTGGCTGATGAACAGTGAAAATCGTAAAAAGGATCGGCTGATGACAGAAAAACAATAGTAAAAATGAATTAGGTGATGAACAGAAAAAAAGGATTTTGGATCAGCTGATGAATTGGCTTTGATTATTAACAGGGAAAAAATAAAAAACATGGGGTGAGAGAGGCTCGAACTCTCGACCTCAGGATCACTCGCTTTAGCTATGAGACCTACGCGCTAGCCAACTGCGCCACCACCCCGTTGGTGTTTGCAGTAAGCCTAAAGAATTATATTACAACAATTTTTCAAATTCAGATTTGACTATCCTGATGGAATCAGGTAACAATTTTTCAAATTGGGGTTTGGGCCCAAGTTAAAACGGACTCTGCTATTATTTACCCCGTAGAGTCGCAGCAACGGGCCGCGGCTTCACTGTTCCGTTGCTGTGTTCCCATCCGTGTTCCGTACCACGTGGAGGCTATCGGTTTGTTGATTGTTTCTATGTAGCCCCACCATAAACGGAGATTATTCTCTCCATCCGTCACCTGATGACGCAGTTAGCGATTACTCCTAATTAGCGTGGCCCTCCAAGAAAACAAAGGCGTCAAATAAAAATTAAGTCGGCAAACATCAGTCAGTTTTTCAGAAATAGATTAAGGTTTACATATGGCACAGTATTATCGGATCACAATCATTTTCTTCGCAACAGCAATGGCCTCTCCATCTAAATCTTCCAGGGTCAGCCAAGGTCACAGATTCACCGCATGAGCAAGTGACAACCATGTTGACGGAACCAGCTGCCTCTGCTGCAACGTCTATACTGCATCACTCAGGGACAAGCTTCGATCTTCACTCAGAAACCTTCGATCTTCACTTCTTTACCATAGCAAACAATAGTTGCCAGCAGCTAGGGAGTTCCACATTTGGTACTGGCCATTGAATTACACTAATGGGTTGTTTGGTTGCCTGATCCAAATCCCCTGCTCGTTCGGAACAGCACAAGTTCACAGGAGCCAGTGCCGCGTCCCTTCTTTGTGAGCGACTAGGAGCAGCGGTCGCCGGCGAAGCACAGCAGACGACGAGCAGCAAGCGCCGGCGAAGCAAACCGACGGCCAGATCCGACTCGTGCAGAGTGAAAAGTACTACTAGTAGTACTCGTTTTTTTTTAAGTCAGTAGTGACGGCGTCATATTCTGTAGTGGGCGAACCGAGCCCACCACCAAAACCCAAACAAACCGATGGCCTCCACGTGGTACGGAACACGGATGGGGACACAGCAACGGAACAGTGAAGCCGGGGCCGCAGCAACGCAGGATGTCCACCAACTTCGGATCTGCAGCAAAATTATTAGGAAACCTTCCCTACAAATAGCGCAACACCAAGGAAACAGCATAGCAGATCGATAGTTCGATACCGAGGTGAAACCACGATAGGGAAGATGGCAGCAGTGGATGACGCGGAGCACGAGACGTCGCCGGCGTCGGCGTCGAGCGCTCCAGCCACGAGCAAGCGGAAGAGGCCGGGAGCCACCGCCACCGATGGCGCGCCTGCTCAATCTGCTGACGATGCAGGCGGCATGTGCGACGACGTCCTCCGCAACATCTTCTCCCGCCTGCCGGCGCGCGCCGCCGTCGCGTGCACGGCGCTGTCGAAGCACCACCGCCGCCTGGTGACCAGCGCGGAGTTCCGGCGCCTCCACCTCCTCCTCGGCGCGCCCCTCCCCCGCCCGCACGTCGCGTACCTCGCGACGGCGCCGATAACGAGGAGAGGGGACGACAGGGTGGTCAGCAAGTTCCACGGCTTCCACGTCGCCGGCGCCGGGATGGGGATCGGCGCCCACGCCCCGCTGTTCTTATTCTTCTTCCTCCCTCCCCACGGCCATTGCATGATGACCCACACGGGCTCCCCCATCCCCTAATTCGCCCCACCACGTCGTTGCCCGGCCTTGTCACTTGGCTGAAAAATACAAACGGCGCCAGCAATGCCACTGGCCGGTCTCCTCCCCCTCCCCCCTTCCCTCGCTCACCTGCTCCTCAAGCCAATGACATCGAGGTTCACGCCCTCACCTCGCCATCTTCCGCATCTTTGACATCTTCCCGTCGTCGGATCTACCACCGTTGCCATCGCTCCAAACCACAAGCTCACATTGCCCCCACCGGCGACGCCAACCCACCCCCGGGCCGCCTCTCCAAGAACCATCCCTCTAAAGCCAATAAACTCCCCCACCCCCAACCTGGGACCCTATTCCGTGGGTCCTTCTAGAGTTTGAGATGTTGTTGACGCTAGGACAATAAAGGTCGTGGGAGCCGAAGAAGAAGGGATTGGAGTACGAAGTACATCTGGTGGCCAAAAAGGTTGGGGACCCTAACCTGTAGGTCTTTCTTTGGAGTTTGGTATGCTGTCGGTGTAGGAGAAATAGAGGTCGTTGGACCTGGAGAAGAAGGGCTTGGAGCACGAAGTACATCTAGTGATAAAAAATATGAAAGATTTAGGATGGATTTTCTGTCGGCGGAAGGTTAGCAATTCCGTTCTTTTTTTCTCCTACAACCTGTTGGGCTATGGTTGATAGTATACTTACGTTGATTGTTAGAGCATCACCAACATTATCTTGAAATCGTTTACCCTAATCACATTTATAATATTTGGAATTACCTAGTTTGGCTCTCAATCGTGGCGTCAGGGGTGGGAGCGCGCGCGATGGTGACAGGAGGTGTGCGAACTCCACTGCGATAGTGTGCGAATTCTCGTACGACCTATTGGGGCAGGGGATAAATGTGTACTTACTTCCTTCGTTTCATATTATAATTTTTTTTAGTATTGCCTATATTCATATATATGTTAATGAATCTAGATATAAATATTGGCAATGCTAAAAATTCTTATACTAATATGAAACGGAGGAAGTGCTCCATTGTGATGATTGTTACTGGGAATTCCTTGTTAGTGTCATAGTGTGTGTCAATGAAACTGTTCGCCGGACTCACGGCCAGCCCACGTCAAATTCACGTCTCGATGCAAAGCACGGTGGGCCCTAAGGACAAGGGACGGCCTGGTTGGCGCGAGTTAAACCACACCGGTGGCCCAAAATCCCTCTACGGCCCAGCGCAGCGTGCCGAACAGAATTCACTCTCTCAGCGGGCCCCGCCGCACAAAACAGGTTGCCCGATGACAAGCGGGGTCCACTCACAACCCCGCGTTTTTCTAACCCTCGTCTTCCTCCGGCGTCAACATCAACAGCGGGCCAAAGCAAAGGATACCTCCGGAATCATTTCATCCAAAAATTCGCGGGCTCGGGCTAAGCCCGAGTAGTAGTGTCCTGCAGCTCCTGCTACAAAAAGCGTGCGCCGTGCGAGCTGCTCTTGTTGGCCCGACGAAAATAAAAACGAAGGGTTCTTGTTGACTTTTTTTTTTTTTGCGAGGTGTTCTTGTTTACTGGTCATGTAGTAGTAGTACTTTGTGACAAATCATCTCCAACGCAAGATTTTATAGTAAATTAACCATTCTGTGATGCTCAGAGCAGGTACAATAGCAGACTATAAGCCAGCTGCAAATATATTTTAATGAGATAAAAGATGAGAGAGAAGAGCAGCGGGCTACAAATCTGTAGCCAGCTGCAGCACGGACTCCAAGACACAATGTATGTATGACAGTGGGACCATATGCTAATAGTATAGTAAGCAACTATTGTATGAATTGGCTATTAGATTAGCTATAGATGAATTGAAGCTCGTAGTTGGCTATACTATTAACCTTGCTCTTATACAAATTGCCGATCAGTAAATAATTGGGCGCCTCCCTTCCCCTCGGGCTCAGACCTTCCCTTCCCCTGCGGGCTCGGGCCTCGGGCTTTCGGGCTGCCTATGTCCCATCGTTCATCCACGCAGTCATCAGACGATTCAGACCACGGCCATGGCCACCTGCCCGCCATTTGTATATATACAGCTCACCGTCTTCTTCCTTCGCAACTCATCTCCGCCATTAACCATTTCTGAAACCAAAGATCGCGCAATGGGTAACGCCGCCTCGTTCGCATTCCATGGCGACGTCGAGCTCGGCCTCGGCAACGGAGACGCGAACGCGGTCACCGGAATGGTGGAGGCGGGGGAAGACGTCGCGAGGCTTCGGCGCGCGCTGTTCGCCGGCGGCGTCGGGAAAGCCGCGGCGGCGCTGTACCTGGCGCTGTTCAGGTCGCCGGCTGGGCTGTTCCTCCGGAACAATCCCCTGTTCTACTCCTACTACGTCGTGTTAGACACCGTCGTCATCTTCGGCGTGGCAGAGGCATGGGTTGGCCTCTGGGCCTCTCACGATCGCCGCCGGCGAGCGGTTGGGATGACAATGCTCTGGCTTTCAGTTCTCCCGCTGCTCTTCCTCGCCGGCATAGGTGGCTCTGCAATACTGAAACTGAAGTAGTGAAGTGAATCGAGTACAGTATGGTACTTACTACTACTGTACCTGGTATCATACTCTGATTTTCTGCATGCAGAAATGCATTGGTACTCGATGTTTTTACATCCAGATTGCGTATGATATTTGTAGTATATATTTTTTTTGTTTCGATTTGCATACGTGGTTGCCATTTGTGTATAAGTCTCGCGCGTTTCATGGTGTGTTTGTAGGTGCAGTTCTGCACAGAGTTGTTCATTCTGAATTTTGCTTTTTTACAGGGCAAACTAATTGTCCATTGAGTTGTGTTTTATGTCGATGTGATTGCTTAGTTTGTCTGCTCCTCTAGAAATATGTTATACTTATCTCATATGCTGAATATTGATAAGTGAACCCTCAGCTTGCCGAATTAGAATTCTTTCAAATTTATTCCCTGTATGTAAGAAGATGCTGAACAGTGGAGGAACAACTTAGGGGCTCATCATAGTAAAGCTTCTTCTGTCAAAACGTCAATGCTCTAGAGTTATTGGATATGAAAGCAGTTGTTATTCTATTACATGATTTTTTTTCACAGAAATTCAGAATCGAAAATGAGTTCCCCGTCAACTTGTAACTGAATTTTTCGCACGTACGCACAGAATCGAAAATTCAGAATCGAAGGAGCCGAGGAGGAACTGACTGTCTGTTGCCGTGTTGCGTCCATCTATTGGGTTTCTATGAACCGTCGGATTAGATTTACACTGTTCAGATTAACAAGGTATACTGGTTGGGCTTTTAGGCCTCCAAAGTTCGGCCTTTATTGTGCCTCAGCATCGCCTTGGAAGAAAGGCTTGTCCCATATTGGCCCATCTATATCTGGGCCATAATTTGGTCCAGCCATTAGGGAAGACGTGATAGAAGGAGAGACATTTGGCATACAATAAGTCTATTTATCTCCCTCAACTATTGCCCTCGGTCAAATCATATCCATCAACTATAAAACCGGGTATATCGCTTCCTCCAATTTCAAAAAAACTAGTGCAAATAAACTCCTTCGATGGTTTGTTAAGTAATTTCTGTTGATGTGACAAGTTGAGCGTGGTCAAACTCACTGACATGTAAACACGGGACCACATGTAAGTGATAAAAAAAATAAAAAAACTACTGTAGGGCCGGATGTCAGCTCCATGTCTTCTTCTCCCGCTCTTTCTTTTTCTCCCTTTGTCCCCCAACCAATCCAATCATATGGCGGGGATGGTCGGCGAGCCCCTCCGAGTTCATCCCCCATCCACCATGTTGTCCCTAACGAGCATCTCTACAACGTCGCGTTGTTATCATAGCCTCAATTTGTCTCCTCTGGCTATGCCCACGCTTAGCGACACCGTCGATATTGGAGCTTGCTGGGATGGATGTGTAGCTTGTTGGACGGAGGCGTCGATGGACCTTGGCGGCGGGAGTGGAGCTCGGTGAGTTCTAGGCTTGAGAAAATTATGGCTACCCCAATGCCTCCAGGAGGTTTTCTTAATATATAAAATGCCTTTTGGATGTGCCAAACAGCCCTCCTAGGTTGATTTATCCACAGCCAAGGATCGCTTGCAAAATGGCCAACCGCCCAACCGTTTTATCGTTGACACATCATATTTTCTGCCATTTGGGAGGACGATTTTAGAAGAAAACTCTCCAGATGGTGGAAAACATACAAAACAATTTTAAAAATAACAAAATGTTTGCTCAAATCGATATGGCTTTGTAAAATGTTTGAAATGTGCTAAAAAGTAAAGATCGGACTAGATAATTTTTTTATATGGCATGCATACATAATTATATGAAAAATGACATACATAGTTCAATTAATTCATGATATAAAAGGGTCCGTAATATAAATCGCTGCTCGACATACATAGTTAATAACATAGGCGGACACCATTGGACTAACGTTGTACATAATTTCAAGATGGAATGTTTCCAACTATTCCTTATCTCCTGGCCACCTACTGACGTTGTCGCTCCTGTTCAACATGTTGTCGACGTTGTTCCTCTTTCCTCCACTCATACTCTACCATTTGTTTTTGTCTTCATGACCCCTACACGCGTTATAGGTCGGTCTCACCACGTCAGCCTTCAAAGTGAATACACACAGCCTAAAATCGTCTTGTGTAAAGGAAGTCGTTTGAATAATTACATTAGTACATGACACCATTTTCATACTCCTCTCCCCTCAGCCATTTCTTCTTTTTTATTTATAGATTTTTAGGCGGTTTGGGTCGGAAGTTTATACCTAGCCACTCAAGAAAAAACCAGCCTAGAGGGAGGTGGCGAATACTCTTTTTCAAGTCAAGCACCCCCCCCCCCTCCTCCTCCCCTTCCTCCATTATCGGTCGGGCGGTCGGCTATTCTGCAAGTGTCTTTTTAACTACAGATAAAATGTCATCTGGAAGGACGAGCAAGAGACCGTCTATGAAACTGCATATGGCCCAGCCACCGTCTTTAGGTCAGGCCGACAACTTTTAGTCATGTGTTATACTATGAAAAACGAAAACCTCCGAGAGGACGATAAGAGTATATATCTGCAAAACATGAAAAGGAAAAAATATAATTTTGTAATTTTTTTGGAATAATAATTTTGTAATGTTAGAATTAATAAAAAAAATTCCGTTCAACAGTCGCGTAAAACTGGAGTCCTATGACAAGCGGGGTCCACTTACAACCCCGCGTTCTCTAACCCTCGTCTTCCTCCGGCGTCAACATCAACAGCGGGCCTAAGCAAAGCTACCTCCAGAATCATTTCATCCAAAAATTCGCGGGCTCGGGCTAAGCCGAGTAGTAGTGTACTGCTACAGAAAGCGTGCGCCGTGCGAGCTGTTCTTGATTTCTTGTTGGCCCGGCGAAAATAAAAACGAAGTGTTCTTGTTGACTTATTTTATTTTTATTTTTATTTTTTGGCGAGGTGTTCTTGTTTACTGGACATACAGAGCCTGTTCACTTTGATGCTAAAAAAACCTTACCAAATTTTGATATTGCCGAAATTTTGGTAAAGTTGTCAAAATTTTGGCAGGATTTTTTATATAGTTATCAAAATTTGGCAGCAAATTAAATGCAGCCATTTTTTTTGGCAACTTTACCAAAATTTGGTAAGGTTGAAAATGCATGAAAGTGAACAGGCCTGCAGTAGTGGGGCTTTTAACTATTTGCCACTCTTACGAATGGTCCTTAACGATTTGCCACTAGGCCCACATGTCATAGACATATGAGGGCCCACGTGTCATTGACAGAGCGTGGCAAATCGTTAATCGCCATGTCACAAGAGTGGCAAATAGTTAAATTTCCCTGCAGTAGTAGTACTTTGTGACAAATCATCTCCAAAGCTTACCTCTAGAATCATTTCAACCGAAAATGCGCGGGCTCGGGCTAAGCGCCTAAGCCCGAGTAGTAGTAGTAGTGTACTGCTACCGAAGGCGTGTCATGGAGCGGTTTTGTTGGCCCGGGCAAAAAGTGTACTCTTGTTGATTTTTCCTTTTTTTTTTTTTTGGCGATGTACGTGTTCTTGCTTACTGGACATGTAGTACTTTGTGACAAGTCATCTCCAACACAAGATTTTCTAGTTAACTAAACTATCCTATGATGCGCTTATACAAATCGATGATCGGTAAAGAATTCGGCGCGCCTCCCTTCCCCTCGGGCTCAGCCTTCCCTTCCCCTTCGGGCTCGGGCTTTGGGGCTGCCTATGTCCCATCGTTCATCCACGCAGTCATGTAAACACGGCCATGGCCACCTGCCGCCATATATATATACATCTCACCATCTTCCTTCGCGATTCATCTCCACCATTAACCATTACCAGTGCTAGCGTTCGCTCCAAAAACCCCAGCTCACAAAACCATTTCCGAAACCTCGATCGCGCAATGGGTAACGCCGCCTCGTCCGCACTCCATGGCGACGTCGAGCTCGCCTCGGCAACGGGGACGCGAACGCGCTGCCGAAATGGTGGAGGCGGGACAAGACGTCGCGGAGCTTCGGCGCGCGCTGTTCGCCGGCGGCGTCGGAAAGCCGCGGCGGCGCTGTACCTGGCGCTGTTCAGGCCGCCGGCCGGCCTGTTCCTCCGGAGCAATCCCCTGTTCTACTCCTACTACGTCGTGCTCGTCGCCGTCGTCCTCTTCGGGGTGGCCGAGGCATGGGTGGGCCTCTGGGCTTCTCGCGATGGCCGCCGGCGAGCGGTTGGGGTGGCAATGCTCTGGCTGTCAGTTTATCCCAGCTCTCTTCCTCGTGGGCACAGGAGGATCTGCGATACTGAAACTGAAGTGAATACTCTGCTTTTCTGAAAGCAATAAATGCATTGGTACTTGATGTTTTTTACATCCAGATTGCATATGGTTTGTGTAGTATTTTTTTTAAAAAAAAATTCGATTTGCATACGTGGTTGCCATCTGTGTAAACTGAATACGAGTCTCGCGCTTTCTTGGTGTGTTTGTACGTGCAGTTCTGCACAGAGTTATTCATGTTCTGCATTAAGCTTTTTTACAGGGCAAACTAATTTTGTCCATTGAATTGTTTTTATGTTGATCAGTTGATGTGATTACTTGTCTTATCTGCATCTCTCGAAATATGCTCGACTAATCTCGTATGTTTACTATTGATAAGTTAAACCTCAGCTTGCCGAATTAGGACTCTTTGAAGTTGATTCCCTGGATGTATGAAGATGCTGAACAATGGAGAAACAACTCAGAGTAAAGAAGCTTCTGTCAAAACTCGAAACGTCAATGCTTTTAGAGTAAAACATAGCTGGATAAGAAAGCAGCTCTTAGAATCAAGTTTTTTTACATAAATTTTGTTCACAAGAAATTCAGAATCGAAAATGAGATATCCGTCAACTCGTTACTGAATCTTCGCACATTCGCAACATCGCCGTTCTTCCCTTAATTGGATCAACAGTTCAACACTACACAGAATCGGACAGGCATAAACTGGTTAAGGGTAGAAGGAATCCGGCGGAGCTGCGGCGAGAGGCCGCTTCGGGCAATAGATGCTGCGATCTGCGAAGGGATACAGAATCAGACAGAAGGCGACCGGGCTCCGGCAAAGCCGTCGAGAAGGAGCGCGCGAGAGGGTTTCTATGAACCGTCGGATTAAATTTACATTTTCAGATTAACAAGGGATACTGGTTGGGCGTTTAGGCCGTCAAAGTTCGGCCCATGTTGGCCTCAGCATGCCTTGGAAGGTTTAGACCATATTGGCCATCTATAACTGGGTCCTAATTTTGGTCCAGCCATTTAGGGGAGACATGAATTTTAGGAAAAAGTACACGCAAGCTTGTTAGCCAGATACAAAAGGGAATTGCTAACTAGCAGCCTGCTGTTTTTTTTTGTTTGTCAGCCGTTTTTTTAGCCAATGGATCTCTCTTCAAGATTCGTGCACCCCTCGCCTCGCGTCATAATTTTCAGCCGGACACGCGCCCATCCGCTACAGTTTGAAACAGTAATTTCCCCTTTCATTTTCTTTTTCTCCATCACGCACGGGAGAGAGAGAGAGGCTGTCGGTGAGAGCGGGGGCGAAATCTCGGTGAAAGGGAAGGAGAGAAGGTGGTGGCGACGCAGCAACGGGAGCGCTATGCCGTCGTCGTCTTCTCCGGCGGGGGGAGCCCTCGCGCCGCCGCTGCCTTTGCCGTCTTCTGTGGCAATCGTTGGCGAGGCTTCCATGGATGCCAGGAGTTCTGAACTGGAGGCAAACAACAAAAAGACCACAACGATTCACAAGGTGAGCTAGTTTATTTTCTGCAACAAGGAAACCACATGGTTTCTGATTTTTTGTGTGTTGATTCGAATGAGGAGTGGTATTTTTGTGGAATGAACAAAGTGATTTGTCTTCTTAGACATTTTTTTTCAGATGTAAGCAAGGGTGATTTGGCATGAACAACCGTGTGAACGTTTTCTGATTTGCGATGTCACTTCAACACTTAGATTAGAGTTCAATATGCAGTCATGGTTTGTTTGCTAGTTGAGTTAAGATTTGTCTGAAGAATACCGAAGAACAACATAACTGCAGAAGCGAAATATATATGTCGAATTTTATTTTTCAGGCACCACCAGACAATTTGTATGCACTCTGGTCTTATCTGAATTATAGATTTTTTCACACAATGGTCTGAATACGGTAGATAAAGCAGAACTAGTAGTAGCTGAATGCTTGAATGGCATGTAAATATGATGTGCATCTAGACCTAAAAATGGATGGATGGAAACCAGTTCAAGCCCGCATTTGTCTATTGAACTTGTTACAAAATGAACATGTCAGTAGTTTTAGTGTGAGATTTGAGAATCTGATATGCATGTTGCTGAATTTTTCTGAACCTACTTATGTAGTTCTGAACTTTGCTGTCAAAGGAATGCATGGCGTGCAGTGGGCAGCTTTGGTCCTTTTTTGTTAGTTCTAGATTTTTCCAGTTTTTATTTGCGCAGTGTTTTTGTTTTGTTACGACTTTTTTGAAAAATACTGCAGAATCGCTTAAGCATTTGTCCTGTATGAAGAATACTGTAGGACTGTGACTTATCTTATTTCAATTGATCAAATTTGTATGCTGCAAGAACGATATCACATATGTATATAGACTAATAGAATTAATAATCTATTCCTACAATTCCTGATTTTTTTGTTCAGAGGACATGACAAACCTACAGAAAGTTTCCTGGGGCTTTGTGATTAGCCAGGCAC
>CM020189.1:12404904-12491975 GCA_009805545.1 Oryza longistaminata
GGACTTAAAGAAGAAGCTCTACATGCCATGGGTAAAATTTTGGTACTTTAAAGAAGCTCTACATTGGCATAGCCTTGAACGATCAAATACGGCTGGTATGTATCATCAACATACAATAAGAACATAAGCATAGCGATTTTTTAAGGTGTGAGTGTTTTTTTTTTTAGACGCGGGTTCCCACTTGAAGTGGTATTTAGGCTGTGTGCCAATATGTATATCGCTAGGAGGGGTATTTATCGCGGGTGGCGAAGGTGAAGGCGGGGACGCAAATTAACTTAAAAATATAGATAGGCGGAGGAGCGGAGGATGGTCACTCGGCATAAGAGCAAGTCGAAACATAATTACATAGGCGTATCTTGGTGAGTTCGAATTCGCATAACAGTGGGCCTCAATTTTTTAGGTGTTCCACGTTGATGTTGGATACTTAATTTAATGGTGCCCATTGACTACGGATGATAATGGGCGGGGTGAAGGGTCTTAAGAGTGTGGGGGGGTGGACACGGAGTGGCATAGCTGAGGTTCGCGGTCAGCCCACGCGCTGGGGCGCTGAGTGGTGTGGGAGGATCCCGCCCGCTGACGGACCGATGAGACCTCATATTGGCATTAACAACGGGGTAGTGGGAGAGCGGTGAGATGAGTACACCATCATGGGGAAAGAAGAATTTTTTGATAGTCCGTTGGAAGAAAAATATCCTAGAGGGGTATCTAAGTTTTTTACCGAAAAGTTTACACTAAGACAAAAATATGATATCTGCTGGGTAATCTTTTAAGATGGGGAAAAAGATTGGCCGGGCATTTCCGAATAAGTTATAATGTGCAAGGGGGCGCCTAACAAGGAAAAACAATTCAAGTCGTTCAAGGCACGGCAGACGCAATTGATGCCCCCAAGCGTCCCAAACGAGACTCTACTGAGCGTGCGTGCATTTGCTTGGCGTAGCTCATGGGGGCGTGGCGTAGAGGATGATGTGGTCTGATCGGGGTCGGGGTGTCCAACGAGATGAGCCTGATGCAACAACCGGGTGCTGCGGGATGCTTCGCGCGCCGCGCCTGCCTGAAGGCCTCGACCCTCCGAGGCGCGACGCAAAGCGCGCAGCCTCCAGCGGACGCCCGGCTGGCCGTGCACAGGGCGTTGAGAGTCACGGGGCGGGCAGGAGCCGCCGGCGTCGGCACGAGCTCCTCGCAGCACGCCGGGCAGCTCGGCGCGTGACGTGGCCGCAACTTAGCTGGTCTCCGCTGAGCGAACGCGGCCCAGTCGCTGGAGATCACACGCCCCGTCCGCCGGGCCGCCACCCAGTCGTACACCCTCTGCCCCTGAGCAACTCGAGGAGGACGACGCCCCGAAGCTGTACACGTGCGGCCTTGGCCGGGGGGTGAGGTCGGCGGCCCACCGTCGGCGAGCAGACTCCGGGGGAGCAATGTGGGAGCCCGGCGGTGGGTGCCGCGGGCTGCACGCGGTGGGGGAGCATGCGCGCCAGGTGGTGGGGCTGCACCGGGGGCGGAACGGGTCGCGTCGCGGGCTCAGGCAGGCTTTTGGGAGCGAGGGCCGAAGGTCGCGTCACCTTGGGCTCGGAGTCGCCGGTCGAGCAGGGAGTGTTCTCCGGCTTCGACGCTCGCAGTACGATCGCACTTCCCAAGGCAGCTGCGGTGGTGGGGAGGGGTGATCGCGAGGGCGCCGTTTCGGGGCCAGCACGGGCCCACGGCGGGCGGTGATCTGGCTGTGTACCTGAGCGCTTCCATGGGTAGAACACAGCCACAGCCGGAGTGTGCTCGCGGCGGGGCATGCGCTCGAAGAAGAGGCCCTGTCGAGCGCAAGCCGGTGTTCGTCCACGAACTCGGAGACGAGGAGGCGGTGCGGGTGCTCCGAGCAGAAGCCCCATATCCTGACGAGGTTCATGTGGTTGATCCGCCCGATGACGCTCAGCTCCGACCGGAACACCTCGTCGGCCTGCGTCAGCTCTCCCAGCCGCTTCACGGCGATGCTCCGGCCATCCTCAAGAACGCCCTTGTACACGGATCCCCTCCCGCCCTTGGCAATCTCGTCTCTGAACCCGCACGTCGCGTCTGACAGCTCGTCGTAGGTGAACCTCCGGAAATGGCTGAACACCAAGCTGTACCCTTCGTCACGGACCCGTCCTGCCGCCACCGGGTCAGCTCGGAAGACAAACAGGTAACCCACGACGACGAAAATGGCCTCCACGACCAGGCCCGGCCCTGGGGGGGTCGAGCTGTGCGGTGGCACAGGGCCCACGAAGTGAAGGGGCCCAACCCCATATATGCTATACATAATAGCCCATAGAGGAATTAAGCCCACCAGCCTAGGAGAGGAAGAGACACATCCGTCGTCCGTCGATTGGCTTCCTTCCGCGATCGCTTGTTCTGTTCGCCTCATCACCTCGCCTGTTCGCTGTTCTGCTGCCACGGTGCCGCCCTTCCGCTTCCAGCTGCGTCGTCATGCTCCGAGGGATTAGGGCGCGTCGACGGCGTCGTGCTCGGCGACCGCGTCATCTTGTTCCGAGGGTTTAGGGCGCGGCGGCGTCGTGCTCGGTGGCAGCCGGCAACTGGTTGCAATTTCTCCGTTCAGTTCCGGGAGGTACCCACTGCTCTCCCATTTGATGTATGCTAAGTTTATATGTTTAAATTTTGGGATTTAAATTTTACTCCCCAATTGCTCCTCTTCTAATTTCTAAAATTCTGATTTTGGGGTTTAGGGATCCTTACGTTGCAGCTGTGCAAGTGTGCATCTAGGGCAAATACCAGCAATCATTTTAATTATAATGTTGAATCGAATTTAGTATGAAATAATTTCCATAAATTACTTACTAATTTCTAAATTTACAGTGAATGTTAGAAGAAATTTAAGGTAATATATATAACTTAAATGTTTTTTTTGCATTATATTTATCAGAAACATCGTTATATTATTATAGTTGTATTAAAGGGCCCATTTTTATAGCTTCGCTCCGGGCCACTAGATTGACAGGACCGGGCCTGCCTATCAGCTCACCACCAAGCTCTCCTCCCCCTTAGCCGAAATCCACGGCCACCTCAAGCTCACCCCTCCCTCCTCCCCGCCGCGTCGCATCCCCGCCTCACGGCCCTCACCGCCGCTCGACGATGTTCGCCGCAGCCTCCACCTCTTCTGCAACCCCCAGCCCTCATCCGACGCGACCTCCGCCACCGCCTCCTCGAACCCCAGCCCCTCGTTCGTCGACATCTTCCACGCCAGGCCGGCCCCTCCGACCGGCCGCGCTGCCGACCAAAGATCTGAAGACGAACAACTGTAATGATACATCGTGATTTTGCTGTTCTTGTTTCTTGTTTAGTCGACATTGGTGAATGCCTGATGAAACTAATGGATAACCTTTGGTTACTGATGGTGCTGTGGTTGCATTTGGTTTAATAGTGGCTGCAGCACAGAGTATGTCGGTTTTGATGGCCTTTGGCTCTTAGGCCACAACGACGTACTTGCTGGGAAACCGCAACAGGAGTTGGTGGAGAGGGTGAGCTGGGAGTGTTGTACATTTGATGCATTTTGTTGTTTAGATGAAATCGCGGTCAGCAGCAGATTGGTTGGCTCGCGGGGCCCTTCGCTGTCGCCGTCGACCTCCTTGCGCCGCTCTTCACCGACCTCCTGCGGCGTAGACCTGCCAACGCCGTGGTGTTTGACAGCGTCCTCCCGTGGGCTGCCACCGCGGCGGCCGTGCTCCGCATCCCGCGGTACGCGCTCACGGGGATGGGGTGCTTCGCGCTCTCGGTACAGCGAGCACTGCCGCTCCACGCCCCGCAGGACGGCGTCGCGTCGGACGACGAGCCGTTCCTCGTGCCTGGACTCCCCGACGCGGTGCGGCCCTTCCGCCCACAGCCGCCGGAGCCTTGCCTCCGCCGCCGCGCGCGCCGCTGTCTCTCCGTCGCGAGAGAGGAGAGGGGAGAGAAAGTTGAAGTGAGGGAGATGGGGAGAGAGAGAGGAGGAAGAAGGGGATGAGAATTGACATGTGGGCCCCACCAATTTTTAATTAATTTGTATGTGGCCCTGACATGTGGGTCCCACGAGATTTATTATTTTTCTGGAACACATTGCCACGTAAGCGACACGTCATTGCCACGTCACATGAAGACCAAGTCAAATTAGCCACGTAGGCGACACGTCAGCCAAAACCGCTGTCCAAACCGCTAAGGGACCTCTTCTGCACTGGTTTTGATAGTTGAGGGACCTGTTGTATCTGGTTTTGCGGTTGAAGGACGAAAATCGGATTCGTCGACAAGTTAAGGGACCTAAAATGAACTTATTCCATCTTCATCTGTACCATTTGTAGCAATCCGAAGTCGGCCAATCCGTTAAGGGAACAAGTGATAATATTAGGACAGAAAGTCTATTCTACATCCCTCAATTATAACCCATTCTAGTTGGCCCCTCAACAGTATACTTTCTCAACTATCAAAACCAGCACGTTTTACTTCCTTAATCGGTTTTAACGATGGTTTCATTGTACATGACATGCTTATCTGATTTTCATCTAATATGACACCTACATGACGCTTACATGGCATTATAGTACGATGAAAATAAGGAGGGTCAAATATATACCCACTAAATTTCAGCTGAAGTAATACTGGTAGGAGCACCAAGTATGATCTACTAAAAAATTATAACCGTCAGATCTAATATGAACGGTTCTGGCAAATACCCACGCCCAGCTGATCTGAAGTTCTGAACTCTGAGGCTTGATACTGTCGCGCTGTCGTCTGCATGCATAGCTTCGTTGGACGTAGAAGAAGGTACGATTTCTGGGGCCCAGCACCTGTGTAATTTGGGGCAATAAGCACTCCATTGATCATCGATCCTACTAGGTACAGCTAGTCCCTGAGAGGCTGAGACCCTGACCCTTGTTAGTAGTATCATTGATGCTGATCGCACACCGGCTTGTTCTTTCTAGAAGCACAATAATTTGTGCCACATTCTATCACGCTTTTCTTGATTGACAATTAAAAATGATGTACACGTTCACGCGCTGACCATCATCAGACTCGGAATTAAAGTGGTAGCTAGGGTCGCATACACTTCCTTACAGGTGATCTTGTCCTCTCTGTTTCGCAGCTTCACTGCAGGGCAACGTTCTGCTAATTTTCGGCTTGTAGTCTGCGGAACATCTCTTGCATCTGCCGCACCAAATTCTGTTTTTTTTTTTTTTCCAAACCTTGTAGGGCCTCAGATTTCTCAAAACTAGAGGCAAAATCTGATCGAGGACAATATAATGCAGCACGCTACGCCAACTCGCCCAAATCATTCTCATCTTGGAGTTCTTTCCTTCCAAGCTGGCGCTTCACCAACACGGAAAGAGCATGGTCAGGTGTGAGATTGTAGCCACCCCTATCTTTTCTCCGACTCACTTTTCTTGGCATGAATCGCCATGCCGAGAAATGCTCGGTTGCTCACAAGTCACGGCCTCACACAACGGGACACGTCCTGGAAAGGCTGCCATTGCCCATTACTAAGATTCTCCGGTGAACCCAACCAAACCAATTGGGTTCGCGTCACACTGTGCGTAGCACAGTGTTTCCTGCGATGCTGTGCGGGACGACGTCCTTGGCCCTGCACCGTCCCGCGGTGCCAGCACGTACACACATCGGTGCGCGGGCGTACGTGCGCACTACGCGGACAGCCGCGGCTTAGCAATGATGCGTGCGTGCACCGGCCCGGCCATGTCTTCCTGCCCGCGGCGGTGGATCGATCACGGCATCCAGAGAGCAACATGGCGAGCCATGGCATTGTACGCGACGCTTTGGTCCCATTGGAAATGGAATGGCCGTGACACCGTCCGGGAAGACGGTGACGCGAGCTACAGGACACAGCGCGCGTGCAGGCGCCGCGCCCACACGCCACGAGGCATCGCTCGCTGGACATTTGTGTTTAGCATTGCAATTAGCAGAGATTAAGGAACATTGCCAAGAACACCAACGCGTCATCGGATTAGAAAATATCAAAACAGCCTGTTTATTAGAACATCCAATCACCCATTGTGAACGCTAATGAACTCACATCAAATATTTACACCCTCTTTTCTTGTGACACCAAAATCAGCTCGGATCCTCAGATTACAGGGGGGGAACCAATAGATTTAATCAGCAAATTAATCAACGCGTCGTAAGCGCACAGAAAGCACCAACCGAATGATGATGATGATTAGATCCTCCACGCTGCTGCAAAAATCGCCCGGAATGATCACGCATTCACGCTCCGCGATCGGGCGATCTCACCTGACACCCTCGCGGCAATCGCCGGCGGCGCGGGACTTGCGGTGGCGCAGCGCCTTGATCGAGCCAGGGATGAACCGCCCCCACCCTCTCGACTTGGGCGGCGCCCTCGTCTCCACGGCCGTCGCCGACACCGAGCTCGACCGCGCCAATGCCACCCCTTCGTCCACCTCCACGACCCTGTCCGACGTCGCCTTCCGGAACGACACCCACCCAAACGCCCTCGACTTGGGCCTCTCGTCCCTGACGACGATGCCGCGGCCGCCGCCGCCGCCGCCCGCGGCGACGGATCGGGACCGCAGTCCCATCCGCCGCTCCCGCTCGATGAGGCTGTACACCCTACCGACCACCGCGGCGCTGCCGGAGGCGGCGGAGGAGGACGAGGCAGCCCCGCTGTGGCCTCCTGCCCGTGGCCGGCTGCTCCTGGCCCGGACACCGCCTGCTGTGGCCTCCTGCCCGTGGCAAGGCTAGCTGCTCCTGGCCGAGACGACGCCGTCGCCCGTCGGCGGTGTGGGGATTAGTGATAGGGTTTGGCGAACTGCTCGGCTCAGGCCAGCAAGACTTTGTTTCGTGATTTTGCACAAGGGCCAGGGGTACAAAGGTAAATCTATAATTTGCAAAATCATTATTTATTTTCTTTTCTATTTCCTTACTACAATAATTACAGCTCCACTGACATCCGTGAGAACTAGGGGTAAACACTTGGTTCATTTGAACAAAAAAAACATGGGTAAAAACAAAAACCCTATAAAGTAAGGGCAAAATCACAATTGCATATCGAAATAGGGGTAAGAACGAAATTATCCCTATGTGTTAATGCGTGTGACTGTCATCATGTGCAAGTTTGTAACCGGTAATGTGTGTGACAGTGTGACTTTGTCAGTATGTGCAAGTTTGCGGATGTTTCTCGTTATGGTATTATTAATCTTTGATCTTTGGAAATGTAACACGATCTATTAGAAAACACAACATGTTATATTTCTTCTTTGATTTGTGAAGGTCAGTTTGAGGGGCTTTTATGTTCCGATTAATATTCGTTACCGTATTCGTTTCGATTCGTATTCGCTCCGTATCTGTATTCGATAATATTCGATTCCGTTTTCGTATCCGGGTTTTCGATTCCGATTTCGATTCCAAGAAAAAATATGAAAACGAATATGATAAAGCTAGTTTCCGACCGTATTCGATCCGTTTTCATCCCTACTGCAATGCCGTCCCTCGTGGGACGGTGGGAGAGCTGCCCAAACCTTTGCTCCTCTCTCTTTTCTCCCGGAGCTTTCCTTTTCTATCCACCGCCGCCGCGGCGATTTGGACTAGTTGTCGAGATGACGCGCAGATGAACCTAGCTGACGGCAACGCAGCAGCTGTACGTGGTGCAGTGGTGGGACTGCACAAAAAAACGCACCTCCGATCCATGCACATTTCTGAATTCTTAGCGACATGGGTTTCCGGAAGGACTGTGACTGAGGCGGACATGCGCTAAATCAGTGTTTTGATTCTGCACAGTGAATTCCTACGTACTGGCAGCTAGTAGCTAGCTAACACAGTAGATTATTCCCCCACACTGCGTGCACAAATCTAATTAAGCTATGGACTTAATCCGTAATCAACGTGTTATCTTCATTGTCCTATGCTATATCTTCGATCATTAAGAGCAAGTTCAATAGTATAGTCAACTACTAGCTCCAATTCATCTATAGCCAATCTAATAGCTTATTCATACAATAGTTACATACTACACTATTAATACCTGGTCCCACCTGTCATACACACACTGCGTCTTGGAGTTCGTGCTACAGCTGGCTACAAATCTGTAGCCCGCTGCTCTTCTCTCCTCATTTATCTTCTTAAAATATATTTGCAGCTGGCTTATAGCCTGCTATTGTACCTGCTCTAATTGTCCCAGGATGATTAGACCAGAGATAGGTATGATGCGATCATGTAATCTAGAGAGATCTGAAGACTGAATATATCGGATTGATCCATGTCGTTCTCGTCAGTTGGTGGGCGGCGGAGCAATCATGGGCCCCAAGTTGGTGCCGGCACATGGCGACGGCCCTCTATATTCAATTGCGAGCGGCGCCACATCCAAGCCGTCGTCGATCGTCGTCGTCGCCGTCACACATACAACCGCAGCCGGCGGCAAGGAGGACACACACGATCGAGGGTGAATACGATATCCAACGACATTAATCTATTCCGGGGATAAGTCGTGCTTCGTTACCGCTACATTTTATTATTAAGATCTCGCCCGTACGTCCTGCTGTAGTCACGTTGCTGTGCATGGCTCTTTCATTGGAGACAGGGCCGTCTCGCTGCGATTTATAAAGAGATCTTGACGCATGTTAGGTGGTTATGGCTGCTTAACTGACAGGTAGTCTTGGAGTGACATTTGGATGGAGAGCTAGACAACAACCATGAGGGGAAAATCAATTGAATTGATCTGTCTTCCACATCTTTTAAGGGCAAACTGTAACGCTCACCACCTAACTGCATGTGTTTGGACATGAGAATTGTCCTATCGCAGGCTATGACAACGGATGAGGAACAGGAGAAGGAGGCGTAATCACGCTGAGGCGTTTTTGTGTAAAGAAAGCGACTTAAGTAAATGTGTAGCATGAGTTCGGTGTGTGGGCCTGAGAGCGGAAACGCGTGGGAGTAGTATATAATCCCCGTGAACTGTAGTTGGAAAACAAGTCTGAAGAAATGAAATCAAAACCTCTCCCCAAACTCTGTTTCCTCTGTCTCTCTTCTCCTCTCTGAAATTCGAATCCATCTTGTGTTCATCCTCGTTGCGGCGGCGAGAGTCTCGCCGGCGACGAGGTTGTGACAACTTGGTATCAAGTTTGGGTTCGTTCGTGTGTGGGGGTTCTGCTTCGTTGTTCCGCTCGGTAAATCCTCGCATCAGAGTTTGGGATTTCTCTTCGGGGATTTCTCTGTTAATCTCGTGCTTGGTTCGATCTGGTTCTTCGACGTAGTCACCACGGCTCCGGCGAAGCAAGGCGTCCAGGTGCGTCAAGTGGTGGCGGCTATGGATGCGATGGAGGAACGCATCACTCAAGCGATTGCAGCGTTGGCGACGAAGGTGGAGAGGGTCGACAATCTCTGCAAGCAGCTTGAGCAGATCGACCTCAAGCTTGAAACTCAAGGGAAGCGGCTGGATTCGGTTCAAAGCAAGGTGGATTTGTCCATGTCTTCTCTCAGGCAAGTTCAGTAGGAGCAAGCTCAGGTCGCGCGGGCTCTCAAGGCGGTGACATCTTCTTCTCCGTCACCAACCCCGCCACCGACTCCACCTCTGCCGTCGCAACCGCCTCCACTTCTTCCTCCACCTCCGAAGCCGCCTGCTAAGGATGGGGCCTCTTCTTCTTCATCATCGGCGCCACCGTCCCTTACCCATGTGCACTCTGCACCGTCTCATCAGGTATTCGTTACCGCGCCTACTCCACCTGTTCGTCATCCTGATGAGTCTGGGGGGCGTCGTCACTGGACACCGAAGATGGATTTTCCTAAATTCGATGGGTCTGATGTTCGTGTGTGGTTAGACAACTGTGAGACTTATTTCCGTTTCTATAATATTGTGGATGAATTTCGGGTGTCTGCGGCTGCTCTTAATTTAGTGGGGGATGCTGCGCACTGGTACCAAGCTTGGAAACAGGAGATGGGGTGGCCGACTTGGGATCAATTGCGCACTGCTATAGCTGCTGAATTTGAGCTGCACATTGAGAAAACCAAAATGGATGAGTTGTTGCTTCTGACTCAGACTAGTACTGTTACTGAATATCGCTCCCAGTTCAATCAGTTGGTTTACCACATTCGCTTGTATAATCCTGCTATTACTCAGGGCTCTTTTTTGGTGTCTCAGTTTATTCGGGGTCTTAAAGGGGAATTGAGATATAATGTACATGCTCAGCAACCTGTCACAGTCACTCAAGCTTATATGGCCGCCCTGGCTTTTGAAGGTGCTCAACAGTTAAAGAAATCCTTTATCAAGAAGGATACTGGGGTTGGTAAATTTGGGGATAAAGGGAAATCTACTCCGGGGGAATTGTGGAAAGCTCAACAACTGAAGGATTACCGTCGTGCCAATGGTTTATGTTTCAAATGTGGTGAGAAGTACAGTCCTACTCATGTGTGTGGCAAAACTGAAGGGGTTCAGTTGAAGGCCATGGAAGTGACTGACACTACTGAAATTCTTGATGATAGTGTGTTGGATGCTCTGATACCAAGTTGTCACAACCTCGTCGCCGGCGAGACTCTCGTCGCCGGCGAGACTCTCGCCGCCGCAACGAGGATGAACACAAGATGGATTCGAATTTCAGAGAGGAGAAGAGAGACAAAGGAAACAGAGTTTGGGGAGAGGTTTTGATTTCATTTCTTTAGACTTGTTTTCCAACTACAGTCACGGGGATTATATACTACTCCCACACGTTTCCGCTCTCAGGCCCACACACCGAACTCATGCTACACATTTACTTAAGTCGCTTTCTTTACACAAAAACGCCTCAGCGTGATTACGCCTCCTTCTCCTGTTCCTCATCCGTTGTCATAGCCTGCGATATGACAAGAATGCTCCAAAAAGAAGGGACACATGAAAAGAGAAGCTTCTGCTATGCGTCTAACATAAGCTGAACAATGCATGCATGATCCCCGTTATCTTCCTCTTCGACCAGACGACCACCGATTCCCCCCTGCAGGCCTGCTGGCCTGACCACCGTGCACATTTCTGAATTCTTAGCGACATGGGTTTCCGGAAGGACTGTGACTGAGGCGGACATGCGCTAAATCAGTGTTTTGATTCTGCACAGTGAATTCCTACGTACTGGCAGCTAGTAGCTAGCTAACACAGTAGATTATTCCCCCACACTGCGTGCACAAATCTAATTAAGCTATGGACTTAATCCGTAATCAACGTGTTATCTTCATTGTCCTATGCTATATCTTCGATCATTAAGAGCAAGTTCAATAGTATAGCTAACTACTAGCTCCAATTCATCTATAGCCAATCTAATAGCTTATTCATACAATAGTTACATACTACACTATTAATACCTGGTCCCACCTGTCATACACACACTGCGTCTTGGAGTTCGTGCTACAGCTGGCTACAAATCTGTAGCCCGCTGCTCTTCTCTCCTCATTTATCTTCTTAAAATATATTTGCAGCTGGCTTATAGCCTGCTATTGTACCTGCTCTAATTGTCCCAGGATGATTAGACCAGAGATAGGTATGATGCGATCATGTAATCTAGAGGGATCTGAAGACTGAATATATCGGATTGATCCATGTCGTTCTCGTCAGTTGGTGGGCGGCGGAGCAATCATGGGCCCCAAGTTGGTGCCGGCACATGGCGACGGCCCTCTATATTCAATTGCGAGCGGCGCCACATCCAAGCCGTCGTCGATCGTCGTCGTCGCCGTCACACATACAACCGCAGCCGGCGGCAAGGAGGACACACACGATCGAGGGTGAATACGATATCCAACGACATTAATCTATTCCGGGGATAAGTCGTGCTTCGTTACCGCTACATTTTATTATTAAGATCTCGCCCGTACGTCCTGCTGTAGTCACGTTGCTGTGCATGGCTCTTTCATTGGAGACAGGGCCGTCTCGTTGCGATTTATAAAGAGATCTTGACGCATGTTAGGTGGTTATGGCTGCTTAACTGACAGGTAGTCTTGGAGTGACATTTGGATGGAGAGCTACGACAACAACCATGAGGCCGGGGAAAATCAATTGAATTGATCTGTCTTCGACATCTTTTAAGGGCAAACTGTAAGGAGATGGATTCTAATACCTCAAGTGGACGTCCACCCGTTTATTGCATGTCAACTAGTTAGTTACAAAAAATTTTCAAAAAAATTGACAAGATAGATCAATATGTAATATATCACTCCACAAACATTCAAGTTCAAATTCAACTTCTACAAGTCGTAACAAAAATAACAAATTTAATTGTAGATATACATATAGTAATTTGAGTTTTGTTTGTTATTTTTGTTACGATTTATAGAAGTTGAATTTTAACTTGCGTGTTTGTGGATTGATATATTACATATGGATCTATCTTGTTCATATTTTTTTAATTTTTTTTATAACCATTTAGATGACATGCAATAAACGGGTGGACGTCCACTCGCGCTGTTAAAACAGTTTCCCCAAACGGTAACGCTCACCACCTAACTGCATGTGTTTGGACATGAGAATGCTCCAAAAAGAAGGGACACATGAAAAGAGAAGCTTCTGCTATGCGTCTAACATAAGCTGAACAATGCATGCATGATCCCCGTTATCTTCCTCTTCGACCAGACGACCACCGATTCCCCCCTGCAGGCCTGCTGGCCTGACCACCGTACTTAAGTTCAAGAGTTCGCTCTAAAATAATTTGGAATCTATAATCTCTTGCTTTCAACTTGAAACCCCGTATGTCTAAATTATCTCATGGCCCCCCTCTCTCCTACGTACACAGTACACTGATTAAAATGCGTACTCCGTACCTGATTAATTATTACACGGATAAGTCCACTTTAAGTCCCTTATATATAGGTCCACGCTAAGTCGGAGTACATTAGAATTCTCTTTCCAGCCCGGGCCTGCTCCAGTAAGTAACCCGTGTGCGTGCTAGCCCAACGGGCCAACCATATGTGATGGGCCATATTGTCGGCCCATCAGAAGCTAATGTGCTTGTGACTAGGGCATGCTCCTGTTGCACCGCTCCAGCCTTTTTATCGTTTTTCTCCGACAGAGATGCCATCTTCTCCATTCAATGCTCCACGATGAAACATCGCGATCGCGAAGTACATTCACACGATCATCAGCCACAGTAACCTGACTGGAATGTGACCGGAATGACATCCGTGCGGCCGGCTCCTTGTCCTAGCCAAACTCAATCACAGCGGAACGAACAGCGACAAAGGCCAGTGCACGAAGGCTTTCTCCCCAGAGGGGCGAGGTGTCCCGAGGCCGGCCGAGGCTAACCACAAGCTCGCGCGTGCCACCACCGGCACCGAGGCCTCGCCGTTGGTTGGCGCAGTTCACCGGAATTCTGCGCTCCGTCCGCGTCAGTCCACCGCCCCATCCTGCGGCCAATCTGGTCCCCTCCAACTACCACAATCTCTGTCGCGTCGCGTCATGTCGATCACACGTACGCGCGCGAGTTGATTATTCCTCGGCAGGTAGACGGGAGGCCCGGGAAGTAGGGCGAATTGTTGAAATCAGTGATGCTGTTAGTACCACTTTTTAGTTTTAGCATTAACCCGAGTCTACGCTGATGACGAGCAAATACACCGTGATGGAGTATGTATACTGTATATACCCGCCGGCAGAGGCAGGCTTGACTGACAAGCGGTCCAAGGACAGACAACTTGACCATACAAAATTCTTCGCACGATGAAACTCATCTTTCCCGTGGAGAGTTTAGGGGTCTGTTTGAGGGAGTTTTAGATTCTAAGAAACAGTTATTTAGTAGCCAACTTCTGAGAATCTGGAAAAACTCTGAAACCTAGCTTCTCCAGCTTCTGGTTTCTTAATTAGATTCTCATAATTTGTAACTACATATTCTCAGAAGCTATGGACTGTTTCAGACAGCTTCTAGCAGAAACAGTTTTTGGGAAAAGCTGCAGCTGAGATAAACTCCTCCAAACAGGACAAGGTCGCTGTTGGGATCAGGCCACATGATGGGCCACGTCGTGAGGCGGGCGTCCCGAGGCGAGGCGATATGCGTGCGCTCCGCGGCGTGCGGACGGCGTGCGGACGCGACGCGCGCGCAGCCAGAAGGTTCAGCCAATAAACGTGGCAGGAGACGGATGGTGGGTGGGTGACCATGTGCGCGGCGCGACACGTGCGACCGACCCGACCTCACCTCTCCCCCCTAGGCCTCCCCCACTCGCCGCGCAGGGCTTCCCGCTCGCCGTCCGTCACCTCGCCCAGGAACACGCAGGACCGATCGCTCTGGCCTTTTTCGCTTCGTTAAATTCTTGGGTCCAGGCGCCCTCCTGGGTCAAACCCCCCCACGCCCAAATCTTCCGTGATTAATCTCCAGGTCTCGCATAACAC
Source organism: Oryza longistaminata (assembly GCA_009805545.1). NCBI lineage: Eukaryota > Viridiplantae > Streptophyta > Magnoliopsida > Poales > Poaceae > Oryza > Oryza longistaminata. The sequence goes on from CM020189.1 coordinate 12,419,213, forward strand.
GGATCGATCGAGGATTTGGGATTGAGATTTGAACGGTTGACTTTTAGCTGATTGTTTGCTTAGAGTCAAGCAGTGTCCGTGTCACGGTGCGAAAGTACTAGTAAAAGGTTTGGACTTTGCATCACACACGAGACTTGACCGAATTCTGCATTTGTTGTGTTCTATGGTGGTGGAGGTCAGCAGCAACGGTTTCAGTGGTTAGTCCAGCCAGCACATGTAGCCCAATCAAGCCGGCAGGCTAACCTACAGTGTACTACACACTGAACTGGGGGAGTCCGTCTCTCTCTCTCTCTCTCTCTCTCTAATCAGCCCGGGGGCCACGCCACGCACGCAGCATTTTGGGACGGTTCACGAGGGGGCGTAGTCTTGAGCGGTATCTACGGGATTGCCATTTGCCAGGGGAGAGGACAGACACGTGGCGCGTCGGGGGTGAGGCCTTTGGGGAGCTGGGGCCCCACTGTACAGAGTGTTTTGATATGTTTAGGACTGTGGAATGATGCAGCGCTGCTTTGAACGTTTGGACACTGTAGATCATTAGCACGTTTTGGCAAGTACCGGTGGTACCAACTACCAAAATGTACAACTTGTCCCACGCTCCATCGGATGCAGCAGGAACTAGCCTTAATCCTAGTTAGTGTTAGAAGTATAAATATATTAGTTAGAGATAAGAGTCAAATACAAATATAGAGATAAGATATATCCTAGAGATAGAATCCTAGAGATAAGATAGAGTCCTAGAAATAGAATCATAGAGATAAATCTACTCTTACTTGTATTGTACTCCAAGTCTCTATCTCCTATGTACTCCTATATATACCCCATGAGAGGGTCGATGTAATAGATCAGAAAAACAACAAAATACGATAGTTTAGATTTTTTTCACAGTTAGAACATGCCATGTACTGTAACCAAGGTTGAGGTGCTCCTCTGCCATCACATTTCCTTATGTCCCGTTTAGTACGACGTCAAACACCAACTCCAACCCTAGTGAGAACTGTCTTCTATTAAAGCTACGGTGGGTATGAAAGTGGTTAGCTCCACGCCACCACGTTTCTCATTGGCATTTCGTCGAACACCTAGTTGGCATCGCCCTGCCGCTGCCACCGTCGCTCAACCCGCGCGCCGCGCCACCTACCCACCACCGCCGCCCGCCGTCAAGGAGGGAGATGGGGAGGAGAGATAACGGGAGAAGATGGGGTGTGAAAGGATAGTTCAGTGGTATTTCTGTGTAAATACATTAACAAATTAAAGGGTCGTGAGTCTTTTTGGATGGGGTGGAGCTCTGAGAAAAAAAACCCCAGCTCCACCCCCGTACTATAAATTTGTGAAGCAGTTCTGCTAACTCCGTTCCGAAAAATGAAAAATCTATACAAACTATGTAAGTTGGAGTTAAGAAATAGAACTGTAACAAACGGATCTTAATATAGGAGCATCGTTTTTCTCTTTTGTAGTTTTGCCTTAGCAGTTTGTTTTATTTTTCATTTTATTTTTCCTTGTCCCTTGGCAATAACTTTCCAATTGATTTCGTTGTGTAATTGAAACTCTACTTTCTTCGTGAAAAATGAAAATAATTGGACCTGGCCTCGGAACGATGACGATCAATCGAGTCCATGCGGGCGCACAAGCATGATCAGGCGGCTGCCGTATAATGCAATGCCGACCCCCACATACTGCAATGCCGTCCCTCGTGGGAGAGCTGCCCAAACCTTTGCTCCTCTCTATTTTCTCCCAGAGCTTTCCTTTTCTATCCACCGCCGCCGCGGCGATTTGGACTAGTTGTCGAGATGACGCGCAGATGAACCTAGCTGACGGCAACGCAGCAGCTGTACGTGGTGCAGTGGTGGGACTGCACAAAAAAACGCACCTCCGATCCATGCACATTTCTGAATTCTTAGCGACATGGGTTTCCGGAAGGACTGTGACTGAGGCGGACATGCGCTAAATCAGTGTTTTGATTCTGCACAGTGAATTCCTACGTACTGGCAGCTAGTAGCTAGCTAACACAGTAGATTATTCCCCCACACTGCGTGCACAAATCTAATTAAGCTATGGACTTAATCCGTAATCAACGTGTTATCTTCATTGTCCTATGCTATATCTTCGATCATTAAGAGCAAGTTCAATAGTATAGTCAACTACTAGCTCCAATTCATCTATAGCCAATCTAATAGCTTATTCATACAATAGTTACATACTACACTATTAATACCTGGTCCCACCTGTCATACACACACTGCGTCTTGGAGTTCGTGCTACAGCTGGCTACAAATCTGTAGCCCGCTGCTCTTCTCTCCTCATTTATCTTCTTAAAATATATTTGCAGCTGGCTTATAGCCTGCTATTGTACCTGCTCTAATTGTCCCAGGATGATTAGACCAGAGATAGGTATGATGCGATCATGTAATCTAGAGGGATCTGAAGACTGAATATATCGGATTGATCCATGTCGTTCTCGTCAGTTGGTGGGCGGCGGAGCAATCATGGGCCCCAAGTTGGTGCCGGCACATGGCGACGGCCCTCTATATTCAATTGCGAGCGGCGCCACATCCAAGCCGTCGTCGATCGTCGTCGTCGCCGTCACACATACAACCGCAGCCGGCGGCAAGGAGGACACACACGATCGAGGGTGAATACGATATCCAACGACATTAATCTATTCCGGGGATAAGTCGTGCTTCGTTACCGCTACATTTTATTATTAAGATCTCGCCCGTACGTCCTGCTGTAGTCACGTTGCTGTGCATGGCTCTTTCATTGGAGACAGGGCCGTCTCGCTGCGATTTATAAAGAGATCTTGACGCATGTTAGGTGGTTATGGCTGCTTAACTGACAGGTAGTCTTGGAGTGACATTTGGATGGAGAGCTAGACAACAACCATGAGGGGAAAATCAATTGAATTGATCTGTCTTCCACATCTTTTAAGGGCAAACTGTAACGCTCACCACCTAACTGCATGTGTTTGGACATGAGAATTGTCCTATCGCAGGCTATGACAACGGATGAGGAACAGGAGAAGGAGGCGTAATCACGCTGAGGCGTTTTTGTGTAAAGAAAGCGACTTAAGTAAATGTGTAGCATGAGTTCGGTGTGTGGGCCTGAGAGCGGAAACGCGTGGGAGTAGTATATAATCCCCGTGAACTGTAGTTGGAAAACAAGTCTGAAGAAATGAAATCAAAACCTCTCCCCAAACTCTGTTTCCTCTGTCTCTCTTCTCCTCTCTGAAATTCGAATCCATCTTGTGTTCATCCTCGTTGCGGCGGCGAGAGTCTCGCCGGCGACGAGGTTGTGACAACTTGGTATCAGAGCATCCAACACACTATCATCAAGAATTTCAGTAGTGTCAGTCACTTCCATGGCCTTCAACTGAACCCCTTCAGTTTTGCCACACACATGAGTAGGACTGTACTTCTCACCACATTTGAAACATAAACCATTGGCACGACGGTAATCCTTCAGTTGTTGAGCTTTCCACAATTCCCCCGGAGTAGATTTCCCTTTATCCCCAAATTTACCAACCCCAGTATCCTTCTTGATAAAGGATTTCTTTAACTGTTGAGCACCTTCAAAAGCCAGGGCGGCCATATAAGCTTGAGTGACTGTGACAGGTTGCTGAGCATGTACATTATATCTCAATTCCCCTTTAAGACCCCGAATAAACTGAGACACCAAAAAAGAGCCCTGAGTAATAGCAGGATTATACAAGCGAATGTGGTAAACCAACTGATTGAACTGGGAGCGATATTCAGTAACAATACTAGTCTGAGTCAGAAGCAACAACTCATCCATTTTGGTTTTCTCAATGTGCAGCTCAAATTCAGCAGCTATAGCAGTGCGCAATTGATCCCAAGTCGGCCACCCCATCTCCTGTTTCCAAGCTTGGTACCAGTGCGCAGCATCCCCCACTAAATTAAGAGCAGCCGCAGACACCCGAAATTCATCCACAATATTATAGAAACGGAAATAAGTCTCACAGTTGTCTAACCACACACGAACATCAGACCCATCGAATTTAGGAAAATCCATCTTCGGTGTCCAGTGACGACGCCCCCCAGACTCATCAGGATGACGAACAGGTGGAGTAGGTGCGGTAACGAATACCTGATGAGACGGTGCAGAGTGCACATGGGTAGGGGACGGTGGCGCCGATGATGAAGAAGAAGAGGCCCCATCCTTAGCAGGCGGCTTCGGAGGTGGAGGAAGAAGTGGAGGCGGTTGCGACGGCAGAGGTGGAGTCGGTGGCGGGGTTGGTGACGGAGAAGAAGATGTCACCGCCTTGAGAGCCCGCGCGACCTGAGCTTGCTCCTACTGAACTTGCCTGAGAGAAGACATGGACAAATCCACCTTGCTTTGAACCGAATCCAGCCGCTTCCCTTGAGTTTCAAGCTTGAGGTCGATCTGCTCAAGCTGCTTGCAGAGATTGTCGACCCTCTCCACCTTCGTCGCCAACGCTGCAATCGCTTGAGTGATGCGTTCCTCCATCGCATCCATAGCCGCCACCACTTGACGCACCTGGACGCCTTGCTTCGCCGGAGCCGTGGTGACTACGTCGAAGAACCAGATCGAACCAAGCACGAGATTAACAGAGAAATCCCCGAAGAGAAATCCCAAACTCTGATGCGAGGATTTACCGAGCGGAACAACGAAGCAGAACCCCCACACACGAACGAACCCAAACTTGATACCAAGTTGTCACAACCTCGTCGCCGGCGAGACTCTCGCCGCCGCAACGAGGATGAACACAAGATGGATTCGAATTTCAGAGAGGAGAAGAGAGACAGAGGAAACAGAGTTTGGGGAGAGGTTTTGATTTCATTTCTTCAGACTTGTTTTCCAACTACAGTTCACGGGGATTATATACTACTCCCACGCGTTTCCGCTCTCAGGCCCACACACCGAACTCATGCTACACATTTACTTAAGTCGCTTTCTTTACACAAAAACGCCTCAGCGTGATTACGCCTCCTTCTCCTGTTCCTCATCCGTTGTCATAGCCTGCGATAGGACAATTCTCATGTCCAAACACATGCAGTTAGGTGGTGAGCGTTACAGTTTGCCCTTAAAAGATGTGGAAGACAGATCAATTCAATTGATTTTCCCCTCATGGTTGTTGTCTAGCTCTCCATCCAAATGTCACTCCAAGACTACCTGTCAGTTAAGCAGCCATAACCACCTAACATGCGTCAAGATCTCTTTATAAATCGCAGCGAGACGGCCCTGTCTCCAATGAAAGAGCCATGCACAGCAACGTGACTACAGCAGGACGTACGGGCGAGATCTTAATAATAAAATGTAGCGGTAACGAAGCACGACTTATCCCCGGAATAGATTAATGTCGTTGGATATCGTATTCACCCTCGATCGTGTGTGTCCTCCTTGCCGCCGGCTGCGGTTGTATGTGTGACGGCGACGACGACGATCGACGACGGCTTGGATGTGGCGCCGCTCGCAATTGAATATAGAGGGCCGTCGCCATGTGCCGGCACCAACTTGGGGCCCATGATTGCTCCGCCGCCCACCAACTGACGAGAACGACATGGATCAATCCGATATATTCAGTCTTCAGATCTCTCTAGATTACATGATCGCATCATACCTATCTCTGGTCTAATCATCCTGGGACAATTAGAGCAGGTACAATAGCAGGCTATAAGCCAGCTGCAAATATATTTTAAGAAGATAAATGAGGAGAGAAGAGCAGCGGGCTACAGATTTGTAGCCAGCTGTAGCACGAACTCCAAGACGCAGTGTGTGTATGACAGGTGGGACCAGGTATTAATAGTGTAGTATGTAACTATTGTATGAATAAGCTATTAGATTGGCTATAGATGAATTGGAGCTAGTAGTTGACTATACTATTGAACTTGCTCTTAATGATCGAAGATATAGCATAGGACAATGAAGATAACACGTTGATTACGGATTAAGTCCATAGCTTAATTAGATTTGTGCACGCAGTGTGGGGGAATAATCTACTGTGTTAGCTAGCTACTAGCTGCCAGTACGTAGGAATTCACTGTGCAGAATCAAAACACTGATTTAGCGCATGTCCGCCTCAGTCACAGTCCTTCCGGAAACCCATGTCGCTAAGAATTCAGAAATGTGCATGGATCGGAAACACGTAACAAAGAAGGAGCAATGCATCTTTCCAGATGATTTATGAAGGGCATGAAGAGGCTGAGCCTAAAAGAAGAGGAACTGAATAATGCACTTGCATGATTGATGAGCCGAACTAGCCATATGTGCGCGGCGTAGATGGCAGCTGCTTGCTTTGGGCCTGATAATGGTAGCCTTTTGAGGTGTCTTTCCTCTGAACCGAGATGCTGTCCAACCAGATCAGATAGCAATATGGGAGATGATCTGATCATGTACTCGGCGCCTGCATTGCATATATTCTGCAGGAAAACGACGAAGGAATAGTAGCACTGATTTATTTATTTATTTATTTATTTTCACATTCCTGTGTTCACCTTGGCTAGCTTAATTTGTCTGTGAGCACAGGTGTAGCTAGCATGCATGTCAGAACAAAACATGCATGAATTATGAATTAAGCCAGGTCATTGATATGCTAATTGATGTCCTGGAAATATGGTTTGTTCATGATTCGTGCCTATGTATGTACTGTATTACTTGAAGCCGTGATCCAGGGGGTGATCGAAGCGCATCACGCTTACATCAGAAGACCAATAATGCGTGCATAATGCAGCATTATTGTGGAGACTTCGAATAATTACTATAGAGAAAATGATAAAAAAATAAACAGATTAATGTCAAAATCAATACACTTTTCTTTCGCGGTAATTAAGCAGAATTTCCCTCTGCTGCTTTTGCAACTAGCTAGTTAGGACCGGTTAGTTTCATCATTCTAGCCAATTGTTGATTGGTTAGTGCATCGTTATCATCTAAGGGATTAGGACTGGTTCCAAGAGATGATGTGATGCGTAACCGCAGCATGATTAATTTAAGCGACAAACGCTTTGTTGTAACCGCCCCTTGATAACCAGCTGCTACAAGTACATAATTCAACCCAAAATTTGTATATTGATCTAGAGGTGAACTTGAGATGAACTAAAGAGAGAAAAAAAAAAACAAAACAATTCCGAGCATGATGCATGCCTGAGCTAAAGAAGTCTTAAACTTAAAAAATTCATCTAGGACGACAGAAATAGTCTGAGGGTGTTACAAGAGTAGTTGACCAAATTACCAAATGTCGTACGATGGCCATGAAAAAGAACTGCAGCGGACGATTTTTTTTTTTCTAAAAAAAACGCAGACGATTTTTTCCCTGTCCTTGAACCTACTGCGCCCTCTTGAACCTACTGCGGCATTTCTTCTCAAACGATACAACAGCTAGCAAAATAATTTGGTTAGTTAGAAATAGACCAATAATCCAATACTAAACGCATATACAAAGAGTTTAATTACACGTCCTAATCATGAACCAGGAACAAGTGAGGAGGCACTAAGAAATAGGATCTTGCTTCCGCAATACGAAGCATCTTAAATTGTTAATAGTGAGCTACTACATCCGAGACAAACATACACTACTACCTACAGAATGTGAAAGGAAGCATCCGATCCCTCTTAAGCCCAATTGCATTGCACTGCCCCCGCTGGGGTTAAACTGCACCGGATGCATCGATCGGTGATTTTCACCTTTCTCCCTTCGATGCTTTGGCGTGGTGATTTGCTCTCTCTTGAGTGTTGATTAGTGGTGCGGCTTAGTGGTAACTTTTCTGCCGAGAAAAACGTGGCTGATGAGTGCTTTGCTTTGGCGTTTCTGCCTACACAGCCACCCCCCTCCTACAGAGGCTACAGAAGCATTGGTGGAGCAAGTGACCAAGAAACCGCGCGCACAAAGCACCAGGCATAAACTAAACACACCAACGGAGTGGAAAACGAGGAGGAGTTTAGTCGGGCCGGATCCACACAAAACCCCGGATCCGGTTACGGCTACAACGACGTCACGGCTGATGATGAGACGAGAAACACCGCCTGCGCGGCACAATTGAGGCTGTGTTTAGTTGGATCCAAAGTTTGGATTTTAGTTAAAATTAGAGATGATGTGACTGAAAAGTTGTGTGTGTATGACAGGTTGATGTGATGGAAAAGTACTGAAGTTTACACAGCCTGACTGCGAGCCTGCCACACTGCAACCTGCACGCGGCCGATGTAAATTCCCCTGGAAAAGACAAAGTGAGAAGCGTCAAACTCGCACAGACTCCGTGGCCACTCCTCCCTGTTCATTTCACCGGCGTGCTCAGTATCTGCACCCTGCAGCAAGCAGTCACCGCCACTGGATGCGTCGCGATGGAACGAGCGAACAATAATCTAAAGCCGGTTTTCTGCTGGTGCCGTGCGAGCGTTGAAAGGTGGGGGGGCGGGTGGCACACGGTGTGGCGGCGACCCGGAGGAGGAGCGGATCGGATAAGAACGAGTAGGGGCTGCTACGAGACGAGACGAGCAATATACATAGTCTCCCCGCAAAGCATCCGGCCCCCTGTTGGTTTACCACCACCACCACCACCCGGTGCGGTTCGGTGATAGTTGCAAACCTTTCTCCGGTCTACAAAGACCTCAGCTTTCCTACCTCCACTTCTTCTTTCTTCCACAAAGCCCATTCCTTTTCCTCCCGTTCTTCTCCCCTCCCTTCTTTTTCCACCCACTCGAATCCTCCCTTCACATTCTAGTTCTAGCTCCGCACCTTTGCTGCGCGCGCGGATTTGGTTCAGGGTTTGGAAATGGCAATAGACGATGAATCGCCGCTCAGAATCAATACCACCAGAGGCGGCGCCATGGTAACGTGATTTCTCTTTTTCTTGCTGGTGTTGGCTCGATCGGTTTGTTCGTTGTTGTTTTTTATTTTCTTGGCTGATTGATTGATCCTAATGGCGGCGTTGGATCGAATGCGGCAGGGAGGAGGAGGGGAGTGCGACGGGGCGGAGAACCAGCGGTGGCCGCGGTGGCTGAAGCCGCTGCTGGCGACGAGCTTCTTCGGCCAATGCAAGCTGCACGCGGACTCGCACAAGAGCGAGTGCAACATGTACTGCCTCGACTGCATGAACGGCGCGCTCTGCTCACAGTGCCTCGCCTACCACCGCGACCATCACGCCATCCAGGTGAGCAAGCGAGCAAGCAAGCCTCGGCATTTCTTCCTCCTCCTTGGCATTGGATTAGCCGGTGCAGCTGATTGCACCCTTTCTTTGGAAGAAACGGCAGCTGAGCTGCTGCTCCCCTGTTCCCATTGGAACACTCAAAAGAGCTAAGCGAAGCTTAACTCGAACGAAAAAAAGTCTCTCAGACTTGCAGTTGCAGTTGTGTCCAGTTCAACCAACGGCCTCTCTTTCCCCACACGCATTAGGAACAGTCCAAGGATCGGAATAACCAACTTTCTTGAATTGGCAGCGAATGCCTCTGTTCTGTTCCATCTCCAGCAGCTTATCTCTGACGAAGACGATGCTTTTCTCTTTTTGGTGTGGTGCGCAGATACGGAGGTCCTCCTACCACGACGTGATCCGGGTGTCGGAGATACAGAAGGTGCTGGACATCACCGGCGTGCAGACGTACATCATCAACAGCGCGCGCGTCGTGTTCCTCAACGAGCGCCCCCAGCCGAGGCCCGGCAAGGGCGTCACCAACACCTGCGAGGTTTGCGAGCGCAGCCTGCTCGACACCTTCCGCTTCTGCTCCCTCGGCTGCAAGGTACGTTACGTCCCCCCGTTGGCCGCCGCCGCACGAGCACCTGGTGTTGCATCGCATTGTGCTGACAGATGCCTTCTTGGACGCGCAGATCGTCGGCACCTCCGGCGACTACCGCGGCCGGAAGAGGCACGCCGGCGGCGGCATCAAGAAGACGAAGAAGCTGCACAAGGGCGCGGCGGCGGTGCCGTCGGACTCGGACGACTCCTCCACGACCACAAGCGGCGGGAGCGACAAGAGCAGCGTGGTGCAGAGCTTCACCCCGTCCACGCCTCCGGCGACCGCCAACAGCTACCGCACCGGCAAGCGTCGCAAGGGCGTCCCGCACCGGTCGCCGTTCGGCAGCCTCATGGTGGAGTTCTAAAGCAGGGCAGAAGCAATGCCGCCATGCCGGCCTCGCGCCCGAAACAGTGGTACACTGTAGCATACACATATCCATATCTATCTCTATAGTTATAGCATACATAGCCAGTGAAAAGGAGGAGCTTAGTAATAACAAGATCCCCCATTGCACCCCTGTGCTTCTGGATGAGGAGGCCGGTGCAAATGCAATGTGGGACAGTTACTTCATAGTTACAGTTACTGTGCTAGTAACAGCGGTTTGGGTTTGGGTTTGGGTTCTCTCTTGTGGAAGAGGACAGGAGGTAGTAGTTACTCCCTGTCATAACTACTAAGTTTTGCTAAAACCTTATAGGTCTTTATTACTCTTTTAGTTACTCTGTGTTTGATATGGGTAGATGTACATATATGTATATCACAGATGGCGGGGGAATGGTAGTAGGAGATGGTGCTCCCGGTGTTCATATTCGTGCTTGCCTGTAATAAAGATGAGAATGCTGCTCCTGATGGCCTTCAATGTCAGTCAGTAATTTCCTTCTCTGTTTTGCATTGCTTGGTTTCTGCTTCTTCACCCCTTCTTCCATTGTACTGTAGTACAGCAATTGGGAGTGGCTCCGGTGAACGAGATCGTGCAATGCACGGAGAATTGTTGAGAACTAGGGTAGGGTAATGTGACTTGAGATTCAGAGCTCTGTAAGTACTGTATGTTTGCAGGTGATGGAATGGCTGCTGTGGATGTAGGACGGGTCGATCAAGTTGCGCCCGCCGTGCGGCCCCCGCCTAACTCTACGAGACGAGACGAGCAATATACATAGTCTCCCCGCAAAGCATCCGGCCCCCTGTTGGTTTACCACCACCACCACCACCCGGTGCGGTTCGGTGATAGTTGCAAACCTTTCTCCGGTCTACAAAGACCTCAGCTTTCCTACCTCCACTTCTTCTTTCTTCCACAAAGCCCATTCCTTTTCCTCCCGTTCTTCTCCCCTCCCTTCTTTTTCCACCCACTCGAATCCTCCCTTCACATTCTAGTTCTAGCTCCGCACCTTTGCTGCGCGCGCGGATTTGGTTCAGGGTTTGGAAATGGCAATAGACGATGAATCGCCGCTCAGAATCAATACCACCAGAGGCGGCGCCATGGTAACGTTTTTTCTCTTTTTCTTGCTGGTGTTGGCTCGATCGGTTTGTTCGTTGTTGTTTTTTATTTTCTTGGCTGATTGATTGATCCTAATGGCGGCGTTGGATCGAATGCGGCAGGGAGGAGGAGGGGAGTGCGACGGGGCGGAGAACCAGCGGTGGCCGCCATGGCTGAAGCCGCTGCTGGCGACGAGCTTCTTCGGCCAATGCAAGCTGCACGCGGACTCGCACAAGAGCGAGTGCAACATGTACTGCCTCGACTGCATGAACGGCGCGCTCTGCTCACAGTGCCTCTCCTACCACCGCGACCACCACGCCATCCAGGTGAGCAAGCAAGCAAGCCTCGGCATTTCTTCCTCTCCTCCTTGGCATTGGATTAGCCGGTGCAGCTGATTGCACCCTTTCTTTGGAAGAAACGGCAGCTGAGCTGCTGCTCCCCTGTTCGGTTCCCATTGGAACACTCAAAGAGCTAAGCGAAGCTTAACTCGAACGAAAAAAAGTCTCTCAGACTTGCAGTTGCAGTTGTGTCCAGTTCAACCAACGGCCTCTCTTTCCCCACACGCATTAGGAACAGTCCAAGGATCGGAATAACCAACTTTCTTGAATTGGCAGCGAGAATGCCTCTGTTCTGTTCCATCTCCAGCAGCTTATCTCTGACGAAGACTCTAAGGGATTAGGACTGGTTCCAAGAGATGATGTGATGCGTAACCGCAGCATGATTAATTTAAGCGACAAACGCTTTGTTGTAACCGCCCCTTGATAACCAGCTGCTACAAGTACATAATTCAACCCAAAATTTGTATATTGATCTAGAGGTGAACTTGAGATGAACTAAAGAGAGAAAAAAAAACAAAACAATTCCGAGCATGATGCATGCCTGAGCTAAAGAAGTCTTAAACTTAAAAAATTCATCTAGGACGACAGAAATAGTCTGAGGGTGTTACAAGAGTAGTTGACCAAATTACCAAATGTCGTACGATGGCCATGAAAAAGAACTGCAGCGGACGATTTTTTTTTTTCTAAAAAAAAAGCAGACGATTTTTTCCCTGTTCTTGAACCTACTGCGGCATTTCTTCTCAAACGATACAACAGCTAGCAAAATAATTTGGTTAGTTAGAAATAGACCAATAATCCAATACTAAACGCATATACAAAGAGTTTAATTACACGTCCTAATCATGAACCAGGAACAAGTGAGGAGGCACTAAGAAATAGGATCTTGCTTCCGCAATACGAAGCATCTTAAATTGTTAATAGTGAGCTACTACATCCGAGACAAACATACACTACTACCTACAGAATGTGAAAGGAAGCATCCGATCCCTCTTAAGCCCAATTGCATTGCACTGCCCCCGCTGGGGTTAAACTGCACCGGATGCATCGATCGGTGATTTTCACCTTTATCCCTTCGATGCTTTGGCGTGGTGATTTGCTCTCTCTTGAGTGTTGATTAGTGGTGCGGCTTAGTGGTAACTTTTCTGCCGAGAAAAACGTGGCTGATGAGTGCTTTGCTTTGGCGCTTCTGCCTACACAGCCACCCCCCCTCCTACAGAGGCTACACAAGCATTGGTGGAGCAAGTGACCAAGAAACCGCGCGCACAAAGCACCAGGCATAAACTAAACACACCAACGGAGTGGAAAACTGCCCCCGCCACCACGTTCATGGACCAGGAGGAGCTGCCCGAGTCCTCCTCTTCCGACGATGATGTCAGCCCTAAACCTCGAACTCTCCAACTTTTTTTTTCCTTTTCCCCTCAACTACATACAGTGCCATATTTATCTCCATCGATTTCCTTGCTTGCACATTACTTTTCGACAGTGATACGATGATTGTGCTTTTTAGTGCTTGGAGCCATTTATAGTGTGTACTGTGGTAAACCTGTATGATTAGCTTGATTGATTGTTTCTAGCTACAGATTTGCTTTCACCTCTAGTTTGTTTGTTTGTTTTTGTTTTTTTTTCCTTATACCTGCTAATGCTACTTGCATTCTGTAAATCAGAATGGCGAGGAGTTCTTGATACAGAAGAACATACTGAAGCGCCCAAGATCGCCAGATGGTGATCACGGCCTAGCTGTTGGAAATTTTGAGGTATGCAATATGAAATTGATAGAATTAAACAGTATGGGATAGTCTATGTTGTACTTGCTTATGGCTCACTCTTGTCATTCTTCTGTTTGGTGCACTCTTTCATTGTAAATGCTAGGGATCAGCTAATGAGGCGGTAAAGCATTCAGAAGTTATGGACACACGGCCATCCATAGACATCTCAAACAGAAAAAAGCAAGGCCGTGGAAGGGGGCGTGGTGGAGGAGGCCGAGGGCGTGGTTCAAAAACTGTAGATCAAACAAGAGCAACTTCAACTTCATCTGCTGTTGTAGCAAATGGTCGACATGATATTTTAACCAACATGGTATGCTGTGTATTTTATTCTCAAGACCTCACTTGATATTCTTAACCTTTTGTTCTCAGATGGGCATTAAGGCCTTACAACCATATAAGAGAGACATGAAAGCAAACGGAAATTGATATATCTTAGTTTGCTACCTTTCAATATTTTTAGATACATAAGATTTTATTACGATAAAGTGCACATGTTTATGGATGTATCTTGGTCATTTGGATAATGCTGAATGCCTGAATTAGATCTTGTAGCAAATATGAGCACTAGAAGAATTAGTTTTCAAACCGATGCAAATTACATTGATATATAAGAAGTGATCATCCAGAGCACGTACAAATGCATGTAGAGCAGGAATAGCATGATTGAATTTAGAGTTTTGTTGACTGGGAAAAGAATTAAATGGTGAAATTCCTTTGTAGATGAAAATGGTGAAATTGTTGTTTGAAGATAAGTTTGGACTGATTTGATTTTAACAATCTTACTATGATGATCCCCAAAGGATCATTCATTATGTGATCAAGATATGGTTATCTCTGGGGCTTTTCTATTTTATGGCAAATTATCTCTGATACTTTTGAAGAATACATTTGCAGCAACTCAGTTTCTAGGTAGTTACGGTGCATTATGTTTGCCTCTTGCACATATATTTATTGTACAATACCAATTGAATCCTTATGAGGACACGCTTCTTCTGTTTGCACCGCCCCGTCTTCCATTATATGCAAAAGAAATATCTTACGCAGATCCGGTGTATGATGGTAACCTACTACATGATGATCCATCCTCATCTTCTAAATTGTTAGTATCTTTCCATCAGGAATCCCGATCCAGTGCTGTGCTTGGCAATGATGATAAGGCTGCCTTACAGGTGACACTTTCTTTACATCATTTTCTGTGAGGTGCACTGTGAATATCCCTCTTCTGATCTTTATTATAGTAACATAGATGTTCTATGATAGATTATGTCTATGCCTCTTGACCCTTATTCTTTGAGATGACCTTTTTTATTTGCTTTCATTTGTTTGTTTAAACTGTGCATCTTAATTCCATTAAGTGATCTTCTGCATAAAGCATGAACATATTATGTGAAATATTGTTGTTATAATACTTGTAATGTACTGGAGCATGCCATATCATATAGGTTGTTATAGATACTTGTAATGTATAATATACCAGATAAATATGTTGAGAGTCTTTTCTTTCTCAAATGTAAATCTAAAGCAATTCCATTCAATATTTCAACAGGAAGAGTTGTCATTGCTGCGTGGTAAAGTTGCTATTTTGGAAGAAGAGCTTTCTAAATCGCGTCAAGAGGCCACGGAGTACCGTCAACTTAGTGATAGGCTAGCGAAGGTATGGAGTTATTCAATGCACACTCTAATGTGATCTCGACTTATCCAGGTCTCTGACTTGTTGGTTTTGCCTCATTCTTCCAGGAATTGAAGGATCTTAAAGAACAAGATCAACAAAAGAAATCAAAGGTTTCATCCTAAGAAACTCAGATGCTATAGTGGCAGATTCTTATTATCTTATATTTAACCATATTTGTTTACTTTCTTTTTGTTCATTCCTTTGTATAAATTAGACAAATTTACCAAAAAATTTAGAGTTCACCACTCAAGCTTATCATTGTTGAATAATTTGGGAAACGATTTGCATTCTTCTATTTGCATTGGATCTTGAATACCAGAACCTGTCAAATTTCATATATGCAAGAACTTTTTTCCTGATTAACATGGTAGAGAAGTTTATGCACATTGTTGCATAGGGGATCCTTGTGAACTGTTATGTGATTGTGTACATATGAGCATGTGCAATGTGATAGTTGGATATTTTCCTTTGCTTTGTGTGTGCATAGTGAGATGGGTGCATAGTGAGGTCAGGCTGACCATATTGTGTTAGTATTTGTTCTCTTTCATCAGCACAGCTCAGAGGACTTAGTCCTACATGCTATTCATGGAATAATAACTACTCCCTGACTATGTAATATTTATGCTTATATGGTGATTTCCACTATTGCAGCAATTGAAGGTTCTATCTGATCTGCTGATAGCTGTGTCAAAAGCAGAGCGGCAAGAAGCACGGATTCGAATAAAGCAGGAATCTTTCCGACTTGGTAACGTTGGTGTTATGAGGTAATCTCCGACATTTCCATACATCCAGCACTTAATTTAAAGAGTAAAAAAAATATTAATTGATTCGAAAATGTATAATGCTAGATTTAAAGCTCCTTTTGCTTGTACTATATCTTTGCTATGTGGTTTGGAGTGCTATACATCTATGATAGCCTGTACGATACCCAATTTTCTTCCAGAAACAGCTGTGGTAGCTTGAGCCTTCAGTTTATGTATTACGCAGTGTACCTCCCCGCGCTCGCTTGTAACTGATCCCATCTCTCTCTCGCAGTTGCTGGTTTGCCTCAGGGTACTGATCCGCAGATGCGTCCATGGAAACATCGGGAAGGACGAGGTCGCCAAGCTTTTCCCCGAGGAGGTGTCGCCCGAGCTGCAGAGGCTGCTCACCTTGCTTCTTCAGAAGTTTCAGCCGGAGTGGCAAGAGGATGTTGCAAAGGATCAGGTAAAATCAGGCAGAGTTCTAGCTCTCTGGTCATTTCATTTTGCTTATGTGATTAACTCAAATAGATAATTGTTCCCAGCTAATGCTTCTGTGGTTGACATGTTCATAGTTTGTGCATTGGTGTCAAGATAAAATGTGTTCATTGGTCACTATTGATACATGGATTTGGTTCTTGTTTTGACTGTCGGAGATAATTTAAGATAAAAACCAGCAAGTTCTATCTCACTGATCATTTTGCTTCTGGGATTAATTCAAGAGTTATTTGTTTCATCTTCTGTTCTAAGAGTACCTGGTGTGCAGTGTTGAATCGGAGCCTAAGCTCCAATTAGGCAATGGTTGACATGTTCATAGTTTGTGAGTTAGTGTGATGATAAGAATGTGCTTGTTGGTCACCATTGACATAAGGATTTGCTTCTCTTTTTTTTTTTAACGCGATTAGTTGTTTCGTAGGAATCTGCATCACGGCCAGAAACAACCGAATGCCCTTCAAATCAAAACCAAGATACAACAGAGCAGCCAGCTGCTGGTGCTACAGAGGTATGCTTGAAACACTTGTTGTCCAAGACATATATTTGTGTCATTATCTTGTAATTTTGCTTAAAACTTCATGGCAGAGTCTCACTGACTACGCTCCTAACATTTCTACAATCAGATTACTCGTTTATCAGAAGTTCAATCAGATTACTTGGATGGATGACCTGATACTGTAAATAATTGTCTTTTCTGCAGATTCAGAATGGTGGGAAATCATCAGTTGTGGAAAAAGAACTGAAGCTTCAGTTAACCAAGGATACTTTAGACAAAATGCTCGAGGATATGTACTCAACCAAGGGCGAAGTGTCCAACGCTGTGAGTTGGCCGATCCCTTCTGCAATAACAATTTTTCACTAGATTCATGCATCTGAATGTTACTTTCATACTTTTGCAGGGCAGTACCAATGGACATGAAGAGACTGCAGGATGCACTTAGGAAAAATGGAAACTGCTGTTTTTGTCATTTTAGCTTTAGCTCCAGGGACATTTTGCAGCAGAAAAACTGTACCAGATAACATCTCGTGTCTCTCTGCGTCTTGTGATAGATATTTTTCCCCTTGGGCAGTTTGATCTAGGCTTTGGTCACTGCATCCATTTACCCTAAGGAGCAAATGTACGTTTAAAAGTTTTCCCTGTAGACGTTAGTAGGTGATTCATCTGTAAATTGAAATCCATTGGAAGTATCAGTGTCAATGCATGCTGAAATCCTTACATTTCCACATATCACATATGCGGGGAATGTTCACATCTTTGCAACTGAATTTAAACCCCTTTTTTTTTTATCATATGGATTGATGTAATGGAACACCTGCCATGTTATGTATTGGCTGTTTGTTTTTAAGCAGCAGCTGCTTTGCGTCTTTCATGCTTCTCGGGGTTGATGGCGTTAACTATGGAGCACAAGAACTGCAAATTTTCCATTACAAGACAACATAAATACTGGAGACGTATTAATCATCTTAACATCACACCCAAAAATTGTGTTTCGTCTCATATAAGCCCAGGCCAGCAACACGATTCCAACATAGTACTATAGTACAGGAGAACAGTCTATGCGAGAATCATCGAATGCTGCAATAACTTATTATTCCGGGCACTATAAACTCTTGACTGCTCATTCCGAGCAGTTCACTTATTTCACATTTTGGACCTTCCCACGCACGAAGAATTCTGTATTTTGATCCGATGCCAAGATGTGTTGAGGATTCCTCTCAGGTTCCATACGTCTTCCACCTTTTCAGGTTGAACATTTGCTGCTGAGTCCACCTGTTTCACACAAGATGCATTTTCAGAATTATTTATGCAAAGCACCAAATGTTGGGTAAAATAGTAACCCAGCCAGTGGTGGATATCACTTACCGCCTTAGCTACTATCTCGGCGTTAGCTGGAACGTCTAATGTAGCCTCGAAGAGAACCCATGCCCACTTATCACTTTGAGGTCCATCAGATATGTATGGCACGTTGCTTTTCTGATATCTATGAGCCTCGACCCATGTTTTCCCCCCATCGACAGATATATCAACTCTCTCAATGCCACGGCCACCACCTGAGACTGCATATCCAGCAATCCTAGCCTACATGGAGTGAGCATACTGGTCCATAAATCCCAATTTCCAGATTTAACCACTCAACATAGTATATACAATAAAGGCTGCAATTGCAAGGCAAAACATGCATGTATTAAGGATAAAATCAGTACTAACCTTCCCTTCCTTGATAACATCCACATCCTCCAGGGTACAAATAGCAGACTGTTAAATAAAAAAACGAGTGACGATAAGATATCCAGAAGCCTAACTTATCACTTCATTAAAAGAGGCAAAAGAAAAGGCAGGAGAAGTTTTAAATATTGATAGCTGCTTGTGGTAAAAGATTAGTGCAAGGAAAAATGACAATATATAATATACCTGCACAGGGAAATCCATTTGTGGCCTCCTAGTTGACCAATTAATATTGTCCCAGTCTACGGAGGGTGGAAACATCTTGTAATCTTTTTGCACAAAAAAACCCTGATCGATCACAGTAATCAGTGTCGACTCTTAAAATAATGATGAGGTACTGAGCTGAAATTTTCAGTAAACCTGGCATTCTTCTTCAATTATGTTGATACTGTCAAGCCATTTTACAGAGCGTGCGCCAATCACTCCAGGTACAACAACACGAAGTGGGTATCCATGATCACGGTTTAGGGTCTGTACACATCATAGCTCCAGATTAGAAAGCCAGCAACAGCAAAGTTAACAAAAGAACATACATGCATCCAGAATCCCAGATTCCGAGCAGAGTGTCTCTGCCCAACATTTTTTCAGATCTAGTGCATGGTGTGCACCAGTAATTGACGAGCAGTGCCACATTAAGTTGCTATAGACTGGGTCAGTGTAAAAAAGAAGGGCTACTAGTGGATATTGATATTTAGTAGTAAACAATCTTTCAGGTGCTGCTTGTGCTAACCATTCTGCTTTAGGAAGAAACAACTATATGAACATAGCATGTTTACTACAGTGCAGTATCAGTACGGAAAATATTATATTTATATTTAGTCACATCTAAAATTAAGAAATAGTTATATCTCAGCATATGTAATTTTAAATAAAATACTGTGCTAAATAATATTATAATGTATTAATAGCACAAACTCTAAAAGGGAGATCGTAGAAAAAAACATAAGCATTTGCAAAGTAAAACATTTTGAGAAATTCTAAACCGCATATGGAAAGTTATCAATTTTCATACTAAAAGAAAAAAAAAACAATGTTCTTTCACCTCTCCGTTCATTTCGTATGCAAGTAACACATCAGCTTCAGGATCTGTTGCCTGCTTTAGTGGAATTGATGCCTTATAGGGACCACCTTTTTCTTCCTAGAAACAAATGGCTTGAGATTAGCTAGGTAGGCTAAAAGAACTTCTGCAGGTAGATAAGGACTAACATACTCACTTTGCACCTGTCAACACTGACAAACTCAACATGCTTGCCTCCTAAAGATGTGACTGAGCTGAGTTTAGGTATTCCAACTAGTTCAAGGACATCAGATAGCTTTGCTCCTCCCCATGTTGCTGGGAACAATATGAAAGAAGAAAACATAGTACGATTATTATAACTATATAAAATTGTGTCCATTCCATACAGAGAAATCTTGGAGGACAAAACAGCCCCATATCAGTAATTTATGCATGATATAACAATCACTGAGCAGGGTACTGTTAATATAGGAAAAACAAAAGGTAAAAAAGAAATGACTTATTATGGTCGGTAAAGTTATATAAGCATGAAAAAGAAACAATTCTAGGTCTAGCTAACAAGAGATAATCCTTGCAAGTCCCTCCAATCATACGATTATAATTATCTCTATAATTCCTGCTGTCAGAATGTAGTTGTGCAGTGATAGCATGCCTAGATCCCACAAAGTGCATGGACATTAGTGACGAGTAGCATTCAGTAACACAGTACATCAGATTGCGTTTCTAGAACCTTGAAGACAACACTCTCCAGTACATGCTATAAACATGGTGTATTTCTTACCATTTCCAAGAGCAGATATGTCCCACCCAACGCCTCTCACTTTCCGTACCTTACTCATTGCAGTCCTCCTGTTGCCTGCACACTACAAATTCGATGTTGTATTGTTATGTTACTAGCAATGTCAATATTATCCATCAGATAAAGATTTGGGCAGAGGCATTTGTGGCAAACCTGTAACGTTGCAGTTACATCATACTTAGGGAGACTCCTGCATGTGAAGTTTGCATCAATTCTCAAAAGAATATTTTGTTTAGTCATAACAAAACATAAAATGAAGTACTTACCTAATGTCAGCCATGGACAGTTGAACATTCTTGTTGACAATACCAGTAATGGAAACACTGTATCTGTTGATTCAGTCATACTGAAAGGTAAGGTTTGTTACAAAACATAATGATAAATGGCAACTTATAGTTTGTGCTGACAACCTTGAGAGGTCATCCACAATTGGTATCGGTCCATGGTTTCTCTTGTAGAAGAAATCCACCGGGGTAATATAAGATGAAACTAATGCTGATCGATGAGGCTCAGCATTAAATGGTTCCTGCCAACAGTTGTAGTAAAGTAAGACTTGCTAACTTTATATATATACCGTGCACTGGTATACTATGACAGTGACAGACCATATAGAAAAGCAAATTGGGTTATTCTTTCCCTCACATATTTATCCTAATGAACAATCCTAATCAGCAATGTAAGAGTTGTTCACGATTGGCTGGTTACATAATAGCTTTATAGCATAGAACAACATCACAATTTGAATAAAGTTCTGACTTTGAAGGAAGATTATACTGAAGATAAATATAGCTTGTCTCTTTCTTATCTTTTCTTTTAACAATCAGTCTGCTGTCTGCAATACCTCCTGACCAAGGACAAGCGTAAAAGTGTCCGAGCGTGTTCCAATAAGGAATCGACAAATGCAATAGCAATGTTCATCCAAGTTATTACGAAATATGTAGAAAAAGAAAATCACAGACTTTTTACTTCAATATTTAGGATTCAGTTCCCAGACAAATATATATTCAGAAGGGGATCCTCTCCGAGAGTGAACCATTAAACAGAACGAAATGGCCCATTTCTATGTGCTGCAAAACAATCCAGGAACCGCTGATGCTAACATCCTAGCGAATTGGAACCATGAACGACGACATCGCCCTAATCCTAAACCCACTCGCGTTCGTTCAAGCCGGGAAATGGAGAATCAGAGATCCATTTCTAAACTGAGCAAAGTAAGTGACCCTACTACACATCCCCCGCAACTTCACCACGCAACCAACGCATCCAGTGTACAACAAAACTACCAGCGCAGGGACGCCCGCGATTCCGGCGATCCAGCGATAGCCGCGCCGCGAGCTAGCCTTCCCCGACCCAAGGTGGCGAACGACGCATGCAGGATGCAGCCCAACCCCGAGCCAGCCCCCACCAACCTGTGGCTGCTGGGATTCGAGCCCAGGTCTCCACGGCCACAACGTGGAATTCTCACCACTAAACTACAGCCACAACTTGTGTCTCTCTGAAACATCAAAAGGTATTAGTACAACTGCTGTATTTCCATTTTTCTTTTTACCTTGACATCATTTTCTCGCTGCTCAGATTATCTGTCGTCTGAACCCAATTCTTAGTTTTTACCATATCTAGCAATTCATAGCTTAATAAAGGCCCCTTTAATCTGTTGGAAAAATATAAAAATTTTGTGGGATTTCAATCGTACAGAAACATTTCTTATGAAAGTCTTTAAAACAAAGTATTGAATCCTATTCTACCATTTAAAATTCCTATGAAATAAACAATCTTATAGAGATTTTGAAGAAAATTTATAAGAACTTTAACCTCTTGAAAAAATTTTCTTTTCTGAGTTTATCTCTCTCATCCGATTCCTGCGTTTTCATGCGGTCCAATCAAACGGTTATTCGTGTGTATTTTTTTTTGTGTGTTTTGCAATTTTCTGTTTTGCACTTAAATTCTTACTAGAAACATATGTTTTTTTTTTCTATTTCTTTGTTTTTTTCATTTATGTGATTTAAATGGGCCATAAAATTAGGCCCTAAATAATTTCATAGGCATAGAATGATATTAGGTCTTTTTATAAACACTCAGGGGTCTTCCGGCTAGCTCCACAAGATGGTGAGCTCGCCGGTTTGGGTTCGAAGTCTCACTCCTTCTATTTATTTGATATTATGTCATTCCCTCATATTCGCGTTTATTTTTTATAGAATGATGATAATAATGGTAGCCTTGTAGGATGATGTTTCTCTGCCACTAAATAATAATTTATGTTAGTTACTTTATTAATTATTCCCTTTCCAAAAGCCTAAGCCTTTAATGTGGCCTGCCTAATTAATTCTATACTATCCCTACGCCACTCCTTTCCCTTTCATCCCCTCCCTCGCAATTCGCAAAATGCATAATCGACGCAAAACACATGAAAAAAAAAATCCTCAAGCTTGTCAGTTTTCAGATTGTTTGCTCCAGCAAAAGAAGCTACTAGCATCAACAATTCTCATCAGCATCTTCTTCTTCAAGATCAATCCAACCTCTGAAAGTCTGAAACCAAGAACAAGAACAGGTTACAAGAACCAGGAACCTCTCTGAACCGAAGAAAGCACCAAATTAAGCTCTGAATCAGCTCCAGTTGCGTGCCGGATTCGTCAGGCAGGTGCAGTGCAGATGAGAGAATCAGGGGCGAGTTGAGTGACGGACAGGTTGGTGTGTGTATCAGCAATGCACTCTGCCTTTTCTTTCTCCCATGGTGCTTGTCTAGCCAGGAATCGAATTATCGAAGGAGAGAGGAGGACGAACACCTGTCCAGATCCAACGCAACCAACGAAGCTCATGGCATGTCTCCCCATGGTTAAGCCGATAAAAGGCAGTTCGTTTGTGTGCAGCTGGGTTAGTTGCGATATGTATATAAAGCCATCGTCAGTGGACAGGTTGCTCATCTCCACTGAGGCTTTTGCATCGTACTGAAAAAAGGGATTGCCTAATTGGTGCCTAATGCAACCTAACCTCATGAACTGTAAGTGCAGGGCATACAAATGGGATTTGCTTTTCTCGGTGATAAAGAAAATTGGGTTTTGTTTCAACAGATTGTTTGTTTTGTCTGTTAGGTATACAGAGAACAAAAGGAAGATTGGAGTAAGGAATTACTTCCTCCGTTTCAGATTATAAGACTTTCTAGTATTGTCCACATTCATTGACATATATATATATGAATGTGGACAATGCTAGAAAGTCTTATAATATGAAACGGAGGAAGTAATTCCTTACTCCAATCTTCCTTTTGTTCTCTGTATACCTAACAGACAAAACAAACAATCTGTTGAAACAAAACCCAATTTTCTTTATCACCGAGAAAAGCAAATCCCATTTGTATGCCCTGCACTTACAGTTCATGAGGTTAGGTTGCATTAGGCACCAATTAGGCAATCCCTTTTTTCAGTACGATGCAAAAGCCTCAGTGGAGATGAGCAACCTGTCCACTGACGATGGCTTTATATACATATCGCAACTAACCCAGCTGCACACAAACGAACTGCCTTTTATCGGCTTAACCATGGGGAGACAATTCGCTTGGATATTTTTTTAGTGAGTTGCAATTAGTAGTCCGTATTTCATCTTAAGTTAGCATGAGAGTTTTTTCAAAAGATTTCTTGTACGACTCCTTTTATACTTCTAAAAGGAAACAAGCTTAAAATCCAACTCAAACACGGATCTGTATTTCCAAAAACGAACGAACTTAAAAACCGATTCAAATACGGATAACTTACCAAAATATGGACAAAAACATTTTTAATTTTTATAATAGTAGAGATAGAGATGAATAGCCAAACGTATCTAAAAAGTTAACGGTGCTTTGACGGAGGGAGTACGTAACTCTAATCCTATTAGGACTAGGTGAACGAGAGTTGATTAAAAAAAAGGACTGCTAACTAATTACTTATTAATCTAAGTAGTATTAGGATTTGGATTCGATTCGGATTCGGATTAGCATATCTATGGTATAAATTCCTAAGGGAAGGAGGCAACAGTAAACCAAGCCAGAATCAAGAGAGGGTGTTTATCAAAGTAGAAGCAATTAAGCATTGTTTCATCGTCGTTTCAACAGATCGATTGTTCTGTTGATTGGTACGCAGAGAACAATCCAAAACAAAGAAAGGTACGCATATAACAAAAGGAGTATCATATTACAATAGTATAAGATTACATATCTTCCTTTCTTTTTCATGCGTGCACTGAACCCACTTAGCCCAGCTTTCTTTTTTGCTCTGCGATGCACATACAAAATAGGACACTGAAAACAGTGAGCTTTTTTCCACTTAACACTGAAAACAGTTAGCTCTTGAGCTTGAACACATCACCACGGCACATCAACAGCACAGATATGGAACGAAAGCGATGTGATTTGCACGGTACATTGCACCAAAAAAATTCCACGAGGAGAAGACACACTTTAGTACTAACACTTCCACATTTTTCACACATCATTACCAAACAAGTCCATGCCAGGGTGACTCCAAGAAATTAATCACTATTCAGCACGTATCATGCGTTTTAATGACCTTAATCACACCATTGTAATGATGGCAATGACCAGGCCACATCACCATCACCCATGTCCAATTATCTACTATGTCGGTTGCATCCAAGCTAAAGTTAGCTTTCAACTTGGGCAAATCTTTCAACACTGTGAGAGTACTCATATACAGGTGGCCGAGTAGGATGGCACTCTCTGATGTTCTCTTGATGGAAAAATGACAGCTAAAGCAACTAATCCCAGAAGATAATAAAGCAAAGAAACCTGAATAATTTTAGCTGGTTGTGTGGTGGAGGAGATGTGTGTGTGCTCTTCTTTCAGACACCAATTGCTGTCTCTACCATGTGTCATCTTCCAATGAGTACAACGATTAGTATAAATAGAGGAGACTAGGTGAGATGGAATCAACCAGGGCATTGTGTTGTGCTTCCATTTAGCATCTAGGTACATGCATGTCCATTGATGTTTTTTTTTTCCCCTCTCTGCTGCTGTTTCAGACTTTCAGTGTTCTTCCTCCTTTTCGTTTCTCAGACAGTTGGTAATTTGTAATTAAGCAGATGATAGTGGTGACATTATAGTTTGTTCTTGATGTAGTTTGATTATTTTCAGTGCTCCTTTGAGAACCAATTAGCGAGCATGATCCTCTCTGAGCTTACTCTAGTTTCAAGTTGCATGGTTTTCTCTTATGTTTTTTGGTCTAATTGTTCATGACAGCCCTGAAAACAGTTCTTTTACTGGTCTCTATGAAAAGATTTAGTTTTGATCACCATTTCTTCTTACAAAATTCGCTGAATACTTTGCATAACTCAAGTTTTCCCTTACTTAATTGTTCATATTGTTGCAAGGCTGTATTTCCCTTGTTCACATTTCACACTTCATCGGTTTTCAGCTGTTTCAGAGACAATCTGATAGCTTGATTTGGCAACTTCCTTTGTATTGTACACTAGTTGATATGTGACTGATCCATAACCATGACCATGACTAGACCAGACCTTTGAGTTTCCGGAGATAATAATAGCACGGACTATAATTCCCAATAAATGCAAACAGAAAATATAAGTAGAATAATATTTAACAATATGATGCTATAAACATTTTATTTTTTTTGCAAATGATACATTTTTCAATGATTTAAGGTTGCTGTGCTCACAGTTAATTTATTGCAGGCTCTAGCAAACCTGTAAAGATGGAATCCTACACAGCTGGAGCGAAGTTTGATTGTTTGCTGTTTGGTAAGTACCTACCTGACAGTTTCATCCATCTACTTATGAGCCACTAACTTTCTGAACGTTTAACATTCTGTCACACATATACAGACATGGATGATACTCTGTACCCACTGAGCTTAGGAATCAACTTAGCTTGCCGCAAGAACATACAAGGTAAATCAAGCTCCCAGACTTACATTTGTCTAAATTTTGCAACCTGTAAAATCTGTTTGTTCATATAAGTGGTATATATGAAATTTCAGACTATATGCTGAACAAGCTTCAGATTGAAGAGAGCCTTGTTCCCAAGATGTGTCTTGATCTGTACAGGGAGTATGGAACTACAATGGCTGGTCTGAAGGTATATTTGTCCTAGCACATGGCACCTTGATTATTTAGTAATTTTAGCATACTACCATTTATGTCTCTTAATTTTGCATTAATTTTTTTTATAGGTCTTGGGTTATGATTTCGACTATGACGATTTCCACGCTTGTGTTCATGGCACATTGCCATACGAGAAGCTGAAGCCTGACCCTGTCTTGAGGCACCTACTGCTTTCACTGCCACAAAGGAAGATTGTAAGTTGATCGTTTTCCAGCATCCAAATTTCCACCATGTCTGCAAGAGAAAATCATCAGCATTTTAGTTTAATTGTTACTTAGAACATGGCTGCACTGCATGATTTGTGTTTATAATAATCAAGACTGAAATTTGTGTGCCCTTACTCTGCAGATATTCACCAACTCTGACAAGACGCATGCCGCGACGGTTCTGAAGAAGCTCGGGCTGGAGGATTGCTTCGAAGGGATCATCTGCTTCGAGACTCTGAACCCATCGACTGAACCTGAAGAAGACGACTCTGACAGTACCGATGGAGGCAGCAGTTCTGACAGCTCAGCTTCTCATCCCAAGAGGAAGATCCTGTGCAAGCCGTCCCTGGAATCCATGGAAGCCGTCATCGAGATCGCCAAGCTCGACGCCAAGAAGACGGTAAAAGCAAATCAAAAACTGATGATGAAACTCTGAAAGCCTGAAACTCTGAATTTCTGAAGGAAACTCTCATGATCATATGTGCATGCAGGTGTTCTTCGACGACAGCCCACGCAACATCGCCGCCGGGAAGGCCGCCGGATTCCACACCGTGATCGTGGGGAGCTCGGCGGCGGTGGCGGGGGCGGACGTGGCGCTGGAGAGCATCCACAACATCAAGGAGGCGGTGCCGGAGCTGTGGGAGGCCGCCGGCGAGCACGTCCAGGCCCAGCTGGCCCAGGCCGCCGTCGACCTCCGCTCCGCCGCCGTCGAGACCACCGTGCTCGCCTGAGCTGCTCAGCCGCCGTCCACCATGTCGCCGTGCATGCTCCCTTTCCCTTGGTATTAATTAATTAGTGGATGATTTTTTTTTTCTCAATGACACTAGCTTACTGCAAAATCAAGAAAGGGAGGAAGACGGTGAAAAATGGCGTGAGGTGTACTCGATGATTTGTGTTGTGGATGGATGAATGTGTCATGTAATGAACTACTGATGTGAATGAATGAATGAATGGATCAATAAGAATTGCCTCATTTGTGAATCTTTTGTTGTTCTTCCCTTTCTTATCTGCGGATTAGTGTTTGTACTGAGTAACTTTGCAGAGTAGTACATCCGTTATCAGAAGGACGCGCAGTCAAACCTCGAAATCTCATTAATGGATGTAAAAATAAAAATGTTAGGATGTAAAATATGTAGAGAAAACGTGTTGGTAGATTTGTGAACAAAAACTGTCATAGTTATATTTTTAGTGTTTTTATAAACACACAGTTTGGGAAAATAATGGTAAAACATATACATTGAAAACTACTCTCTTCGTTTCATTTCATACTTAGCCACTTTGACTTTTCTTTAAGTTTAACCAACTTATAAAAAAATATAGCAGCCATTAAATTAGTTTCATTAAATCTAACATTAAATATATTTAATAGCTTCTTTGTTTTGTGTTGAAAATATTGCTATATTTTCATATAAATTTGATCAAACTTAAAGAAGTTTGATTTTGAAAAAAAATCAAAGACTAACAGAGGTAATAACGTCAATAACAAAAGAACACATTTTTTTAGAGCGAGAGAGAGTACAACTTTTCCTGGGAAATTTTAAAGTTTGTTACATCTGTATTCTATCAGCTTTACGAAAAGATAAATTTATTCTATTAGGATTTAGTTTAAATTCTTTACGTAGTATTATCTAAAGAAAGTAAAGATAAATTTGCGTATTTTTCCGTAGGAAACAAGAAAGAAAAATACTAACAGATTAACTTGGGCTCAACGAAAGCTTCATTTCGGCCCAGCCCATTTCATAAGAACAAGCCCGAGACGACGCCTCGTCCCCCGCATTTTCCTCCACCCACTTCTTCCCCACCAAGCAACCGCCGCCACCACTCAATCTCATCTCGCCGTCGCCGCCGCCGCCGCCGTCGCCGCCATGGGCCGGGGACGAAACCGGAAGCCACGCAACTTCGCCACGTTCCGCCTCTGCCCGCGCCCCGGCGCCGCCGACGCCTCCGACCGCGTCTTCTTCCGCGTCGACAACAACCCCTACTCCGTCCCCGGCTTCGCCGACGACGACGACGACGACGTTTCCGGCGCGGTGGGAGAGGGAGGCGATGACGCGCCTTATAAGGTATGTAGAGCTATTGAGCTGAAGAACAACCCTCCCCGACGACGGCTACGACTACCTCGCCCACCTCCGCGAGATCCGCCCCTCGACCTCCTCCACCGGAGGCGGCGCCTCCGCCGCCTTCCTCCCCATCCGCCGCCACGCCCGCGCGCACTTCGGCCCCCCTGTGGACGTCAAGGTCTCCTTCTCATCTCATCTGAACCCGCCGCGCCATCTCATTCTCATCGGCATCTAATCCTCTCCTGCTCGCCTGCGATGCGATTCAGGCCTACGACGCGAGCCGAGTTCGGATCGTCTCCTCCGGTAAGGAGACCACCACGGCGGCGGCGGTGGAGGTGGAGGTGACGCGGATCGAGAATGCCATCGATCCTGATGTCGCCAGGTTGCTCGAGGAGAGCGGTGAGCCGGCGCTGGCCGGATCGGAGTCGGAGTCGGAGGACGACGATCTGGAGGAGGATTTCGTCCTCGTCGCAAATCAGGACGAGGATGATTATGTTCTTGTTGAAATTGAAAATCAGTTTGAGCAGGACGAAAACGTTGCTGCTGTTGATGATGCAGAAGTGGGGAATTCAGCGTCTGCTTGATGAACAGCTTCCTATCGTGGTAAGATTACTGCCCCTGATTTACTGTTTGATTATTTATTGTTATTGCCAATCCACATGTTTGATGTTTTTGGCTGTATGTATCCAACTGGAGATATAGAACTTGTGTTTCTATCCATTATCCTTTTTTTTTTAAAAAAAAAAACATGTTTGATGTTTACAATTTTAGTTCAAAGGAAAAGTTGATATGTAATAGCTTTCTCTTACTAAATTCTCACTCACTGATGTGTCATGCTACGAGTGTATCTAGATTTTTTTTATAACTTTTATCTATCTAAATCAAATGATTGAGAACTTGAGATTATTGTTAGCACAAATTTAATGAGAAAAAATTAGTACTTATAGCAGCAATTCCAGTTTCCAAATATGAATCCACGCTCTGTAATTTTCCAACATGCTTGCGTGCATCTTCTGTTTATCGCAGTCGATGAAAAATCCAATTTGCAACTTTTTCAGGCACTTCGACTTCAGATTTGGCTCTGTAATTCACAGAGCCTGCTATCGAAGAACAGGCGGAAAGTTATGACACAGCCAGTGAGTGAGTGAGTTATTCATTGTAGCGAGACGATGAACTCATAATGTCTCGTCATAATGTAATATCAATCATCAGATATCAGTTAGATTAGTAATAGTAAAATCCTACCACAATATTCCTAGCATTTCTTGTGACTTTGCCTTCGTGCAATATTCCTCTACCACCACGATTTAATATATTTCTGAAAATTTGGAGAGCCATAAAATGGGGGAAAAGCATTCAACTGCTACTGAATCTGCTGAACATTTTTGCAACGACACAGATTGCGATGGTCGCCATCCATTTCATCCATTTTTACGGCCTTATGAACTTGTGTAATTCAGTGCCAATACTGTTCTTCGGTTCATGAGAAGGATGATGATGCAGTATTGCAGCAATGGCATTGTACGCTGATGCTGATTAGTGAAGTCGTCATTGTTGTTTTCAGGGGGTGTTTGGATCCCCGCCAAACATTGCCTCGCCAAACATGCGGCTGCCACAACAGTTTGGCTGATGTTTGGTTAATACGTGAGTTGTGGCAGCCACACCTTTTGCTAGTTCATTTGCATGCTTATTTCCGCCACAGCTGTGGCGATCATTTCTCTCGCCACAATCTCTGGCAGCGCCACAACTTGATGGCTGGTTTGGGCTGTGAACCAAACAGACCCTCAGGCTTTCAGGTAAGGTGTTCTTTCGGTCAGCTTTCGTGGTTGCTTTCAGTCGTTATTGAGCTACAATGATTTGGTGAAGACATGATGATGGTGCTCCTAGTAGTAGAACATGACGATATCCCTAATAATGTCCTCATCATTTGATGTGGACTGTACTGTACCTGAATTTGGTGAGATATGATACCATGCAGATGCAGATGTTGTGTGTGCTGCTTTCTCACCTGCTGCTGCTCCCTTTATCCATGGTAGATGGGGAAATGGAGATAATTTAACTATTTGTCACTTTTAGATATGACATTTAACAATTTACCAACAATATGAAAGCTCACATGTCATGAACTTGATAAATTATTAAATATCACATCTTAAAAGTGGTAAATAGTAAAATGTCCCAGGGAAATGAGGCAGCCATCTATACTAGATGGTTTTGAAGAAGATTGTTCGAGGATAAAATTAAACATGAACTGGCTTGGTTTTGAGATTTTGCACAAAAAAAAACCATCGAATTTAGCAATTGCGAAATGGAAATTAGCCTAATCCAATAATGTTGGACTAGCAAAATCGCCCTGATACTGTGTCATAGAGTGACAGTTACTGTGACAGTGGTCCCTGGCAATCAATAAACTGCTAAAGGTTGAATGCCGACTTGCCAAGCACTAACCAAGTTGCATAATATTTAAATACATTTTGTTGCTTGTCATGTTTAGCAGTTCGCTGCACTAAGACGCATATAAGGTATGTAGAGCTATTGAGCTGAAGAACAACAAGAATACAAGATCGCTAAAGCACGGCAAAAAAGCAAGTAATCTAAGGCTAGAATGATGTAGAGAGAATGACACAACAGCCCAGTTGGTCACACTTTTTCCTTTACACAATCACGTATACCCAATACCTCAGAAAGGGGATCAATCGAACTATACATTGAGATTTTTCCTCTGATGGAAAGCAAGCAAGCACACACGCCTTTTCATACAACCAACCTCACTCAGCCAGCTTACCTCTAGAGAAGAAGGTGGGAGCCACTGTTTTGTTTCACTAAACCAAACCTGAAGCAGTACATGGACAGATGTGTCTCCCAATCCCATGGCATTACACCGGGGCTCTGTCGTCAGGTCCTGCGATTCATCGTGCGATAGATCAGGGATAAGTCGATGAATCTCTGGTTTTGGTGATCATCAGAGCGGTGCCGAATAAGGTAACACGATGTAGGATTGATATCATAAGAGTAGAGTCGTAGAGATAGAGCAAGGTTAGGCAAGAGAGGGTGTCTTACAGGCTCTATGAAGAACAGCACCACCTCCCACCGCTGGTTGGTTCGTTGGAGTCGCTCAGCATCACGGGTTTCCCGTTGCTTAATGACTGCTCGCTTCTCTTCTGCTCTTGAGATTGAAATACCTTCCTGCTTAGTATGCCGTATATCTCTTTCACTACAGTTTGGAAAGCTTCCGCGACATTTGATGAGTCCAAGGCTGAGGTCTCCATGAAGAAGAGGCCCTGTGACTCAGCCAGAGCTTTGCCTTCTGCGGTGCTCACCTCACGCGCATGCTTGAGATCGGTCTTGTTGCCAACAAGAATTGTGACGACATTCATATCGGAATGAGCTGTCGTAGTTAAAAAGAAGGGGTCAGATATGGTAGGCTATGAAAGAAGCTAAAAAGAACATAAACCAAGTAAGTTTTTAGTCCAAGTGATTTCGAATATGTAACACTGCAGCACATTTAACAACTACGAACTGGGGAAGCAAAAGCTTTGAAAGGGATGAACTTGATACTGAAGAAATCAAGTGAAATGCTGGTTCTTACTGTGCAGTTCATTCAGCCATCGACCAACACTATCAAAAGTCTGACGCCTGCTAATATCGTAAACAAGTAGGGCTCCAACAGCTCCTCTATAGTAGGCAGATGTGACTGCTCTGAAGCGCTCTTGTCCAGCAGTGTCCCATATCTGAGCTTTGATTTCCTTGCCATCAATTACCAACTTTTGTGTCTGGAACTCCACTCCAATAGTAGATTTAGAGTTTGGATAGAACTCGTTCCTTGCAAATCTTGCCAGCAAATTTGATTTACCGACAGAAGAGTCACCAAGTAGAACAATCTTGAATAGATAATCCTGGCTTTGTTCCTCATCTCCATCATAGGCCATCGTGAGACAACTTTATTGATGCAACTGTCCTCTGATGCTTCACAAACTTACACCTATTAAGTTTGTAGAGTGAGAACACTTACATGAATGTATGAACAAAGGCGGATGATCTAAATATAATAAGAACATCTCAAAACATATCATATGCATAATAGCTTGAATAAGGCCAAATAATCACAAACTAAAAGTCAATTTGATAATGTAGATAGACACTGTTCGTTTTCACCCTGCTAAGCTCCAGAGATGTTAATACACATAATATAGTTTGCTGCCAGTAAGACATTATGCATCCAAGAAGAGAATCGTGTATCAAAAGCAATCAAGAATCATTATGCATGATCAGGAAGTAAACCAATAGCCTAGAATAAGAACGCGGGGAAAGCGAGTTTTTCATATCTGGAGTGCATACTAAACAAGCAAGTCTGAATAAAAGCAAAATTTTCAATCACTTGTGAACAAAAGTACAGCCTGTTTCCAGACAGGTAATGTCTATGCACTTGAAGGTTACAGCAGCTGTGGATGAGTTCGCATAGTGTTGCATAACTTGCATCATGTGCCATTCGGCTTTGCTTTGAGCAGGCTTCACCTTTAGCAAAATATCTTCCTTTCTAGTGTACCAGCAAGGAAATTAATCTCCTTTTAACCGCATAGTTAATAATGTCTCCTCTGACTGATCAGCTCTTGAAGAGAGCAGCTAAAAGGCACGCTACTATTATCAGGCAAATTCTGTAATGTCGAAGTTTTCCTAAAAAGACAAATACAGTAGTAAACTAGAAAAATTTCAGCACAACTGGTGAAGAAATAAAAACAAGTTGAGTTGCAAGAGAAAACCCTCTATCGAGGACAGAACAGGAAGAAGAAGAGAAAGAAAGGAGAAATCTTTGGATATGGGATTATGCTTTCACAACATTGGACTAAGATACATACGTGCCGTTAAATCTGAACATGCCATATTCAGAGCAGGGAAAAACAAAACACCACCACCCAGGGGCGGATCCAACTTGGGACATGGGGGGTTCAGTTTTTGGGGAACAAAGAAACGAACAAACTGTTACTTTGTAGTACTAAGTTTAAGGCTCTGAAATCAAGAGGAGAGCTTCTTCCAGATCTACTACAAGAGAAGCTTAGGGTTAACGAGCACGCAAATTCCACACAAAAGTACTCCCAGCGAGAGAGAAAGATGAATCAGGAAGAGGATGTGGGATGCTCACCAAGATCCCCTCCTCTGCTCTGCTCGCCAGATGGAGATCGGCAGCCGCCGCGACTCGTCTTGGCGCGCGAGGAGCGGAGGAGACGAGGAAGGGATGGTGGAGTGGACCGCGCGCGTGGGGCGGGGGGAAGAGCAGCGAGGAGGGAGGAGACGGCGAGTTGGGAGTCAAGAAGGGGAGGAGAGTGTGTATGCTGCGGCGGCCGCGCCGAATTTCGGCAGCAGATCGAGCTGAGGACGCCGGCGGATGGGTGTGCGATCGGTTTAGATGGAGGGCTGGGGCTACTCCCTCTTCTTCTCTACTACTATCAAATACTCTCCTACTTTCCTCCAAACTAAAAAAAAAAAAATCATATATGAAGGTTTATTCTAAATTTTTGAAGAAATATATACTCCCTTTGTCCCAGAAAAAAAATGTATCTAGGACGGGATATGACATATTCTAGTACAATGATGTCTAGATTCATAGTACTATAATGTGTCATATCCAGTACTAAGTTTTTTATGGGACGGAGGGAGTATTTCTTAAAGTTAACAATAATTAGTACTATTCTGGTAGTGCTCCAATGACATATTTGGGGGAATTTCTGATAACTCCAGCTTATCTTAGAATCGAAATTTTGTCCAAACAATTCAACTTTTTGTCAATATTCTAAGAAATTGTAATTATAGAATCTAGAAACCTAGTTTTTCCATATCCTTATAAGCTGTCTATCAACCAGCTGCTTCTCGGAATTTAAGCTCTCCGGACAAGCCCATTATCTCATCCCAAAAATTGATTTTTATCGGGACACACTAGAATCCAGAAACCTAATTTTTTCCATATCGCTTCAGAATTATCGGGGTTGCTTCTTACGGTTCTCTTATATCCCTTCCCTAGCCTCCTCCTTCCCTTCTCCTTCTTCTCCAAGTGGACCCGCCGGCGTTGAAGCAATGGGCAACGGATTCGACGGCGTGGCTGTATGTATCAATCGTGTAGATCCAATGGTGGAGGAGATTGGTGGATGACCTGCGGTCCATTAAGCTCATGCCAAACTCCATCAAGCTCATCCAGTTCCACTCCATGTTGTTGTCAGCAACACATGTTTTCTGAATCACGGTCTCGAACAATTAAGTCTGACTTCGGTAAAATAATCTATGTAGTATGATATACGATTTTGGTGGTCGCTCGTGTAGACAATATATCGCCTACTCGATTAAATTATTTGGCTAGCTCAGGAGTAGGAATTCTCAGGCCAAGAATGTCGGTTGCCATCTAGATTAGGAGGAGCGCATCCAACGAGTTTTGATTCTGACTTCACTATTAGGAATACTCATTGGATTATAACATGAGATTCAGAAGGGCAAAATGGAAAGAGAAGAGAGGGGAAGTCATAAAGGAGGTGAAAAGGAATTGAAGAATGGGCAGGAATTAGGAGGGGATTTTTTTAATTTAATTTATTTAATGTTTTCTTCTGGTTTTGGGGTGTGGTTTCTAAATCCGGGCGCTGAATAAATAAATGGTTTGAATAAAATATTGAAAATTTCAGTTGGATGGATGCTCTCGGCTCTGATCATCTGATGTTGATCTATCCTTCCTTTCTCCTCCTCTGTATTCAATTCTCCCACCTTCCACTGCTCCGGGCCTCCGGCTCCCTACTTTCACTCAACTCATCATGAAACAGTAAATTCTCCACACATTTTTTTCACTCCATTTTTTTACCCACGACAGCGTGTAAATTTCTCTTTTGGTGATTCATCAATTCAGTTATGTTTTCATTGTGCAAATCCTATCTGAACCTCAGCAACCTGTCAAACCATTCTGAACAATGAATCTTAGCAAATAATAGTAAGGCCTCGTTTAATTCCTAAATTATTTTTCCAAAAACATCACACATCGAATCTCTGGACACATACTTAGAGCACTAAATATAAATTAAAAAAAACTAATTGCACGGTTAGGGGGAAAATCACGAGATAAATCTTTTGAGTCTAATTAGTCCATGATTAGCCATAAGTGCTACAGTAACCAATATGTACTAATAACGGATTTATTAGAATCAAAAGATTTCATGCGAGTTATGAAATTAGTTTTTTTCATTCGTATCCGAAAACCCCTTTCGACATCCGGTCAAACATCCAACGTGATACCCAAACAATTTTCTTTTCGTGAACTAACATGCCTTAAGCTCCCAAAGGTTAAAATTTAATGGCATGATCTTACTACCACAAAAGTTACAGTTATAACATGTGCCAATTCACACTGCATAATTATAACTGTCCCCGCCGAAGTTTGGACCATGCGAGGACGCCAAACAACAGCACAAAGCAACTGTCCGTAGTACACAAGCGGTTGCTCATTGCCGGGGTGCAGGGACATCGACATATTGACAGGTAAGTGAAGCATTCCTACCTAGCTAGCCTACTCTGATTCGTTTGGCACACCTCCAGCTTCGGCTCCACTTCTTCCGGAGTTGGAGCTGGAGCTCAGCCAAACAGTTTCAGCTCCACTAAAAATAGGAGCGGAGCTAGGTGAAGCTCTCTCACAAAATGAACCTAAGAGGTGGAGTGTAACATCCTGAAAATTCCTGACAATAAAAATCACTAAAATTTTGAACTTTTTTTAAACTTTTGCATCATGCTGGTTGTTATGATTGCTATTGCTTGCCAAACCGTAAATGATCACAAAGAAAGTAAAGAAAGGATCTACATTTAAGCAATAAATATAATTTACGAGAATATGTTATTTATTATTAACCATACAAATATTAGTGCGCAAGAAAGCAAGCCAAATCAAGTATAAGTCAAATATTAATTTCTATTATAAATTACAAATCAGACATAAATATTCGAACCATGATTGATAGCTTGATGTCACAATTAGCTAAAGAAATAGCAAGATTAAATCTAATTCATTTGAATCCAATCTCACATGAAATATAAGAACACATGAAATGATGATCACCACTATAATGACTATGTTTAATACTCTAAATTAGCGTCCAAACATCCGATGTGACATGGGCTAAAAAGTTTTAGCCCCATCTAAACACCCCCTAAACTGGCCCATAGCTAGACAAGCCACAGTACTGCTCGCTCTGGACTCTGGAGTAGTAGTGGATGGAGTGTGCGACATGCAATCGCCCACGTGTGGGATGCGTGCCACCGCAGCTTCTGCCTCTGCCGCTAGGCTGTCGATGAAAACGGTGAAAAATGGTCGAGAACAATATCATCTTTGTTATTTTTATTTATAAAAACGATCAATAATTTTTCATATTTATGAATTTAACAATCTAGTATCAACTTTAATATGACACTGATATAAGTTTTAAAACTAAATTCTTTTACTTTAGAATCGACATAAAGATATTGCTGTTATATTAGTTTTGTAAAGATACTGTCGTTATATTAGTTTTGAGAAAACGATGTAGGTATAGAAGGAAAATTCTTGTACTCCCTCCATTCTAGAATGTAGCAAATCCTGGAATGGTTATTACACTCTGGGATGGAATGGAGATAGTACCGTTTTTACACCTCTTTTGCTGCTCTTGCAGTTGCGGATCCATCCATCCGTGATGCATCTGGACGCATATCGCAGAGTAGTGCATTCTCATGTTTCTTCGAGCGTGCGTCTTCCCACGTGGCTGCGCAGCGCCGCCTCCTCGCCGGCCGGCTTGCCGGCGACGGCGACCGACGCAGCAGAGCAGGGCTCACCGTTTGGGCCCAGCTAAGGTGGGGGGTGGTCCATGAAAGCATGAGCTGCCTCTCCAAATCCAATTCTTTCCTTGTCATGCCGTTTACCTTCCCCTTTCGCTTTTCTCTCTCGTATGGTGACATTGCCCAGTATCTTGAGGACAAAGGCAAGGTTGATGATTGTTAGATAGGCCCAAGCCTGCAGCTTAATTAGCAGCACAAAGAATTCCAGTCGCCATTAGTTTAATGTCACCTCTTTTTCATATAAGACAACATCTCCTTCAGTTGTTATCTTAATTGAGGTCTGTCATTGGAGCTGTGAGGATTGGTAGTAGAATGGTACTCCCTCCGTTTCAAAATATAAGAGATTTTAAATAAATATGATATATCCTAATACTATTAATCTGGACAGACTACTATGAATCTGAACGGAGAGTCTATTCAGATTCGTAGTATTATGATGTATCACATCCATCCAAAATGCCTTATATTTTGGAACGGAGGGAGTACTAGTAAGTGATTTTTAGTTCTTCGTTGGAAAATAAGTACTCCCTCGATTATATTTCAAGTACATTTGTAGATTTATGTGTACAATGTTTGATCGACCATCTTATTTTAAAAAATTTATAAAAAATAAAAAATAATAAGTCATATATAAAATATTATTCATGTTTTATCATCTAATAATAAAAATATTGATCATAAAATAATTTTTAATAAGAGGGATGACTAAACCTTGGACACAGGCTGTGTTCAGCGCAAAGTTTAGATTTTGATTGAAATTAAAGATGGTGTAACTGAAAAGTTGTGTGTGTATGATAGGTTGATGTGATGGAAAAAGACTGAAATTTAGATCCAAACTTTGGATCTAAACACAGCCGTAGTACCGTAGTAGGGCTGTGTTTAGTTCAGCGCAAAGTTTGGATTTCGGTTGAAATTGGAGATGATGTGATTGAAAAGTTATGTGTGTATGACAGGTTGATGTGATGGAAAATGACTGAAGTTTGGATCCAAACTTTAGATCTAAACACAGCCACATAAACGTTACGCTTAAAATGGGAAGAAAAGGAAAAGAAAGGGGGATGAACACAGCATGCAGAGGCAGGCATTGACATGAACCATCAAGTCTACTTGCAGGCAGGCAGAGGCAGCAGCATATCTCTTCCTTGTAGCTGTCGTCGATGCACATGGACTGCACAGTGAGTGAGCTGTGAGATGAGAGGAGCCATAGGCTGTGTTTAGTTGGGGAAAAGGAAATTTTTGGGTGTCACATCAGACGTTTGACCGGATGTCGGAAGGGGTTTTCGGACACGAATGAAAAAACTAATTTCAGAACTCGCCTGGAAACCGCGAGACGAATCTTTTGAGCCTACTTAAGCCGTCATTAGCACACGTGGGTTACTGTAGCACTTATGGCTAATCATGGCCTAATTAGGCTCAAAAGATTCGTCTCGCGATTTATAGCTAAACTGTGCAATTGGTTTTTCTTTTTGTCCACATTTAATACTCCATACATGTGTTCAAAGATTCGATGTGATAGGTGAAGGGGAAAATATTTGGGAACTAAGGGGCTGTTTGGTTTCCAGGGACTTATTCCAAGTCCCTGTCACATCGGATGTTTGGACACTAATTTGGAGTATTAAACATCCACTAATTACAAATCCCATTCCATAAGCTTGGACTAATTCGCGAGACGAATCTTTTGAGTCTAATTACGACATGATTTTGACAATGTGATGCTACAGTAAACTTTTGATAATTATGGATTAATTAGGCTTAAAAAATTCGTCTCGCGGATTAGCTCTCATTTATGAAATTAGTTTTTTTATTAGTCTATGTTTAATACTCTAAATTAGCGTCCAAACATCCGATGTGACATGGGCTAAAAAGTTTTAGCCCCATCTAAACACCCCCTTTGCCGGCGACGGCGACCGACGCAGCAGAGCAGGGCTCACCGTTTGGGCCCAGCTAAGGTGGGGCCTAAAAAAGGCCTTCGCAATGAAGCCCATGAGTCTCTCTCTAGGCCTCGCGGAGTCCAGGCCCACTACGTCTCTACAGGTATAAAATACTCTAATACGCCACGGAAATACGGAATATTTTATTTTTAGGAGAGGAGTATTGCGTATTTAAGTCGGAGAGGCGCGAGGAGTGGGTGGCGCCAAGCGAAGCAACCGGTGTTCAAGTTTCCCCGCGCAAAAATTTCCCGTCGCCTCGCCGCCTCCTCCCGCGCTCTCCTCCTCCTCGCCGCCTGACGCCGCCGGAGTTCTCGAGCATTGCGGGTGGCGCCGCGGCGGAGCAGGCGGCGGGTGGGCCTCCCGCGGCGGCATTCAGTGTCCGGTCCGGCATCTCCGCCCCCGTCTTCTTCTCCGGATTACCGGTGGTCGGGGGGTCTGCGACATCTAGGGTTTCGAGATCAGGTATGGTTTACTAGGAATGCGCTTGTGTTGGTGTGAAACTGTGAATCGGTG
Source organism: Oryza longistaminata (assembly GCA_009805545.1). Taxonomy (NCBI): domain Eukaryota; kingdom Viridiplantae; phylum Streptophyta; class Magnoliopsida; order Poales; family Poaceae; genus Oryza; species Oryza longistaminata. Next base: position 12,459,088 of record CM020189.1, read on the forward strand.
AGTAGTGGGATTGTGCGGCGAGGTGTTTGATTGGTAATTGGTTCATGAAATTTTCGGGGTTGAGAAAATGTTTGGGCCACGGTATGATTTGGGGATTTAGGTTCTGGAAGGAATCGGCCTTTGCGTTCACTTCCTTGCTTTTGGTCTTAAAACACATGAATAAATGGTCCTAGCGCAGTAAAAAATATGTTTGGAGAAATTTTGCTTGTAGCACATACTAATATACTACTATATCCATCGAATCTCGTTACGATTTTTTGTTCATAGAACAGTGCAAAATATATTTTTTATATATACTAGAGTAGTGAGTCAATAAAGTTCTATCAGATTTGTTCAATACCGAGTTATCGACCTTTGATCTTGGTGATGGAAAAGGACCTGTTATATCACCACAATAGATGAATCAGTGGGTTTTCTCCCAGTGTGGACACAATTGGGCCATAGTCTTCGATGTGATGTACATAATTTTTAATTCAGCATTCCCTAATTTTTTTTTCTTTCAGATAAAATGTTGTTTTCAGACGTTTTCATTTCATAATTACATCATTACACGTCAGTTGTCTGTTCTTTTTTTTTTTAATCTGGCCACGCACAATGTGTTTCATTCTTAATAAAAATAGGTACCTTTTTTTTCAAGGGAGTGAACAGCACAAACAGGTCCTTTTCGGACATAACCAGCGAACAGGCTAATTGTTTCCTTACTATCTACAGGAGTTAACATTTCTTAGGCGAAGTCAATATTTCACCGGATATCTATTTGCTGCTGAATAGCAGAAAGCATGAAGCCTCAGCAGCATCGTAAAGCAACTGAAACAGGAGCAAATATAAAACTAGGCTGTAGTAAGATGCAAAGCCTGAAACCTGGCAAATATATCAACAAACCATCAGGTGAAGTGTCAAAAGTCTTGTTCATAATTTCCTATACTCATATGGTATGGTTTACCTGCTGCATTTATAATCAAACAAAGTTTCGAATAGGAAAATAAACGCCTGCTGCTATAATTCAACTGAAACAATTGCATGAACCTGTTAGGTACTTCTCCGTATGCCATAATGTAACGTGTTCTATTGGTCAAACTGTCCTAAAAAAAGAGTACTACTTTTTCAGGAAATGCTAACACAAAGTGCAGAGGAGCGGTCACACCGCCTCAATTGTACACTGAAAATCAAATGGCGTTGAAGGGTGGTAGTACAATGGAAGCACAATTTTGTGATTCTAAGAATTTCTCTAACCGACAACCAAATCATTCTGGAAAGATCAAGCTTGAATTATTCCCGATAGATAAGGCAATTCAAAAGGTTCTGCAGCAGGTGAGCACCTATGCTTTTGCAAGAGTTTCATATATTTGTTAAATACAATCTTCTTCAGGTTTCATAGTATGTGTCTTTTTGCTCCATATAATGTGGCAGGAAAACCGCAATCCTTACCTGGAATTGACTTTAGCTCCACGAAAGAAGATATCTTCAGTTGTGCAGCATCTGAACATAAAATGGGGCAATTCTCAGTGTGCAAGAGGCGAACTCATGCTCTTTCCTTATGATGCTCAACTGGATAACATAACTGGCAGTGGAAAATGGACTCATAGTGATTCTTGCACGGCTGCTGATGTGCATGCTGCAGTTGGCAGCCCTTTGAGCTTTCGATTAAGGTTCAGTTTCCTTTTTCCCCAGATATGGTTACTTCTTTTTGCATCCATGCATGCTGTATACAGATCTTATGGCTAAAAAATGCTCTTTCTTGTTTATTAAGATATGGTTGGTTTGAACCTGATTTTGAGCAACAAAGCCATGGACCAAATTTACAAGATGTGCACTCTGTAGACAAGATCATTGACAACAAGCCTCTGGATCCTGTTCTCATGGAACAGAAACAAACGGTTCATTTGAGTGAGTTCCCGAATGACTTTGATGCGCAGTCTGTTGGGGACAATGCAGTACAGACTGTGGTGAGTATTACGAGTTTTTTTTTTCCCAGCATCACCAATGGTATTTTCACTTGCGACCTGACATTCTTCACATGCTTTCTGAAACAGGGTAATCAAAGCAAAGTAACGCCGCTTTCATGGATTGATTGCATATCTAATATAAGCTTTGAAGAATTGTTATCTGAAGCTGCACCTTCTGCAGACAACAAGCAATTGCTTTCTCAAAATAATACGAGTTTCTCACAGATCCCTATTAATTTCGATTCATTCGACGCTGCTATTGCTTCTGTGATTGGTCAGCAACAAGCAAGTAACCAAATGAAGGTGTCAAACCCATCCCTTTGGGATGCTGAAGAAGCTTGTCATGCATTTCCTTTGCAGAGTCAAACTTCAATCAGGACATTTGGTTCAGGTCCTAACCATAGTGGTGCTATTACCTCATCCATCCTTGGCACAATTCCAGAACGTGTCACAGATGTTGACCAGGTACCTCCCTAGCTGTTATTTATTTGCTCTAATTTCCTTTCTTGCCAAATATACTATGCGAATATACAATGCTTAACCGCTTGTCTCTGCAGCAATGCTTTACTGAAGTTTGGGAAGAGGAACCAAGCCCTCATATACCACTCTCGTGTAAGGACAATGTGGCACCATACATATCACTGGTATTCACTAGGGCCTTTAACAAATTTTTTGATGTATTAAATTAAGATGCTGTTTTTCCTCGATCTTCGGAAGGTGATCTGATTCTTGTCTATCTTCATCTGTTTGCTTTCAGCCTGAATTTGGTGAGCCAGAGCTTGGAGCGTATTGCTCTAGACTTTTGAGTGGTACAGACAGTTTAGGGCTAAGTGGTTTACTGTCAAACAGCTTGGATGCATTCCAGAAATTCTCTGTTTTCTGAGCCTTTTGAAGCTCAGCTCCTATATGGACAAATTGAAGCTATAAACCATGTACAGATCAGAGGAACTAAGAAGCAGCATTAACTGGGCATTAAGAGAACAACCGATCGTTTTGGGCTTTGGCGAATGCTGAAGCCATAGTAGATATTTAGTGAATTTTTTCATTCAAACATTTTGCTGGTTGCTAGCATATGACGCCTGCTTTGTATCATGCAAAGTCTTGCAGCAAGCATGGGCTAAATTTGGAAGAACTGAAATATGTATATCTAAGAAATACTTCAATATTATCATATGCCACTCTACCAATGGAATACAACTGTATGATTGCCCTGATTGGCAAAAATACTTCAATATTATCATATGCCACTCTACCGATGGTTGTAGCCATGTGCAATTCAGAAATCTTGTTTTGACACAACTGATCACGCAAAAAAAAATGTACAGTGAGAGTAAACCCTGAAGCCATTTGAATCGTTGATGTCGAGTGAACTACTAAAACTGCCAGTGCAAATGTTCAAAAGCGATTCGTTCTGAATGTGGCTGCCTGCCATTCTTCTCTCATGCCTAGACAAAGCTGGAAGCAAACCATATTCTCCAGCAAGATCATCTGACCCATCGAGCTCTCCTCCATGGATACATGAATCGGAAAAGATAAGTGTACTCCGTTGAACATTGCCTAGAAAAAGAGATGGAACCTAGTAGAAATTAACAGCAGTTGCAGACTTGCAGTTGGCCTCGATCTCCTCTTCCTCTTCACTCCGCTACCGCTAGCTTCCCCCTCCTGCTCTGTAGCATTTTATGAAACTTGTAATTATCAATGATATTTTTTAAAATAAGGTGCTTATCAATGGCATTTCTAGGATTTTTTTTTTAAAAAAGAAGAACAGAACGCTGCGTAAAACTTAGTGTGTGTTTGGATAATGGGAAATGATCGGAAAATGAATGAAGTGTTAGGATTGAATGAAAGAGGGAAGATGAACAGTTATGATTTAAAGATGTCTTTTAATGGGTGGGAAATCATTTCCCTTTCCTATTAGCCAAACACATAAGAGGGGTTCGGAGTTTCAAACTCCATAAGAGGGGGTTCGGAGTTTCAAACTCCGACCCCCAAAACCCATTTCCCAGCATGGATCTGGGCCCCACACAAGTTAGATCGAACGGTGATGGTATTGGCCCATGGGCCTCATTACCTCAGGCCCACTCGTGCCTCTTTCAGTGGGGGCCCGCTCCTCACCCCGCTGGCTTGGCGGGTCCGGGTGTGTGGGGTGGGGAAGCGAAGCGAAACCCGACCCGTTATCAGCTGCCTCTTCCTTCCTTGGCCTCTCCACTCTCCTCTCCTCTCGCCATGACGCGTGCCTCGCCCTTCCCTCTCCGCATCCAAGCAACCGCGGCGTCCACGGCGCGCCACCGCCATGACCAGGCAAGCACCCCCCGAGCACGCGTGCTCTCGCTTGTCACACCTCCCCGCCGCTCTGATTCGACCGCACTCGCGTTTCTTGGTTTCAGGTGCGACACGCGGCGGCGGCGGCGGCGGCGCCGGGTCCTTCAGGCGAGGAACGGACGGGGCGGCGGATCGGGAAGAAGAAGAAGAAGAAGAACACGTGGGAATGGACGCGCCGCTGGCGGTGGCGGTGCCACCGCAGCCGCACCGCAGCGCCTCCGGCTCCGGCGGCGGCGCCGCCTTACCGGTGGTCGAGGGCGGTGGCGAGATCGCCGCGGCGTGGATGAGGCTCGGGGTTGGAGGTCTTCTTGTGGGGTCGATCATCTTCGCCTTCTACGAGTGGGGGCTCCCCTTGTTGTCAGAAAAGGTTCTACTTCTACTTCTATTTTTTTTCCTCATCACTATGATTTTTAATATACTCTCTGTTTCACATATAAGACTTCTAGCATTATCCACATCATATAATGTTAATGATCTAACGTTATTATATAAAGATAAGCATCTAAGATGTGACAATGCTAGAGTCTACTCTGACGAGAATACATTAGTCTATACATATTGAATATATATAACACTTCTATTATATGGATTTGGTCGACGTATCATTCAGTGTTTTGTTTACCGAATAATTTTGTGACTAAATCTTAATTTAGAGCAAGCCATGTGGTTAGTTGAAATATTTAATCCCTTGTGATCTAGACGATGCTTAAATCCACATAATTTTTTTTTCTTTTGGAAAAAGAAGAACGATATAGTAGTAGGCTAGTACCACATGCCACTAAAGTTTCTAGTTTTCTAAGTTGATTCCATCATGTTGCTGTATGCTGAATTGTTGGTGTTGCATTGTTGCATATTTTCCATTGGTATGAGAATGAAAATGATTTGCATCTCTGGCTTTTGCCGTTAAGCACACAATCAATGAGTTTGTCTTTGGATTGTAGCAATTGCAGCTCAAATGTACAATATAATTATCATATTCTATTTTCCATTTGCATGCCTGATAATGTAGGTGCTGTTGCCGATAATGCGATGGGAGGCAAGATTTTTTGGGCCATCTGTTGGCTATTGTGCTCATTGCTTCTCTGGCCATCTTCCCGGTTGTCCTCCTGCCTTCTAGCCTCTATGTGGTTGACTGGAATAATATTCGGCTATGGCTTTGGTTTCTTGATCATCATGGTTGGGACAGCCATTGGAATGTCGATACCGTATTTCATCGGTTCATTGTTCCGTGAACGGTTACATGTAAGTTAAGTTTCTTGGTTCCATTAATAAATCTACTCAAGAGTTATACATTGATGCAGTTCATCTTGTATGTAGGCACAATCTTGAATCTTAATTTGCTTCTCTCCTTCTACTAAATGTTTGTGAATATACAGGAATGGTTAGAGAGAAATGGCCTAGGGAGATAGCTCTGGTTAAGCTGGCAAGCAAAGGGAGTTGGTTCAGCAATTCCGGTGATTGTGTTGTTAAGAATCTCACCCTTCCCATATTCAATGCTTAACTACACTGTGACTGTCACCCAGATAAAGTACGGCCTTACATATGCGGCTCAGTTGTTGAATGGTACCTGACGCCTTAGTCAACATCTACAGGTAAGGATTAAGATATCCTAATTTGTCTTTATAATTGGAAGACATGTACTATGAACAGATACAGTTCAACACTGAGCAAGTTGCTGCTCCTAAGTCTTACCGTTGACAATTACCTTCTTATCTTGAATTTTTTATCCCTTTTTGTTGCAGTGGTCGGCTGATACTCACACTTGCAGGCCTGAAATACCACAACCATAGATTGACAACTGTGGAGATTGTGTACAATGTTATCTCTATTACTGTCGCCTTTCTTGTAGCGATTGGATTTACAGTCTACGCAAAAAGAGCATTGGATGAAATGGAAAGATCAGAGGGCACATGCCCTGAACCTGCCGGTATTGCTCATGGCTCAACTGAACTCAGAGCTCACCATCAAGAATGTTCAAATTCCAGCTCTGTACAAATAGATGTTGTATAGTAATTTCTTTTACCGTAAGAACACACGCAATCGCTTCAGATGTCCAGATTTACAAAGGGGTCATCAGAGAACAAAATAGAAGGCAAGGCTTCTAATAAGGTGCAAATCTACTTCAACAATTGGGATTTGTTCGATTGATAGTGTGAGTCAATGTAAATACAAAGATAGTACAAGACAGAAAATAAAAGGGAGTAGAGTGTTAAAATGGATTCTATCTAAATTAAAAGGCATTTCCACTGGTTTCGGCAATTTGTGTGTGCTGCTGTTTCTCAAATATTGTCATGGTGTTAACTGCTAAGCATTGGATTTTCAATCATTCATTTTGTGGGTGGATTTTTAGCTGCTTTGCATATTATACTTGTGCCCTTAACCAAACATGTGATCTATTATTGTGTATGCTTACTAGTTACTATGCCATGTTCTTCATATCTGCAGTGTTGGTTGAAATGGAATTTAATTTATAACAATTTCAACCCATATATTTTTCAGATTTTGCTGACCATTATTAACGTTGGTACCAGTATATAACGGCAAGAAAAATTAAGTGCGGAGACATACATCCAGCACGGCCGATCTCCATGGATCTTCCTGTTTCCAAGACTGAAATCTCTTTCAAGTTGCCTCAATTTAAGTCATATTCAGGTACTTTTGCAGTACGGTATACAGCGACGACAGTCTTGCACGCCATGTGCTCGACTTATTGCCAGAATCCTTACATGGTTTTGGTTACAATGGCGAAAAATGATTGGCATACGAGGCTTGTCACTGTAGCTCGCCATCGCCATCGCCATGGATGCCTTCTTGGATCAGCATGGCGAGGCGGCGGCGCTGGCGCTGGCGGAGGAGAGGCTCCTCTCGAGGTAGAAGGCGCGCAGCCTGGCGTTCCGGGCGGCGGAGGCGGCGCCGGCGCCGCCGCTGGCCGAGTGGAGAGAGGACGGGGAGGCCCCACTGGGAGGAGAAGACGATGGTGGGAACTCGGCCGCCGCGTCGAGGACGCTCGCCGCCGCCGCCGCCGCGGCCAGCCGCCTCACGAGCTCGGCGAACAGCGCGGCCACCCGCCGCGCCGGGAGCAGGAGCACCAGCCGCATCAGCCTCACCTTCTTCCTCCCGCGCCGCCGCGCGCCATCCTCCGGCGGCGCCGGCGGCCACCCCCCTCCTCCTCAGCCGCAGCTGCCGCCTCACCCTGCACACCCCCGCCGCCGCCGCCACCTCCTCGCCGTCGCCGTCGCCGCCGCCGCGCAGCCTCTCGTACCGCCACCTCGGGCGCTGCAGCAGCTGGTCTCTCGCCATGAGCACCTCGAGACCCATGCGAGCGAGCAAGAAGAAGAAGCTAGAGCTATACTAGCTAGCTAGCTTAGCTAAGGTTGCAACTAACTAAGCCGAACTGATTGATTGATCGATGGAGCAAGCTGGGGTCAGTGACGAGCTAAGGTAGCTAGAGTTGTATATATATAGGCGACGAGTTGTTGCGGCGCGCGCGCGCCATGGCATGCAAGTTGGGAGGGAGCCATATAAGAAAAATGGCGCGAGCGGCAGCGGCAGCGGCAGCAACCGATCGGCGCCTACGAACTTGATTCCTTTTTTGACACATGCTCTCCACCACCGGGCATTATACAACCACGATTAGGCATACTTGCAAATCACTCTCTCCCGTGTGTTCTTTTCTATACCTCTCCGCTTTTCATATCATGAGTCGTTTCGACTTATTTCTATGTCAAACTTCATAAAGTTTTGACGAATAAAAAAATATAGTAGTAATATTTTTAACACAAAACAAAAAAAACTAGTGAAATATGTTCAATGTTAATTAGATGTAACAAAATTAATTTAGTGCTATAAGTGTTGCTATATTTTTTTTATAAATTTCATCAAACTTTTAAAAATCTGACTTAAAAAAACAAAGCAACATATAATATGAAACGGAGGGGTAATAAACGCATGCTTCCAGACTTCTAAAAGTGATATTATCACAAAAATTATATATGTGATTTTTTTAGAAAATTATTCTAAATCCATTTTTAACTTTATAATATAATAATTAATTTATTCATTTGTACTAAAAATAGAATAATTATCACAAAATTATACAGCTATTCATCCATTAAGCACAAACATATGCTAAGTTAATCCAACTCTGTTAATGTATCACTCCATCTAAATACAAATATATACTAACATATGCTAGGTCGATCCAACTCTCTGTTTGTTAATCACCCCATCTAGATACCAACATATGCTAGGGTGATCCAACTCTCTGTTTGTGTACTGAGAGTTTGTTTGTTTTAGATCTCGATTATATGATCGATATCGTTATGATTAGCAGAACTACTACTCGTTTATGTTAAGCATAGGGACCAGCTAGCTATAGGAGATTGAGCACAAGTGACATTCTTAAATTTTATTTTCTTGTTATGAACATGATCTGAACCGAATGCGTGTAATCTAATCTCTCAAGGTTTCTTTGGTTCAGTGGATAGTAAGTGACTAAGTCAGTAGTGTTAATTCTAAATTAGCAATGGCATTGGCGTGCCACTAATTAAGCATATTCTTTCTTACGATGATTGGAACTATCATTGCATGATCACTTCAAGAAATTGTTTACATGTACTGGTTGTCAGCTTTTCGTCGTTGCCGTAGGCCAAAGGAAGAACTGCCTTTTGCCAAAAAATGAGAGCCTGGCCTCGTCACCAGATGTGCCTCAACTATGTACTTAATGCATAAACAAGGTGCCATAAACTGTAGGGAGATTCTTGCTAATCAACGAAAGAGTACAATATAAGCTGTGATTAAGGTGAAACTTTGGAAGTGTAAGGTTAGGTTTTATCGTTAAGTTGGCATGTGCCATCATTAGTTAAGCAAAAGAAAGTTCACTAGTGGCCAAGAGAAATCATGGCCAATGATTGGGAAGGGGTCGGCTCAGATGCATGATTGGTCATAGTTACATTGACAGCTAAATCATGAACCTAAAAATGCATTTTAATATGACGCAAATTGTGCCATCTTTTGAGAGAGAAAACCAGTTCAAAAGCATATGGAACCACAGGCCGGCTGCCTCAATGGTCAGTGCCTCCCTGTAAAGAGAGTTAAGAAATGAACCATTCGTACAAGTTTACAGCACAAGGCATGAATGAAGCAGCAGTGCAGCATGTGACAGGTGAATACAAAATTAAGGTCTTCAGCATGTGCATTGACAGTACAGGATCCGTGTAGGCTGCAAAATAACGTTACTTCATCGCAGCTGCAACCAAAAACATTCCTTGTATATGCTCGGTTAAGGATCTATGTTGGAAAAAAGAATGTTGCCATACACATGCCAAGGCAGAAACTCTGCTGTTTGTTATGCGGCAATGTGTGGTAACCTCAAAGTACCAGTGATTTGATAACTCAATAACTGTTCTTTGCGTCAAAAAAAAAAAAAAACTGAATAATTGTTCTCATCACCATCATAGTTCACAACATATAATTTCTCATCACAAGGCTCGGTGTCATCATGCAGCAATGTGCTGCCAATATCTGGAGCATTTACATCGGTTTAAAGCATGGGTTTGACGAAATACAGCTGAAACAAAACCAGATAGGACGCTAAGTTCAGATGACCTTAGAGTTATATGAAGCACAGAAATTGCAATGACCACGTAGCTCCTAGATTCCCAGCATGGTATATTCATCTCTGGAAGCACTGCAATTCATATATCATGGTAGGTACATCAGACCAACTCATGTTGCATAATCACATGTGGAGAATATGCAATGCTCTGAATGCAATGCATCAGTCATCTACAATGTTGAGAATTGGATGATTTACTTTTTAAGTGCTAAGCTAATAAGAGTGCTAAGCTAATAAGCTCACTTTACTGCATATGACTGAGCAGATTGCATATGTAGTGGTTTATGATAATTCAAAAGTGCCTTCAATCCTGCAAACCACTGATACTATTAAGCTTTACTAATGCTTACAGACTTGCATTCGGATCATTCCCATCGATAAATAAGTTCCATTGCACTTGCAGAAAACATTTTTGCAGCTGCACTAGATCAGAGTATATTCTTTACTTGGAAGTCTAATATTCTTCGCCTAAGTCCCAACATAAAGCTTTGAGTATAACTCAAAAATGTATCTTTGGTCCGATACCATGAATGAATTACTCTCTCAGCAAATATTCTCGAGGTTTCTTTACTTTGAAGTCTTTATATACTTGGCCTAATACCTGATGTGCAAACTTAAGTAGAACTCAAATAGTTGTAATTTTTATTATTTGGTCAAAATGAGACAAGATACCAAGAACGAATTCCACTTTCAGGACATGTTGACATAATCTTGAGTTCCTTAATGCATTGCTTACATCCTCTGCTGATAACAATCAGTGTGTATCAAGCAGATATAGTTTTAGTTGAGAAAATATGATACTCTGCATGGAATTTCCACTCTTTCAGATCAATGATGCATATGACATCTATTATAAAATAATGATCAGTTGTAACAATCTTTCACGGTGCATTCTAAATAAGTGTAGAGTTGTACTCCCCCCAGTAAAGAAAAATGTCACATCCGGTCGTCCGTACAGTCTTCAAAATGCAGAATTGACTACCAACTTATCTTCACAACTCTACTATTATAAAAATTGAAGATGTTTTTGCCGGTATTTTGGTATGTCATCCGTGTATGAGTCGGTTTTTGAGTTCGTTTGCTTTTGGAAATACATATGCGTATTTGAGTCGGTTTTTAAGATCGTTCACTTCTGGTAATAAAGAAGGAATCATATAAGAAATCTGTTTAAAAAAACTCGCATGCTAACTTGAGACGATCGGACTCCTAACTGCAGCTCATGATTTTCTAAAATATATATATATATCCAAGCGAACTCTCATAGTGAATTTTATCATAACTAAACCATATAACAATAATAAAATTAAAATAGACTTCACCCGTTGCAACGCACGGGCATTTTTTCTAGTACTTCTAAAACCCGATAAATAAAAATACTATGGAAGCACCTTTCGCGACAAATCTACACATATGATTCCATGCATCCACTCTAAATAGTTAAAAGATATATGGTACTGAAAGTTTTTGAAATTGACTAAAACATGCCCAAAACCAACATGTTTCTGAGTCCAGATAGAGTACTGTTTAAGGTTGTAGTCAAGAACTCAGGATAGGAACTGATATCTTACCTTGTAGGTCACAAGTGATCAGAGATTCTCCAATGCGAAATCACGCCACACATCCCCTTGTGCTGGTTGGCTTTCCTGATCTACTGGGCATTACAGAATCATATATCAGAAAAATTGGGATACTATACCAGCCAGTGAACATACAGACAGCAAACAGAATATAGTATGCAAACAGTGTCCAGAGATTATAAAACATTCACACTATCATCACTTTACAAAGGCTGTGCAGCATTACTTATCATCTAGAACAGAACTAGTAAAACAAAAGTTTTAGTTTGATGAGACATACATTCTCGAACAAATAATCTCATCAACTTAGGCGATTACAGTGAGGGATCACATCGTGATGTATTTGCTACGGTCCAATGCCTTCTTCGGGGGAAGATATGCACATATGGTCCAGTAATGTTGCAGTTTAAAATTCGAATCACTAACCTAGCATGGCAGTTTGGAAGCTATACATATTACCTAGCGCCGAAACCATCTTCCAATATTTGCTAGATAGACAACATTACACGCATCCAGAATCCGCTAATCATCTGATTCACCCAGATCGGAATGAACTGCCAAAATTGTTTTGAAAAAAAACATGCAAATCAATAGCAGTATATAAATTTCAATCAAGCTAAACATATTGGTAAGTCTAAAATTTCAGTGCTATGTTTATGTGCAATTCTAGTTTTCATTTGATCTGCAATTTTGTTATTGTCTATGGTTTTATTTTGTTTTATTATAAGCTTGATTACAACTACATCATTATGTAATTGTTTATCAATTGTAAATTTAATTTATTTCATGCTTAAGTTAGAATAATTTATGCTCAACTTTAACCTAAGGAAGAATAGAGTTTGTTTATATAGAGAATGTAGGAAATGATTAGAGTTATTTGATTTTGATCCAATGGATGAGAAAAAGCTAGTGCAATTTTCAAAATTTTCATTGAACTAAATTATGGATATGAAATAAACATGAATTCAAAAAACAGGAAATAAAGGGGAAGCATAAAAAGAGTAAAAGATAAGAAAATGCACATTGAAATAAAAAAGAGAAAAAATAATCTATCTATAGCACAAGGATCCCATCTAAATCAACTAAAACCACCATTAACTTAGAGTACCAATTAATTAATTCTCCAAAAAGATCTAGGACTTCTCATCAATACCTGTACTTGTACTTGATATGTATCTAATTATTTACGATCAATAAAATGTAGTTCTAAAAGAAGACCTGGTGGAAACCTGGACTAGAACGAAAAAAGCAAAAAACAATCGATTTTTGTTGTCAAGTCCAAAAAAAACGAGCTGAATTTAAAATTTTCGTAATATTAGTCAGGATTTTCGTCGGTTTATATCAGCAGTTTCCGTGAAATTCGTTCGTGTGTGGTTTTTGATTCGATATCGGAATTATGAACCCTGAGCACGATGAAGAACCAAACGAGGATGCTTGCGGCTAGTCCATGTGTACGTCAGCCAAGATAATTAATGTCATCATGCCATATTTTCTGTGTTCCATGGAATTCTCTCGACAAGAAATTGAGCCTATATATTATTATCACGTACCTTGGTGTATTAGCGGAAGGCTTGAATTGAAAGACCAGGACAGTATTTGGCAGATCTCCACGCATCCGGCGGTGGCTGCAGAAAACCCCACAGCAACCTGCGGGCCGGGCGGAGGCGTGCCCTTGAGATGTTCTGTCAGGTTTGCACTCACCACCTGAGCGTGGGCCGCGGATGATGGATGGTCAAGAAACCCAAGGGAGGCGACCAGCATCCCCGTGCTGCTGTCGAAGACGATGTCGGCTATCATTGTCCCATTAAGGCCTTGTTCGGTTACTAGGATTTAATCCCCAAGGGGAGTCAATCCAGGGAGGGATTGAGTGAATCCCTCTCATGTCACTCAATCCCTGTTGGGGATGAATCCCTCCCTACCCACTAATCCCCCTCTCAAATCCATGTGTTCGGTTTGGTCAAGATCAACAATAGCAGGATTGGTGCTTTCCTGCTTCAACGCTGCTATTGAGTTGATGTTCAGCTTGGCAGTTTATATGCATCAACTTCGGAGCATCAAACGGAGGAAGCATAAAAAATAGCAACGGAATTTGATAATATCTTATCGTACAAACAAAATATACTCAGTGGAGTAATTACTGTAATCTCCAATGAACATCAAATGTCACTTTTGCTTTTCAGTCGAAACATAGCATTATCTAATATAAGTTAGAATATCGATCAGTCCTAGCTTCTACGGTCTATGCTTAATAAATATTTTAGACATAGTGAAAGAAGTGCAGTGCAGATGCATAATTAATCCTTCAGCGCCCCTGCAACAAAAAGATCCTTACAGCCTTCCAGTTCCATAATTTACACCATCATCAGCATCTTCTCCAACTGTCATCACAGGAGAATTATGAAAAATTATGTAAGACCATAATAGAGCTGATTGAGGATATGTATATGGTAATTTAAAATTCCAGCAATTGACAACTACTTGTGGGTAACCCCAAAGAGAGGTAGATTATAACAACTAAAAATTAAGCATTATCTAATATAGTTTTGTATGGAAGACCATACAAACTACTTGCAATTTTCTGAAGTTTAACCATGTTCAGAACAATGATCCAGAAATTAAGCAACATGCTCCTATTCCCCCATGCATCCATATGGTGACATTGGTATACACAAATACCATTAACTTTAATCTACAGTACTTCGAGGAACTTATGCAAGCATTGCCTTTTGCCATGCCACACAAACAAAAAAATGATTTTTTTTCTTCTAAAAATAGCATATAAGCTAGTTGTAAATGATCATCTTCATCATGCATGATTAATATTCATAATAACACTTTAGACAGAAACAGATTGACAGAGGAATTATTATATTCACATCACAAAAATTAATATCTTGTCAACTTTCAGCATTCTTAAACATGTTGCACATGACATGAAGTATAATCTTATGAAAACATGTTGAACTGAACTAATGCAACAATCCATTTCTTGCTGTACATACATAAAATAAAACCAGTGAACATTATAATGCACAAAGTTTCAGACTCAAGTGTATAACAGATATATGGTGAATGTAGAAAAGGATGACCACCTCAACCTTCTTCTAGTTTCTCTCTCTAGAAATTAGAACGTGTGGAAGTACAATTCAGCCTTGAAAACACTAAACACTTGCTTGCTAGCTACTGGTAATAGAGTGTGACTCTCAAATCTGAACTTACTTTGTAGACAGATCCAAAACCACCTTTTCCAAGCAAACTTTCACTTGAGAAATTATTAGTTGCATCTTTTATGTCAGAGAAATCATACAGTTTAAAGCCCAAGTTGCCCTCTTCTAACCTCCAGAGAGTTATTACATTCTGCATTGCCATGGACAGCCTTCGTAGCTCCGATCTTACTCACCACGAGTAAGAACTCACCGGGAAATGCAGCAATCAAGAACTCACCACGCCCAAATCAATCTATAGGAAAGTTGCTTTAAAAAATCATATTAATCCATTTTGAAATTTAAAATAGTTTATACTCAGTTAATCATGCGCTAATGGATCACCTCGTTTTGCGTATCTTCCCAATCTTCTCAATCCCCTATCTTTCAAACTCACCCTTAGGCCCATTGGGAGTTCGGCCTAAATTTGGGTCGAATTCATCAGTTCGATGGATGGACCTTCGCCCATCTGATTCCAGTTGGAAAAAAGTCCACATTGACTCCCTTAGTAGTGGGTCCAATACTCAAATCTAATTAGTACCCCTTAACCACAAAATCAGATAGGACGACTCTCCAAACTATTGAAACCAGTGTAATTTGACTCCCTTATTGGTTTTGGAGAGCGGTTTCGCTGATGTGACAATGTTGACCTGGTCATCGTCCCACATGGCACTTTGACTTTGGTCAACTTGTGCTGACGTGGCATTGCATTCAGAGAAAAAAAATAAAATAATACAGTACATTTGGACTTAACTGTCAGTGACATAACCTCCACAATCTATCTCTCCTTTGCTCCCCCTACCCGGAGCAACAGTTCAACTTGGGCCGTTGTTGTCGACGCCGATCTTGTCAAGCGCACGACGCTAAGCCAGAGGAAAGCTCAGCGAGGAGTGCGGGAGCCTCAGCGCTGGAGCTCCTCCATTGCCACTATCGACAGCTCCTCCGCACATTACCATTCTCGTCGTCGTTCCGCATGTCCAATAGCAAAGATGAAAGGGGGAGTGAGGATGATGCCGCCGTCGCTCCGCCCTCGCCTGCCATGCCCGCCCTGCTGCCCCGACCCCCGTTACCCACAGAAAGTCAAAGAGGAAGAGAGGGAGATAGATAAGGGAGAGAGGGGAAGACCAGGTGGGACAAAGACCAGCTCAACATAACCACATAAGCGTCTCGTCAGTGAAACCGCCCTCCAAAACCACTAAGGGAGTCCAATTATACCGGTTTCAATAGTTCGGGGAGTCGTTCCGTGGTTAAGGGTTTGGTCCTTTTTAAGGGAGTTAAAGTGGACTTTTTCCTTCCGGTTGCCCTGTGAGGCCTCCCCTCGTTTGTGGGTCAAAAAATTGGGCCACACCTATGTGTAAGGGGGTCTCTGGCCCAACATAGGGTAGTAGTCCCGATCCCATCGGGTAGAGTGACCGTGCAGCGTACTACTCCTACGTGCAGAGTGCGTGCGCCGACACATCGAGAAAGCGACCACGCCAACCACCCCTTTTCCTCTCACTCGACGCCAACCACACCGGGGGGGAGTGTCTCGCACTCTCGTCTCGTCTCACCCACCGCCCCAAATCTCGCCGCCTCCATTTCTCCCCAGATCCAACTCCGACTCCGGCCATGTCATCCTCCGACCAGGACGACCACGACGAGGACGCCCCGCTCTTCCGCGCCAGCTCCGGCGACGACGACGACGACCACCCGCACCCGCCGCGCCGCCGCTCCTCCCCGGTCGGCGAGGTCCCCGTCGCGCAGTCGATCATCAAGGCCGCGAGCAACGTCTGCTTCTCGCTCTTCGTCCTCGCCGTCCTCGTCGTCACCGTCGTCGCCGTCACCTACCAGCCGCCCGACCCCTGGCTCCAGTCCTCCGCCGCCATCACCACCTCCCTCTCCCGCGTCCTCCCCAACTCCCCCTTCCTCCTCCCCGACGACTCCCTCCTCCCCACCGGCGAGGACTTCAACTCCTCCTCCGCCCCGCGCCGCGACGACCCTGTCCCAGACCAGGCCACCACCCCCGCCGCCGCCGCCGCGGTTAACGCCACCTGCGACCCGGACGCGCCGCTCAACTGCTCCGACCCACGCGTCCTCGCCGCCGTCAAGGCGTTCAATGCCAAGGCCTTCTTCCGCAAGTCCATCGTCTTCCTCAGCTACGAGGCGCCGGTGCCGGGTCCCAAGCCCGGGGAGTGCGACGTCGCCTGGCGGTTCAGGAACCGGAGGGAGAAATCTTGGCGCAGGTACAGGGACTACCGCCGCTTCGCCCTTGTCCCCGGCGATGGATGCGCTCTCGACATTAACCGCGTCGGCAAGTTCCGATCCGGGACCAATGCGGCTCGCCCGCCTCGTCAGAAGGGTTCCAAGAACCGGAACCCGCGCGTCGCGCCGCCGCCAGTGGACGCGGAGATCAACGACACCATCCCAATTGTTGGTTCAGAGGCAGAGTTCAGGAGAGGCAAGTACTTGTACTACATGAGAGGTGGTGACCATTGCAAGAGCATGAACCAGTTCATATGGAGCTTCTTGTGTGGCCTTGGTGAGGCCAAGTTCTTGAACCGGACTTTCGTGATGGATTTGAACATGTGTCTGTCCGGGGCGCACACGAACAATGGGAAGGATGAGGATGGGAAGGATTTTAGGTACTATTTTGATTTCGAGCACTTGAAGGAGTCGGTGTCTGTGGTGGAGGAAGGGGACTTCTTGAAAGATTGGAAGCGCTGGGACAAGAAGGGTCCTGGCCGGATCTCGGTGCGGAAGGTACCGTCGTACAAGGTGACTCCAATGCAGCTTAAGAGGGACAAGAGCAACATCATTTGGAGGCTGTTTGATGGGCAGGAGCCTGAGAATTACTGGTACAGGGTGTGTGAGGGGCGAGCCGCTAAGGTCATCCAGCGGCCTTGGTATGCTATTTGGAAGTCGAAGAGGCTGATGAACATTGTCACTGAGATTGCTGGTAGGATGGACTGGGATTATGATGGTCTGCATGTCATCCGAGGGTGGAAGGCACAGAACAAGCAAATGTATCCAAACCTAGATGCCGATACATCACCCGAGGCACTTGTAGATAAGGTTCCAAAACTTATTAAGCAGCCGATGAGAAACCTCTACATTGCGACCAATGAGCCGTTCTATAACTACTTTGATAAGCTCAGGTCATACTTTCATGTGCACTTGCTTGATGATTACAAGGAGCTTTGGTCAAATACAAGTGAGTGGTACAATGAAACGACAACGCTAAGTGGTGGGAGGCCAGTGCCGTTCGATGCATATATGAGGGTGATTGTGGACACAGAGGTATTCTATAGAGCAAAGACTCAAGTTGAAACTTTCAACAACTTGACGAGGGATTGCAAGGATGGAATCAATACATGCAACTTGTGACACATGAGTTCGTGTTGTGATAATTAGCGATGTCCATATACTCTTCCTTGGCTGGCGCATTGGAATTCAGAGGAACTTCATCCAGGGTTTGTCATTAGGCATATCATCTTAATGTATTTCCTGCCGTACCATGTTCAATTCATTACACGTTGATCTGGATTATGTGCCATCCATTCTTTTTGTGTAATTTATGTATTACTCTTGAGAAGTTTCTTGTAACTTGTTACTGGCCCCTTCGCAAAATGTTGCCATCTTTATCCCCTTGGAGTTAGCCGGGAACATCTGTTTTGCCACTTATCTGCTATTATACATGTATTTCTCATGCCAAATGTTTTCAAGTAAGAAATGCAGTCGTAATTAAACCTGAGCATTTTACTGCTAGATCAAATCAAGGACATTGTGATTTGTGAATATCAAGTGCGACACATGCTGCTTTTTTACCATCATTGTGGTTTACCTAAGCATCTTGAACAAATGATCAACCTCTGGGGATTGGGAACTGTGCTTTCAGTTTTCTATCTTGATAGTTCTAGAATTTTGACAATTTTAAATTCATGTAACAGTCAGAATAGTAGACATGTCATACCATGCTCAAATGGATTTAATTACAGACGCTGGATAATATTGCCAGGTAGGTTGGTTCGTATTTCCGGTTCAGCTCTTGTTTTTGGTGACAACCCTGCCTAGAAACATCTGTAGCACACTATCAGTTAGTTCAGATGTCATTTTCAGTGTGTTAACATCAAGCAGCTGCACTGCAACTACAAGCAATGTCACACTTTTCTCTTCATAGACGACTGGATGCTGGGCAGCTAGTCACCTTGTATCATTTGAAGGGAAAAACAAGGGGTTCATTCTTTCCAGGCAGGCATACACTAGATTTAATGGCTATTCTGGGATTTCTAGTGGTCTGTTTTCACTTTTCAGTTATGGAATATATAAGTTAATCATGGTGATTGTAATTAAAATAGATTACATTTGGTTAAAACTGTAGTGCTGATGCATTGTGTTCCATTCCTTAATTCCTGAACATGCCTGGAAGTTAGTTCTGCGATAATGTGGTAAATGGCTTAAAGCAGAGCTCAGAATTCACACAGAATTTGCTGTTGAACATGTCTTTTTTTCTTTTATTGACACATAGTTGAATTTAGACGTTTAACTAAACACAAAGTTAATATAGGTTTGAAGGGACCAGTTATTTTTGAACAAATTTGTTTGGATCCTCGACTTGTAAACAGCTGGATTCTGTAACATTGCTGGTTCAGTCATCTCAACGATGGGCACAGTTCAGACAACCTGCTAGCGCAAAGTTATTTAGGGTGTGTTTAGTTCACGCCAAAATTGGAAGTTTGGTTGAAATTGGAACGATGTGATGGAAAAGTTGAAAGTTTATGTGTGTAGGAAAGTTTTGATGTGATGGAAAAGTTGGAAGTTTGAAGAAATAGTTTAGAGCTAAACTCGGCCTTACTGAAATCTTTAGACTGGCAAACAAGGAAAATGGATATCTACTTGGGCCGAGTTTAGTTCCAAACTTTTTCTTCAAACTTCTAACTTTTCCATCACATCAAAACTTTCCTACACACACAAACCTCCAACTTTTCCGTCACATCGTTCCAATTTCAACTAAACTGCTAATTTTGGCGTGAACTAAACACACCCTTGGTACTACGATTGCCATTGTCTTTGGAAATTTTTAACGTGTTCCTTGCAGTTCTGTTATCAAATTTTTGGTTTTGTTATTGTATGCAAATAAGTATGTCTGCAAGATCATTGTAATTTTTTTTATACTATAGCAAAGCATTTTTTTATCCCGTGTGGTCAGTACTCCCCTGTCCCATTTTAAGTGCAATTGTAGATTTCCGTTTCCAACGTTTAACCTTCCGTTTTATTTGAATTTTTTTATGATCAATATTTTTATTGTTATTAGATGATAAACATGAAACTTATTTTTTTAATCTTTATATAAATTTTTAAATAATACTCCTTCTATTTCAGGTTATAAGATTTTCTAGCATTGTCTATATTCATATGAATGGTAACATATATATGGATGTTAACATATACTCTCTCCGTTTCAAAATGTTTAACACCGTTGACTTTTTAACACAAGTTTGATCGTTCGTCTTATTCTTTTTTTTTTTGAAATATGTAAAACTATATGTGTACATGAAAGTATATTTAACAATGAATCAAATGATATAAAAAGAATAAATAATTACTTAAAATTTTTAATAAGACGAATAGGCAAACACGTATTAAAAAATCAACGGTGACAAATATTTTAAAACGGAGTGAGTATATGAACGTGGAAAGTCTTAATATAAAACGGAGGAAGTACTGCCGAACGTTGAACGCGAAAACGTAAGAAGGGAGTAGAGCGAGCGACCCAACGTTGTGTCCTGTCCTGTTTGCTTCTGTGAAGCGTCAGATTTGAACCGAAGGGCTAGGATCAACCCAATCTAGCGGGCGTGTCCCCTCTTGCGCTGCGAGCTTCGCTTCCTCCCCTCACCGAAACCCTTCCGCCGCCGCCGCCGCCGCGAAGCTCGCGAGCAATGGAGGTCGACGGCGAAGCCCGCCCCTTCCTCCTCTTCTCCAAGCCCAAGTCCAGCAAGAAGAAACCCAAGCAGGAAGCCGAGCCCCAAGTCCATACCCAGCCAGAAGAACCCCCAAACCCTAGCCCCTCCCCCGCCATCGAGCCCGACCTCCGCGACTCCGACGAGGCCCCCGCCGCCGCCGTGACCGAGCACGCCGGCGATGATGCTGCCGCTGCCGCGGTGCCCTCCACCTTCGCGGAGCTCGGCCTGTCGCAGTGGCTGGTCGACGTGTGCGATTCGCTGGGGATGCGGGTCCCCACGGCGGTGCAGCGGCGGTGCATCCCGCGGGCGCTCGAGGGGAGGGACGTGCTGGGGATCGCGGAGACGGGGAGCGGGAAGACGGCCGCGTTCGCGCTGCCCATCCTGCACCGCCTCGGCGAGGACCCCTACGGCGTCGCGGCGCTCGCCTCGCCCCCACGCGGGAGCTGGCGGCGCAGCTCGCCGAGCAGTTCCGCGCGCTCGGCGCGCCGCTGGGGCTCAGATGCCTCGCCGCCATCGGCGGGTTCGACTCGCTCGGCAGGCAAGGCCTCGCGCGCCGGCCGCACGTCGTCGTCGCCACCCCCGGCCGCATCGCCACGCTCATCAACGACGACCCCGACCTCGCCAAAGTCTTCGCTCGCACCAAGGTTGGCACCTAAACTTATCTCATTCAGCTGTAATCTGGAGGATTTTACTCGTTCTTCATTGCTTTTCTTAACCCTGTATGTACATTTTCTGTTGCTATGGAAACTCATATACTTCCTCCGTTTCACAATGTAAGTCATTCTAGCATTTCCCACATTCATATAGATGTTAATGAATCAAGACATATATATGTATAGATTCATTAACATCTATATGAATGTGAAAAATGCTAAAATGACTTACATTGTGAAACGGAGGGAGTAGTTTTTTGAGAGATTTATGGTACGAGAGCCGAACAGAACGGTATTTTAGTTTCGAGAAATTATCTGTTGGGTAGTGGTGTAAGAATTGTAGTTTCTGTTGTTCTCAAATCAAGTGGTCATATGAACAGAAGGATGTTTTTAGTGATCAGTTGATGTATGCCTGAAATGGTTCCTTGGTGGTGGTGAAAAAATAGTCACATGGAAACATATTGTTTGGTTACATGTGGAGTTCTGGGCAGAAGCTAAGACTTCCATTTGTTTTTATAGTACTGATATGCTATCACAAAAAAATTGAGCAAGTTATTGTGCGTGCTCGTGTTTGTGGTATCAGATCAGTTGTATAGAAGGTAATGTTTGATAACAATTGAGCAGGGAAATAGGAGTTCATAGTTACGAATTTCTGGTGGGTTCGGCCATAGAAATTTGATTTGTAGTCTATTCTCTTGTTTGGAGGAAGCCGGAAGGGATGGGAAAAATGCGAGAGATAAATTTATACTCCCTCCATCCCATAATATAAGGCATAACCACTCAAAACACAAAGACCAAGAAAGCATTTAATCATCTTCTTGGTTGGATCACCTTGATGCATGCAAACAATGTGATTCGGAGGTTTGATGGTATAAGATTTAAAACAAATCAATTTTATAGGACCAAGAGATGCTAGTTAATGTATGCATGCATGCACGCCTTATATTGTGAGACATGAGAAAAAAGTGGTTGTGCCTAATATTTTGGGATGGAGGGAGTAGCATTTAAGAAATCCTCACATAATTATGATGAAGGGATATATCACCTGATGCATGAGTGTAAAAGGATGGGACTTGGAGTCTTGGACCCTCAAGTTCCTAATCCTTATCGCACCTTGATTCCTATTCCCTCTCTTCAGTTCCCTCCTATGGTCCCAACCAAACAAGCCTTTTGGATATGGAATTATGAGCGAGTGTTGAGGGGTGTGCCTATCTGAGTTATCTGTATTTATTGCTGTATAGATTCACCTAACAATTTTCCGTACTTGCACTGCTGCAAGTTTCAGATAATTAAGGTGCACTGTGTTTTCCATACTCTTACAGTCCTACTGTGCTAGTTTCAGATAACTAACTTGTATTATATTTTCTGTCACAGTTCCTTGTGTTGGATGAGGCAGATAGAGTTTTAGATGTTAATTTTGAGGAGGACCTGCGAGTGATATTTGGCTCTTTACCAAAGAAGCGCCAAACTTTTTTGTTTTCAGCAACAATTTCAGACAACCTGCGATCTTTGCTCGAGCTTTCTGGCAACAATTCATACTTTTTTGAGGCATATGAAGGGTTCAAAACGGTTGATACCTTAAAGCAGCTGTATATCCATGTACCTCCTGATGCTAAAGAGCTCTATCTTTTCTATCTTCTCTCAAAAATGAACGAAGACAATATACGTTCGGTGATTGTGTTTGTCTCAACCTGCAGGTATACCTCTCCTACTACACAATAAACCATCTGATCTTTGGGTAGTTGCACAGGGTTTAGAACTGTTATCTCTCAAACACTGTCATCTCTCAAACACACCTCTTGTTTTATTTTTTTCCCCGTATATTGGTTAACCTTTATTAAATCATGTCCTATCACAAATGTGTGGAAAATGACTTTTTATTGTACGCACCTCCACACAAGTTTTATGTAGCCTCATTTTTTTTAGATAAAGATTTATGTAGCCTCTGCATCCTTGAAAGATGTGGAGGGAGAGAGGGAAGACTAGGTGGACAAAGACCTAGCTCACTAACCACATAACGCTACGGTCAGTGAAACCGACCCTCCAAAACACTAAGGCCTTGTTTCGGTTTTACTCGTAGGATTTAATCCCAAGGGAAATCAATCCAGGGAGGGATTGAGTGAATTCCTTCTCATGTCACTCAATCCCTGTTGGGGAATGAATCCCTCCCTACCCACTAATGCCCCCTCGTCAAAATCATGTTGGTTCGGTTTTGGTCAAGATCAACATCAGCAGGATTGGTGCTTTCCTGCTTTCAACGCTGCTATGAGTTTTGATTGTCAGCTCTTGGCAAGTTTATATGCATCACTTCAGAATTATCAAGCGGCTGGGAAGCATCAAAAATAGCAACGGGAATTTGATAATTATCTTATCGCTACAAACAAAATATACTCAGTGGAGTTAATTAACTGTAATCTCCAAATGACATCAACACAATGTCACTTTTGGTTTTTCAGTCGAAACATAGCATTATTAATATAAGTTAGAATATCGATCAGTCCTAGCTTCTACCGTCTATGCTTAATAAAAATTTTTTAGACATAGTGAAAGAAGTGCAGTGCAGATGCATAATTGATCCTTCAGCGCCCCTGCAACAAAAAGATCCTTACAGCCTTCCAGTTCCATAATTTTACACCATCATCAGCATCTTCTCCAACTGTCATCACAGGAGAATTATGAAAAATTATGTAAAGACCATAATAGAGCTGATTGAAGGATATGTATATGTAATTTAAAATTCCAGCAATTGACAACTACTTGTGGGTAACCCCAAAGAGAGGTAGATTATAACAACTAAAAATTAAGCATTATCTATATAGTTTTGTATGGAAGACCATACAAACTACTTGCAATTTTCTGAAGTTTAACCATGTTCAGAACAATGATCCAGAAATTAAGCAACATGCTCCTATTCCCCCCTGCATCCATATGGGACATTGGTATACACAAATACCATTAACTTTAATCTACAGTACTTCGAGGAACTTATGCAAGCATTGCTTTTGCATGCCACACAAACAAAAAAATGATTTTTTTTCTTCTAAAATAGCATATAAGCTAGTTGTAAATGATCATCTTCATCATGCATGATTAATATTCATAATAACACTTAGACAGAAACAGATTGACAGAGGAATTATTATATTCAATCACAAAAATTAATATCTTGTCAACTTCAGCATTCTTAAACATGTTGCACATGACATGAAATAATCTTATGAAAACATGTTGAACTGAACTAATGCAACAATCCATTTCTTGCTGTACATACATAAAATAAAACCAGTGAACATTAAATGCCACAAAGTTTCAGACTCAGTGTATAACAGATATATGGTGAATGTAGAAAAGGATGACCACCTCAACCTTCTTCTAGTTTCTCTCTCTAGAAATTAGAACGTGTGGAAGTACAATTCAGCCTTGAAAACACTAAACACTTGCTGCTAGCTACTGGTAATAGAGTGTGACTCTCAAATCTGAACTTACTTTGTAGACAGATCCAAAACCACCTTTTCCAAGCAAACTTTCACTTGAGAAATTATTAGTTGCATCTTTTATTCAGAGAATCATACAGTTTAAAGCCCAAGTTGCCCTCTTCTAACCTCCAGAGAGTTATACATTCCTGCATTGCCATGGACAGCCTTCGTAGCTCCGATCTTACTCACCACGAGTAAGAAACTCACGGGAATGCAGCAATCAAGAACTCCACCACGCCCAAATCAAACTAATGATATGGTTTAGGACGTGCGGCGGCGGCGTGGCGAATCAAGAACTCATCCCCACCCAACCAAGAAAAAAGCTCATTCCCCATCTGATACAAGAACTCACTAATCCTCACCCAGATCAAGACTCACCAGATCGAGCAGAATATGAGGAGGAGCGACGCAAATGCGGCGACGACGGGAAAGGGAGAAAAGAAGAAAACCTAACCCTAGCTTTGAAGAGGAGGGAGAGGGAAAGTGCTGCGTGCTCACCGGAGAGAAGATGGCGGCCGGGAGGAGAGCCGGGCCCGTGCCGTCGCGTCGCCTCCGCGTCGCGCGCCCGCCGCCGTTGCGCCCACCTCGAATCGCCTCCGCGTCGTGCTGCCGCTGCGCGTGTTGCGCGTCGCCTCCCAGCTCCCGTCGTGAGGAATTTTTCCACGCCACACGAGAAGCTGATTTTTTCCCGGGCCTGGGTGAGGGGGAAGGCCGGGATAGCGGTGTAAAACCCGACTGGCTTAACCGAACACACCAATTTCGGATGGCCGGATTGTTCCTCGCCGGGGTGATCCACGGGATTGGGCCCCGATCCCGGCCGGGAACGGCCCATGCCGAACAAGGCCTAAGGGAGTCAAATTAACTCCGGTTTCAATAGTTCGGAGAGTCGTTCGCGTGGTTAAGGGTTTGGCTCCCTTTTTTGGGGAGTCAAAGTTTGAACTTTTTCTCCGGTTGCCCTGTAGGCCTCCCCTCGTTTGTGGGTCAAAAAATTGCCACACCTATGTGTAAGGGGGTCTCTGCCCCAACATAGGGTAGTAGTCCCGATCCCATCGGGTAGAGTGACCGTGCAGCGTACTACTGCTACGTGCAGAGTGCGTGCGCCGACACATCGAGAAAGCGACCACGCCAACCACCCCTTTTCCTCTCACTCGACGCCAACCACACCGGGGGCGATGTCCTGTACTCTCGTCTCGTCTCACCCACCGCCCCAAATCTCGCCGCCTCCATTTCTCCCCAGATCCAACTCCGACTCCGGCCATGTCATCCTCCGACCAGGACGACCACGACGAGGACGCCCCGCTCTTCCGCGCCAGCTCCGGCGACGACGACGACGACCACCCGCACCCGCCGCGGCCGCCCGCTCCTCCCCGGTCGCGAGGTCCCCGTCGCGCAGTCGATCATCAAGGCCGGCGAGCAACGTCTGCTTCTCGCTCTTCGTCCTCGCCGTCCTCGTCGTCACCGTGTCGTCGCCGTCACCTAACCAGCCGCCCGACCCTGCTCCAGTCCTCCGCCGCCATCACCACCTCCTCTCCCGCGTCCTCCCCAACTCCACCTTCCTCCTCCCCGACGACTCCCTCCTCCCCACCGGCGAGGACTTCAACTCCTCCTCCGCCGCGCGCCGCGACGACCCTGTCCCAGACCAGGCCACCCCCCCGCCGCGCCGCCGCGGTTTAACGCCACCTGCGACCCGGACGCGCCGCTCAACTGCTCCGACCCACGCGTCCTCGCCGCCGTCAGGCGTTCAATGCCAAGGCCTTTTCCCGCAAGTCCATCGTCTTCCTCAGCTACGAGGCGCCGGTGCCGGTCCCAAGCCGGGAGTGCGACGTCGCCTGGCGGTTCAGGAACCGGAGGGAGAAATCTTGGCGCAGGTACAGGGACTACCGCCGCTTCGCCCTTGTCCCGGCGATGGATGCGCTCTCGACATTAACCGCGTCGGCAAGTTCCGATCCGGGACCAATGCGGCTCGCCCGCCTCGTCAGAAGGTTCCAAGAACCGGAACCGCGCGTCGCGCCGCCGCAGTGGACGCGGAGATCAACGACACCATCCCAATTGTTGGTTCAGAGCAAGTCAGGAGAGGCAAGTACTTGTACTACATGAGAGGTGGTGACCATTGCAAGAGCATGAAACCAGTTCATATGGAGCTTCTTGTGTGGCCTTGGTGAGGCCAAGTTCTTGAACCGGACTTTCGTGATGGATTTGAACATGTGTCTGTCCGGGGCGCACACGAACAATGGGAAGGATGAGGATGGGAAGGATTTTAGGTACTATTTTGATTTCGAGCACTTGAAGGAGTCGGTGTCTGTGGTGAGAAGGGGACTTCTGAAAGATTGGAAGCGCTGGGACAAGAGAAGGGTCCTGGCCGGATCTCGGTGCGGAAGGGTACCGTCGTACAAGGTGACTCCAATGCAGCTTAAGAGGGACAAGAGCAACATCAATTTGAGGCTGTTTTGAGGGCAGGAGCCTGAGAATTACTGGTACAGGTGTGTGAGGGCGAGCGCCTAAGGTCATCACAGCGGCCTTGGTATTGCTATTTGGAAGTCGAAGAGGCTGATGAACATTGTCACTGAGATTGCTGGTAGGATGGACTGGGATTATGATGGTCTGCATGTCATCCGAGGGTGGAAGGCACAGAACAAGCAAATGTATCCAAACCTAGATGCCGATACATCACCCGAGGCACTTGTAGATAAGGTTCCAAAACTTATTAAGCAGCCGATGAAAACCTCTACATTGCGACCAATGAGCCGTTCTATAACTACTTGATAAGCTCAGGTCATACTTTCATGTGCACTTGCTTGATGATTACAAGGAGCTTTGTCGAATTACAAGTGAGTGGTACAATGAAACGACAACTCTAAGTGGTGGGAGGCCAGTGCCGTTCGATGCATATATGAGGGTGATTGTGGACACAGAGGTATTCTATAGAGCAAAGACTCAAGTTGAAACTTTCAACAACTTGACGAGGATTGCAAGGATGGAATCAATACATGCAACTTGTGACACATGAGTTCGTGTTGTGATAATTAGCGATGTCCATATACTCTTCCTTGGCTGGCGCATTGAATTCAGAGGAATTCATCCAGGGTTTGTCATTAGGCATATCATCTTAATGTATTTCTGCCGTACCATGTTCAATTCATTACACGTTGATCTGGATTATGTGCCATCCATTCTTTTTGTGTAATTTATGTATTACTCTTGAGAAGTTTCTTGTAACTTGTTACTGCCCCTTCGCAAAATGTTGCCATCTTTATCCCCTTGGAGTTAGCCGGAACATCTGTTTTGCCACTTATCTGCTATTATACATGTATTTTCTCATGCCAAATGTTTTCAAGTAAGAAATGCAGTCGTAATAAACCTGAGCATTTTACTGCTAGATCAAATCAAGGACATTGTGATTTGTGAATATCAAGTGCGAACACATGCTGCTTTTTTACCATCATTGTGGTTTACCTAAGCATCTTGAACAAATGATCAACCTCTGGGGATTGGGAACTGTGCTTTCAGTTTCTATCTTGATAGTTCTAGAATTTTGACAATTTTAAATTCATGTAACAGTCAGAATAGTAGACAGTCATACCATGCTCAAATGGATTTAATTACAGACGCTGGATAATATTGCCAGGTAGGTTGGTTCGTATTTCCGGTTCAGCTCTTGTTTTTGTGACAACCCTGCCTAGAAACATCTGTAGCACACTATCAGTTAGTTCAGATGTCATTTTCAGTGTGTTAACATCAAGCAGCTGCACTGCAACTACAAGCAATGTCACACTTTCTCTTCATAGACGACTGGATGCTGGGCAGCTAGTCACCTGTATCATTTGAAGGGAAAAACAAGGGTTCATTCTTTCCAGGCAGGCATACACTAGATTTAATGGCTATTCTGGGATTTCTAGTGGTCTGTTTTCACTTTTCAGTTATGGATATATAAGTTAATCATGGTGATTGTAATTAAAATAGTTACATTTGGTTAAAACTGTAGTGCTGATGCATTGTGTTCCATTCCTTAATTCCTGAACATGCCTGGAAGTTAGTTCTGCGATAATGTGGTAAATGGCTTAAAGCAGAGCTCAGAATTCACACAGAATTTGCTGTTGAACATGTCTTTTTTTCTTTTATTGACACATAGTTGAATTTAGAACGTTTAACTAAACACAAAGTTAATATAGTTTGAAGGACAGTTATTTTTGAACAAATTTGTTTGGATCCTCGACTTGTAAACAGCTGGATTCTGTAACATTGCTGGTTCAGTCATCTCAACGATGGCACAGTTCAGACACCTGCTAGCGCAAAGTTATTAGGGTGTGTTAGTTCACGCCAAAATTGGAAGTTTGTGAAATTGGAACGATGTGATGGAAAAGTTGAAAGTTTATGTATGTAGGAAGTTTTGATGTGATGGAAAAGTGGAAGTTTGAAGAAATAGTTTAGAGCTAAACTCGGCCTTACTGAAATCTTTAGACTGGCAAACAAGGAAAATGGATATCTACTTGGGCCGAGTTTAGTTCAAACTTTTCCTCAAACTTCTAACTTTTCCATCACATCAAAACTTTCCTACACACACAAACTTCCAACTTTTCCGTCACATCGTTCCAATTTCAACTAAACTGCTAATTTTGGCGTGAGCTAAACACACCCTTGGTACTACGATTGCCATTGTCTTTGGAAATTTTTAACGTGTTCCTTGCAGTTCTGTTATCAAATTTTTGGTTTTGTTATTGTATGTAAATAAGTATGTCTGCAAGATCATTGTAATTTTTTTTATACTATAGCAAAGCATTTTTTTATCCCGTGTGGTCAGTACTCCCTGTCCCATTTTAAGTGCAATTGTAGATTTCCGTTTCCAACGTTTAACCTTCCATTTATTTGAATTTTTTTATGATCAATATTTTTTATTGTTATTAGATGATAAACATGAAACTTATTTTTTTAATCTTATATAAATTTTTAAATAATACTCCTTCCATTTCAGGTTATATAAGATTTTCTAGCATTGTCTATATTCATATGAATGGTAACATATATATGGATGTTAACATATACTCTCTCCGTTTCAAAATGTTTAACACCGTTGACTTTTTAACACAAGTTTGATCGTTCGTCTTATTCATTTTTTTTTTTGAAATATGTAAAACTATATGTGTACATAAAAGTATATTTACAATGAATCAAATGATATGAAAAGAATAAATAATTACTTAAATTTTTAATAAGACGAATAGACAAATACGTATTAAAAAATCAACGAGACAAATATTTTAAAACGGAGTGAGTATATGAACGTGGAAAGTCTTAATATAAAACGGAGGAGGTACTGCCGAACGTTGAACGCGAAAACGTAAGAAGGGAGTGAGCGAGCGACCCAACGTTGTGTCCTGTCCTGTTTGCTTCTGTGAAGCGTCAGATTTGAACCGAAGGGCTAGGATCAACCCAATACGGCGGGCGTGTCCCCTCTTACGCTGCGAGCTTCGCTTCCTCCCCTCCGAAACCCTTCCGCCGCCGCCGCCGCCGCGAAGCTCGCGAGCAATGGAGGTCGACGGCGAAGCCCGCCCCTTCCTCCTCTTCTCCAAGCCCAAGTCCAGCAAGAAGAAACCCAAGCAGGAAGCCGAACCCCAAGTCCATACCCAGCCAGAAAGAACCCCCAAACCCTAGCCCTCCCCGCCATCGAGCCCGACCTCCGCGACTCCGACGAGGCCCCGGCCGCCGCCGTGACCGAGCACCGCCGCGATGATGCTGCCGCTGCCGCGGTGCCCTCCACCTTCGCTCGGAGCTCGCTGTCGCAGTGGCTGGTCGACGTGTGCGATTCGCTGGGGATGCGGGTCCCACGGCGGTGCAGCGGCGGTGCATCCCGCGGGCGCTCGAGGGGAGGACGTGCTGGGGATCGCGGAAGACGGGGAGCGGGAAGACGGCCGCGTTCGCGCTGCCCATCCTGCCCGCCTCGGCGAGGACCCTACGGCGTCGCGGCGCTCGCGCTCGCCCCCACGCGGGAGCTGGCGGCGCAGCTCGCCCGAGCAGTTCCGCGCGCTCGGCGCGCCGCTGGGCTCAGATGCCTCGCCGCCATCGGCGGGTTCGACTCGCTCGGCAGGCCAAGGCCTCGCGCGCCGGCCGCACGTCGTCGTCGCCACCCCCGCGCATCGCCACGCTCATCAACGACGACCCGACCTCGCCAAAGTCTTCGCTCGCACCAAGGTTGGCACCATAAACTTATCTCCTTCAGCTGTAATCTGGAGGATTTTACTCGTTCTTCATTGCTTCTCTTAACCCTGTATGTACATTTTCTGTTGCTATGGAAACACATAGTTTTTTGAGAGATTTATGGTATGAGAGCCGAACAGAACGGTATTTTAAGTTTCGAGAAATTATCTGTTGGCAGTGTGTAAGAATTGTAGTTTCTGTTGTTCTCAAATCAAGTGGTCATATGAACAGAAGGATGTTTTTAGTGATCAGTTGATGTATGCCTGAAATGGTTCCTTGGTGGTGGTGAAAAATAGTCACATGGAAACATATTGTTTGGTTACATTGGGAGTTCTGGGCAGAAGCTAAGACTTCCATTTGTTTTTATAGTACTGATATGCTATCACAAAAAATTGAGCAAGTTATTGTGCGTGCTCGTGTTTGTGTATCAGATCAGTTGTATAGAAGGTAATGTTTGATAACAATTGAGCAGGGAAATAGGAGAGTTACGAATTTCTGGTGGGTTCGGCCATAGAAATTTGATTTGTAGTCTATTCTCTTGTTTGGAGGAAGCCGGAAGGATGGGAAAAATGCGAGAGATAAATTTATACTCCCTCCATCCCATAATATATAGGCATAACCACTCAAAACACAAGACCAAGAAAGCATTTAATCATCTTCTGGTTGGATCACCTTATGCATGCACAATGTGATTCGGAGGTTTGATGGTATAAGATTTAAAACAAATCAATTTATAGGACCAAGAGATGCTAGTTAATGTATGCATGCATGCATGCCTTTATTGTGAGACATGAGAAAAAAGTGGTTGTGCCTAATATTTTGGGATGGAGGGAGTAGCATTTAAGAAATCCTCACATAATTATGATGAAGGGATATATCCCTGATGCATGAGTGTAAAAGGATGGACTTGGAGTCTTGGACCCTCAAGTTCCTAATCCTTATCGCACCTTGATTCCCATTCCCTCTCTTCAGTTCCCTCCTATGGTCCAACCAAAACAAGCCTTTTGGATATGGAATTATGAGCGAGTTGTTGAGGGTGTGCCTATCTGAGTTATCTGTATTTATTGCTGTATAGATTCACCTAACAATTTTCCGTACTTGCACTGCTGCAAGTTTCAGATAATTAAGGTGCACTGTGTTTTCCATACTCTTACAGTCCTACTGTGCTAGTTTCAGATAACTAACTTGTATTATATTTTCTGTCAAGTTCCTTGTGTTGGATGAGGCAGATAGAGTTTTAGATGTTAATTTTGAGGAGGACCTGCGAGTGATATTTGGCTCTTTACCAAAGAAGCGCCAAACTTTTTGTTTTCAGCAACAATTTCAGACAACCTGCGATCTTTGCCTCGAGCTTTCTGGCAACAATTCATACTTTTTTGAGGCATATGAAGGGTTCAAAACGGTTGATACCTTAAAGCAGCTGTATATCCATGTACCTCCTGATGCTAAAGAGCTCTATCTTTTCTATCTTCTGTCAAAAATGAACGAAGACAATATACGTTCAGTGATTGTGTTTGTCTCAACCTGCAGGTATACCTCTCCTACACAATAAACCATCTGATCTTTGGGTAGTTGCACAGGGTTAGAACTGTTATCTCTCAAACACATCTCTTGTTTTATTTTTTCCCCGTATATTGGTTAACCTTTATTAAATCATGTCCTATCACAAATGTGTGGAAAATGACTTTTTATTGTAGCCACCTCCACACAAGTTTTATGTAGCCTCATTTTTTTTTAGATAAAGATTTATGTAGCTCTGCATCCTTGATGTATGCCTTCTGTGATTATCATTTATTGTCCATTTGAAGTTCAATCCTTTCTTGCGATGTTAACTTAACTTAAATCTATTGTTACACAGGACATGCCAATATTTGGATTTTCTGTTGGAAGAGCTTGGTCATCCTGCTGTTTCATTGCACTCTCATAAGCTCAGTCGAGAAGGCTGGCAGCATTGCATAATTTC
>CM020189.1:12492000-12527625 GCA_009805545.1 Oryza longistaminata
TCCTGAGTTGTATGCCCCTTCTGTGATTATCATTTATTGTCCATTTGAAGTTCAATCCTTTCTTGCGATGTTAACTTAACTTAAATCTATTGTTACACAGGACATGCCAATATTTGGATTTTCTGTTGAAGGAGCTTGGTCATCCTGCTGTTTCATTGCACTCTCATAAGCCTCAGTCGAGAAGGCTGGCAGCATTGCATAATTTCAAATCCAGTAAGGTTCCAGTTTTGCTTGCTACTGATGTAGCCAGTCGTGGTTTGGATATCCAAACTGTTGATCTTGTTATCAAACTATGACGTTCCAAGGTGCTTAGACTAGCTTTATATTCAATAATCACTTTGTACACCTTGTTGATGTATTTTGACGAATGCTAAAGCCTGATGGGTGCTGTTGGATACTTATTGTAGGTACCCACGAGATTACATCCATAGAGTTGGACGAACTGCAAGAGCTACTAGGGAGGGCTCTCGATAAGCTTTATCACAACCAGGTCTGTATGCTTAATGTTCTTTTCTGATGCAACCATCCTGTTTTCCCCTTATTTCTTCATACTATGATTGCAGTTTAGTGTGTATTTATTGATTAAAAAATAAGGGCTAGGAACTTTCTCTAAAGAAAACTGAAATTACTAAAGTAGAAAAAAATTTCAATGGAAAAGTAATAGTAACCGAAGCATGCACACTAATGAGTCAGAAATCTTAGTCTGTGTAGTATGGATTGTAGCTACCAACAAACTATCTTATACTGACTGATGAATATTAGAAGTAATCAAATCAGAAATTTTACATGCAGTAGTGCATTTAATATATTAAGTACAGTGCTCGTTTCCTTTCCATAGTTTTGCAACCTCCCAGTTCTTAATGGCACTTGCATACTGACATTGATGTCTTTGCAGAGAGATATACGTCTGTTACATGAGATAGAGGATGTTGTGGGGAAGCAATTAGGTGCATATGATGGCGAGATGAGAGATGTCAATAAGATGCTACGAAGGTGTGGCTTGCGTGGATAATTTCAAATCCAGTAAAGTTCCAGTTTTGCTTGCTACTGATGTAGCCAGCCGTGGTTTGGATATCCAAACAGTTGATCTTGTTATCAACTATGACATTCCAAGGTGCTTAGACTAGCTTTATATGCAATAATCACTTTGTACACCTTGTTGATGTATTTTGACGAATGCATAGCCTGATGGGTGCATGTTGGATTACTTATTGCAGGTACCCACGAGATTACATCCATAGAGTTGGACGAACTGCAAGAGCTACTAGGGGAGGGCTCTCGATAAGCTTTATCACAACCCAGGTCTGTATGCTTGAGTTCAGATAATGTTCTTTTCTGATGCAACCATCCTGTTTTCCCCTTATTTCTTCATATCTATGATTGCAGTTTAGTGTGTATTTATTGATTAAAAAAAATAAGGGCTAGGAACTTTCTCTAAAGAAAACTGAAATTACTAAGTAGAAAAAAATTTCAATGGAAAAGTAATAGTAACCGAAGCATGCACACTAATGACTCAGAAATCTTAGTCTGTGTAGTATGAATTGTAGCTACCAACAAACGATCTTATACTGACTGATGAATATTAGAAGTAATCAAATCAGAAATTTTACATGGCAGTAGTGCATTTAATATATTAAGTACAGTGCTCGGTTTCCTTTCCATAGTTTTGCAACCTCCCAGTTCTTAATGGCACTTGCATACTGACATTGATGTCTTTGCAGAGAGATATACGTCTGTTACATGAGATAGAGGATGTTGTGGGGAAGCAATTAGGTGCATATGATGGCGAGATGAGAGATGTCAATAAAGATGCTACGAAGGTGTGGCTTGCTAAAATCTTCTCAACTATGAACCTTTGCATTAGCTGACAGGAAGTTTTCTCTTGTTTTTTCGTTTTGCATCTAGATTAGTCTGACCTATTACTGCATCTTTTTTTTCTCATGACAACTGAGTTTTACTCAACTATTAACTATCCATATGATACAGGTATTCAAAGCGAGGCGTCTTGCGAATATGAAGATGGCAGATGAGGGCCATGAAGACAAGGTACAAGCCAGAAAAGAACAGAAGAAAAGAGCTCAAGAAAGAAAGCGGAAACACGATGAGTGAAGCTGGCTATAAAATGGTTTGGCTTGTGCTCTTGACATCGTCTCGGCGATTCTTCTCCTGTGTTGATCACAGAAAGAAACGGTGAAATGAAATTTTGTAGCGATGGATGTAATATTGAGTACTTCCTCCGTCCCAAAATGTAAGCATTTATGAGGTTGGCACGGGTATTAAGAAAGTAGGTGAGAATGATTGAAGAAGTTGTGTGATTGGTTGAAAAGAGAAAGTAGGTGAAAAAGAATGGTTGTGATTGGTTGAGAGGAGAAGGTAGGTAGAAAAATAGCTTCATTTTGGAACAAAGTACTGTGCTAGAAATAGCTGCATTTTGGGACGGAGGTAGTAGGTAGGTGCAATCACATGTAATCACTAGATCTCTCAAATCAAATGTACTGGTCTTTACCAGTGGCACTTGGTATTTGTCACCATTGACCAGTGACTTACTCTGTTTCAGCTTAACGGCTAATAACCTTTAAATATCAAATTTTGATGAACGAAAGTGCGCTCGATAGTATGATATGTTTTTGAATTTATGAACTTATTTTTAAAATAGCTAAAGTCTGGATATAAGGGCTGTCTCGGATTGATGCCAAAACATGCCCTGGTAATTTGAATAGTAAATGTTCTAGTTTGGTTTGAAGCCAAATGGTTGGTAATACCCATATTTAATTTGGCATGATTTTAGAACTTTCTTCACTATGATAACAATTTACCTCCTAATTGACAACAATGCAAACGCCAATATTTATAATTGCTACCCTATCAAAAATATCGGTAGTGCTATAACTTGCTTAGATTTTGACGCTACCAATAATTTTTAGAGGACAATAAACCAAACAACTCCTAAATTGCGTCAGAGGTATGGTATTTGGGAAGAAAATGTAAGGCTTCCAGCCTTTCCATCTGATACTGGTGTGGAACTGTGGAGTGTAGACGTGTTGCACACAAAGCGCGTGGACCTGAACGCGTGAAAGGCTGGAAGCCCACGAGGGCTCTTGGGCTTTCCTTGGTGAGCTGGGCTGGTGGTGGTAGTGGCCTAGTGGTAGTGGGTGTGAAGCGCCGAAGCGGGTGGTTTACTCGAGTTTAGTACCACCTCGCCTGGCTAGGTCGGAGGGGGCAGTGAGCTCGGCTATATAAGAGGGCGGTGGGCTACGGTTGAAAGGCACGCAGCTGCGTGGTGAGCACAAAGCGAACTATTCTTTCGCCTTTTACTAAAGAATACCGTGTGCGCGCCACATTAAGCAGCATACGCTAATTTTTGGAGGGCGCCCTCTCTCAGAGAGGGCCCCACAATTCAGAATTTAAAATTTTGGTATTAGCTACAATTCGGAATTTTGAACTTTAAAATTTTGGTATCAGCTAAAATTCGGAATTTTGAACTCCTGTTATTCTCAAAATTTTATTTTCTTAAATTATCATGGGTTTCAATGCTGTGAGTTGAAATGTTTCGTAAGTTCTAGTTGTATATTCGTGTGATTTGAGATTTTCTCCTCCAGGTGTTGTTATTTTCAAAAATTGGAAAACTTGTATGAAATTGGCAAAACCAAATTTGCTGCTAGTGTTTTGAGTACAAATGGTACTATTACGAAACATTCGATTCGGTCAGAATATTGTGCTATTTAAGAACAAAGAATGAAAGAATTTGTATTGATTTGCTTTGATTTGTGTATATCACTCTTCTACAAGATCTCTTTCTTGAGACCCTACTACAAGATCTACATGGGTAGGATTTTCTTTACCCCCACCCTTATTCTTTCTATGCACAATTTGTATCATCACCTGTTCAAGGCAAAGAACAGGTGAATTGTATCATCACAAATTTCCACTCCCCATCCAGCGATGATCAGTTCATCTGATCAGCACTCCCTGCTGCAGATGCGAGCGGAATGCTTCTCTCGGCGTCAATGGCTCGCTGCACCCTCTCGCCATCGGGCTGCTTGACCTCTGCGGCGAGGCGAACCGGGACGACGGCCTGCCGCCGCCGGCGCTCCTCGGCGACAGGTGCACCTGCTCCAGCGCCCGGAGCTGCAGCTCCGACGGGTAGTCCCTGACGCACACGATCCGTGGCCCGGCGCCGGTGGTCCACTTGAACGACAGCTGCTTCCCCAGCTGGTACGACTTGGCCTCCTTCTTGGAGTTGATCCTCTCAAGGATCTTCTCCCTCGGCACTGACGACGACGACGACGACGACGACGACGACGACGGCGATGATGGCTCATCGCCCTCTTCCTGACGACGATGATCTTCTCCTCCTTCTTCAGACGAGCCGTTGTCGCCGGCATTCGATGTCGCGGCGCCTTCTGATGAAGCCACCCTTGGCAGAGTTGTGCTAGGATTGTTGATTGTTTCTTGGATGTGCTGTGATGAGATCTCTTCAGTTGGGGTTTCAGTGGCTTCAGGCGTTTGGCAATTGACAGTTTGTTCAGAAGAGTTCATCTCTTCTTCAGTGTAGTCAGCTGCATCGGCGCACCGGTCACGGTCAGAAGGGATACTCCTCAGCCTGCTCCAGAACTCCTCATCCTCTTCAGTTGGGCTCATCTGCAACAGAATTGGAAGTGTAAAACTTCAGAATGCAATCTTGAAGCAGTTGGTGGCATCTCATTTCAATGTCAGTGGTTTCAGCAATCAGCATACGCATGCTCACCTTGACATCAGTGAGGTCGACATTGTTGTCCTTGAGGAAGCCCTGGAACTCCTGGAAGTTCTCCTCTGTCGGGCGGTAGTGCCCGCTGTGAGGCCAGATTGCCTGTCAAGAACAATCACAAGATTGTATCAGCATTATGTTTGACAAATCTATACGAGATGATGCAAAATTGTTCTAAAATACTACAAAACTGTAGACGCTTAGGAGGAGACCATCAATTACCTTCAGAGTTCCATCTTCGACAACTAGTCGGCCAGCAGCAGACGTTGCGCCGCCAGCGAGGAAGCTGGAATGCTGAAATTTGCCCTTTTTCTTCTGCAATAGAGATTCATGGGCAATGTTACATGATGAACCATTTCACAGAAGGCAACTGCAGCTTGTTGGTAGCATGAGGGTATCTGCATTATTTACCTGACCAACATACAGATTCTTGGATGTGCTCAGAACAAAGATCCATTTGTCATCTCTTGGCCCTCCAGATGTGTCAAGGATTTCCCGGCTGTTCTTGTACATGAACTTGCCATCCTCAATCACAACCTCGTAGTCTTCTCTTTCTTGCTGCACGTATTCAAAATTTTTACTTCATTAGTCCTGAATATACATACTTATGATTGATGCAGCAGTTTAGATAAACCCTGTAGATTAACTGAAAAGTTGCAAACACTTACTGGACCAAGGTATTTGATGCACTGGCTTAGAAGCTTCCATCTCGGGCACCGGTCTTCAAGATTGATCTCCTTGCCTTCTCCAACATCAAGCCTGGAAGATCCAAAACAAGGTAATTGCAACTTCAGATTTCAGTGACTGATCAAATACTTCAGAGGCTAAAAAATTCATGGTGAGTTATTCAGTTTATTATATCACTCACCAGTAGAAGAATGGCTCCTTGCTTTCGCACTGCAGCCAGCAGTCATAGTAGTAGTGAAGATTATGTCCATACCGGTGCCTCGGGTCAATCTGTTCATCAGAATTTAACCACCATTAGCACATGCTTCACACGACACAAATTTTTTTTACAGTATCTGTAAAAAAAAGAAAAAAAAAAGAAAAGAGAGAGACTTACTGCTTCAAGCCAGTGCTGCAATGCGAGTTTCTGAGCCTTGTCATCCTTGGACAACCCCTTTCCAACCTGAATTTGGGTGGAAATCAGAAATTAATTGAGCTGAAATAAAACGAGAGGAAGAGCTGGCCATTGACCAAGATTTGCAATAAACAAATTGAGGTGTGAAACCATGAAATGGCAAAGCTCACCTTGGCTGCTCGCGTTCTTGCCCTCGCCCACTTGGACACCGCGGATTCTTGCTTCTCGATGTCAAAGAAGGACACCGAGCTCCTCTTCAGCAGCGCGAAATCCAGCAGCTTCCACCTGCGAATTCCACACGCGGCGGATCAGCAATGGCGGCGGCGAGTAGGTAGGTGCAATCACATGTAATCACTAGATCTCTCAAATCAAATGTACTGGTCTTTACCAGTGGCACTTGGTATTTGTCACCATTGACCAGTGACTTACTTTATTTCAGCTTAACGGCTAATAACCTTTAAATATCAAATTTTGATGAACGAAAGTGCACTCGATAGTATGATATGTTTTTGAATTTATGAACTTATTTTTAAAATAGCTAAAGTCTGGATATAAGGGCTGTCTCGGATTGATGCAAAAACATACCCTGGTAATTTGAATAGTAAATGTTCTAGTTTGGTTTGAAGCCAAATGGTTGGTAATGCCCATATTTAATTTGGCATGATTTTAGAACTTTCTTCACTATAATATAAAATTTACCTCCTAATTGACAACAATGCAAACGCCAATATTTATAATTGCTACCCTATCAAAAACATTGGTAGTGCTATAACTTGCTTAGATTTTGACGCTACCAATAATTTTTAGAGGACAATAAACCAAACAACTCCTAAATTGCGTCAGAGGTATGGTATGGTGTTTGGGAAGAAAATGTAAGGCTTCCAGCCTTTCCATCTGATATTCTGATACTGGTGTGGAACTGTGGAGTGTAGACGTGTTGCACACAAAGCGCGTGGACCTGAACGCGTGAAAGGCTGGAAGCCCACGAGAGCTCTTGGGCTTTCCTTGGTGAGCTGGGCTGGTGGTGGTAGTGGCCTAGTGGGTGTGAAGCGCAGAAGCGGGTGGTTTTACTCGAGTTTAGTACCACCTCGCCTGGCTAGGTTGGAGGGGGCAGCGAGCTCGGCTATATAAGAGGGTGGTGGGCTACGGTTGAAAGGCACGCAGCTGCGTGGTGAGCACAAAGCGAACTATTCTTTCGCCTTTTACTAAAGAATACCGTGTGCGCGCCACATTAAGCAGCATACGCTAATTTTTGGAGGGCGCCCTCTCTCAGAGAGGGCCCCACAATTCAGATTTTAAAATTTTGGTATTAGCTACAATTCGGAATTTTGAACTTTAAAATTTTGGTATCAGCTAAAATTCGGAATTTTGAACTCCTGTTATTCTCAAAATTTTATTTTCTTAAATTATCATGGGTTTCAATGCTGTGAGTTGAAATGTTTCGTAAGTTCTAGTTGTATATTCGTGTGATTTGAGATTTTCTCCTCCAGGTGTTGTTATTTTCAAAAATTGGAAAACTTGTATGAAATTGGCAAAACCAAATTTGCTGCTAGTGTTTTGAGTACAAATGGTACTATTACGAAACATTCGATTCGGTCAGAATATTGTGCTATTTAAGAACAAAGAATGAAAGAATTTGTATTGATTTGCTTTGATTTGTGTATATCACTCTTCTACAAGATCTCTTTCTTGAGACCCTACTACAAGATCTACATGGGTAGGATTTTCTTTACCCCCACCCTTATTCTTTCTATGCACAATTTGTATCATCACCTGTTCAAGGCAAAGAACAGGTGAATTGTATCATCACAAATTTCCACTCTCCATCCAGCGACGATCAGTTCACCTGATCAGCACTCCCTGCTGCAGATGCGAGCGGAATGCCTCTCTCGGCGTCAGTGGCTCGCTGCACCCTCTCGCCATCGGGCTGCTTGACCTCTGCGGCGAGGCGAACCGGGACGACGGCCTGCCGCCGCCGGCGCTCCTCGGCGACAGGTGCACCTGCTCCAGCGCCCGGAGCTGCAGCTCCGACGGGTAGTCCCTGACGCACACGATCCGTGGCCCGGCGCCGGTGGTCCACTTGAACGACAGCTGCTTCCCCAGCTGGTACGACTTGGCCTCCTTCTTGGAGTTGATCCTCTCAAGGATCTTCTCCCTCGGCACTGACGACGACGACGACGCGATGGGATAATGGCTCATCGCCCTCTCCTGACGACGATGATCTCTCCTCCTTCTTCAGACGAACGCGTTGTCGCCGGCATTCGATGTCGCGGCGCCTTCTGATGAGCCACCCTTGGCAGAGTTGTGCTAGGATTGTTGATTGTTTCTTGGATGTGTTGTGATGAGATCTCTTCAGTTGGGGTTTCAGTGGCTTCAGGTGCTTGGCAATTGACAGTTTGTTTCAGAAGAGTTCATCTTCTTTTCAGTGTTTGTCAGCGGCGTCGGCGCACCGGTCAGAAGGGATACTTCTCAACCTGCCTCCAGAACTCCCTCGTCCTTTCAGTTTGGGCTCATCTGCAACAGAATTGGAAGTGTTAAACTTCAGAATGCAATCTTGAAGCAATTGGTGGCATCTCATTTCAATGTCAGTGGTTTCAAGCAATCAGCATACGCATGCTCACCTTGACATCAGTGAGGTCGACATTGTTGTCCTTGAGGAAGCCTGGAACTCCTGGAAGTTCTCTCTGTCGGGCGGTAGTGCCCGCTGTGAGGCCAGATTGCCTGTCAAGAACAATCACAAGATTGTATCAGCATTATGTTTGACAAATCTATACGAGATGATGCAAAATTGTTCTAAAATACTACAAAACTGTAGACTGCTTAGGAGGAGACCATTAATTACCTTCAGATTCCATCTTCGACAACTAGTCGGCCAGCAGCAGACGTTGCGACCGCCAGCGAGGAAGCTGGAATGCTGAAATTTGCCCTTTTTCTTCTGGCAATAGAGATTCATGGGCAATGTTACATGATGAACATTTCACAGAAGGCAACTGCAGCTTGTTGGTAGCATGAGGGTATCTGCATTATTTACCTGACCAACATACAGATTCTTGGATTGTGCTCAGAACAAAGATCCATTTGTCATCTCTTGCCCTCCAGATGTGTCAAGGATTTCCCGGCTGTTCTGTACATGAACTTGCCATCCTCAATCACAACCTCGTAGTCTTCTCTTTCTTTGCTGCACGTATTCAAATTTTTACTTCATTAGTCCTGAATATACATACTTATGATTGATGCAGCAGTTTAGATAAACCCTGTAGATTAACTGAAAAGTTGCAAACACTTACTGGACCAGGTATTTGATGCACTGGCTAGAAGCTTCCATCTCGGGCACCGGTCTTCAAGATTGATCTCCTTGCCTTCTCCAACATCAAGCCTGAAGATCCAAAACAAGGTAATTGCAACTTCAGATTCAGTGACTGATCAAAATACTTCAGAGGCTAAAAAATTCAAGGTGAGATATTCAGTTTATTATATCACTCACCAGTAGAAGAATGGCTCCTTGCTTTCGCACTGCAGCCAGCAGTCATAGTAATAATGGAGATTATGCCCATATCGGTGCCGCGGGTCAATCTGTTCATCAGAATTTAACCACCATTAGCACATGCTTCACACGACACAATTTTTTTTACAGTATCTGTAAAAAAAGAAAAAAAAAAGAAAAGAGAGAGACTTACTGCTTCAAGCCAGTGCTGCAATGCGAGTTTCTGAGCCTTGTCATCCTTGGACAACCCTTTTCAACCTGAATTTGGGTGGAAATCAGAAATTAATTGAGCTGAAATAAAACGAGAGGAAGAGCTGGCCATTGACCAAGATTTGCAATAAACAAATTGAGGTGTGAAACCATGAAATGCTCTCACCTTGGCTGCTCGTGTTCTTGCCCTTGCCCACTTGGACACCGCGGATTCTTGCTTCTCGATGTCAAAGAAGGACACCGAGCTCCTCTTCAGCAGCGCGAAATCCAGCAGCTTCCACCTGCGAATTCCACACGCGGCGGATCAGCAATGGCGGCGGCGGCGGCGGCGAGGTTTCTGATTTGGTTGGGGGGAGGGGGCGCACCAGCTCTGCTCGACGAGGACGGCGCAGTCGGCGAGGCGGCGGCGGGTGCGGAAGCTCTTGTACACCTTCTGCAGCGTCACCCGCGCGGCTCGTGCTTGGGGCTCTCCGGCGCGGCGGCGGCGGCGGCATCAGCGAAGCGCGTGCGGAGGAGCTCCCTCGCATCGGCGCAGGCGCGGCGCGCGGCGAGGTGACGGCGGGATCTTGGTCTCCACCTGGAGCTCTGCTGCTGCTCCCTCGTCTTGAAGCTCAGCGACCCCTCGATCCGCAGCTCCCCGCCGGAGCCCAGCGACGCCTTGAGCACCGCCTGCTCCGCCGCCGGAGCGGCGTCCTCCACGCCGCGGTCTCATCGTCCACCGGGCACGAGAAGACACCCCATCACCTCAATCCCAAAAAATCTTCTCTGAAAACCAAACAACAACCAAAATATCATCCTCGACACCCAAAACAACCAAGAAACAGAAACCATTCCAATCCAATCCACCACGAACAGCAACATTTCAACGCTCACTCACCTTGTCGCTGCACCAAATCGGTGTAGCTAACAACTAGCTCGTCGTCGTCGGGTGGTTTGGAACTTTGGATTGGTTGTTTTTGGTGTGAGATGAGTGAGGTAAGTAGACAAGGTGGCAGGGGGGAGGCGAGGGCAATATATATAGCGGCGGGGTGAAGGTGAGGCGAGTCGGCGGGGAGAGAGACCGAGTAGTCGGGGGGTGGTGGGACCCACCCGGGGCGCCATCGGATGCGGAAAAGCGTAGTACTGGTCCGTATGCGCGAAGATCCGGCGGTACACGTGGCGCGTTCGTGTTGCTAGCGGTGCCGGTGGCGACGCTGACCCGTCTCAGACTCCCTGTGAGAAGCGTGTCAAGAGCAGGTGAGCCTGGCTGGCTAGCTGGATGCCCTGAAGCGTGACTGTATCTGTATGCCGTGGTGGAGCCAAAAGTTTCTGGGTGTGTTCAGTTCACGTTAAAATTGAAAATTTGGTTAAAATTGAAACGATGTGACGGAAAAGTTAGAAGTTTATGTGTGTAGAAAAATTTTGATGTAATGAAAAAGTTGGAAGTTTGAAGAAAAACTTTGCAACTAAACACGGCGTTAGCACTCGATTGATGTAAATTTTATAATTTTTATAGGATTGTTCTTTTTATTCTAAATTTTTAAAATTTAGGGTTATTTCAACGAATATTTAGGGTTAAGAATATGGTTCCAGACCTAGCTACCCTCCTCCTATTTACATCCCTGACTAACCAAGATATAGGGTGGACAAAAAAAAAAAGACCGAATCGAACTAACAAAGACCGATAATTTTGGTCATAAATTCGGTCTTCACACTAAACTAACAAAAATTGTTCGGTCTGAGCTTCAGTTAGCCGGATTAACCGAAATAGCCTCCAACCGAAGAAAACCTAATTTCCAACAAACCCCATGGCGCTTCAACACCGCCGCACCGTGCACGCGGCTCCTCCTCGCACTGCGCTCGCACATCCCTCCTTGCAATGCGTCGCGTTCGCACCTCCTCCTTGCAGTCTTGCACCGCGCCGCCACCATATAGCCCGCCTCCGACTCCCCTTTAGTCATCCACTTTGGCCTTCCCTCCCTTTCCCTTCACTCCCCTCACCGCCTTGCAATGATGCTGGTGGCTTTCACTCCCCTCTAGCAACTGTGGAGCAGGAGGGAGCAGGCAACGACAGCGGAGCAGGAGGGCGCAGGCAACGACGGCGATAGTCGGAGATTAGTTGAGGGGCTATTGACTGAGATTGCGACTTAGTCTCCAATCCTCTCTGATTTTTATTTTATTTTCATGTGTTTTTACGAGGATTTTAATAGTTTGTCTTCTGATTATTTCGGTCATGGCCGAGACCAGACCAAGACC
This sequence comes from Oryza longistaminata, assembly GCA_009805545.1. Lineage (NCBI taxonomy): Eukaryota > Viridiplantae > Streptophyta > Magnoliopsida > Poales > Poaceae > Oryza > Oryza longistaminata. The sequence continues at coordinate 12,503,758 of CM020189.1, forward strand.
AAATTTGCCGGTCTTGACAATTTTACACTATTATTCGGTCTTCATTTTTTAATGAACGAAACCGAAATTTTTCGTCTGACCGAATGCCCACCATTATCCCTATATGTCTATATGAGCAACTTAGCTTGGCAGAATTAGTTAGAAAAATATGCAATGCAAATCACATATGTACACAAAATTTAGAAACCATCATCGGATCCAAAAATAGATATATGATATTTGTCCACGTTACTAGGACCGATATCCATTTTGGATACTGGTATCGTTTTAAAATTTTCATATACCCAACTGAAATATTCGAAAAGATGTTTATGTTCGATGCTCAAATGCTTGACATGAAGCATATGAAATACGGAGAGAGTTGTGGGTGCAGAGACAGCAATGTTCACCGAAACGGGCGCAAGCAATAGCATTAGGTGACCGTCTCAACGCGCAGGGGACCTCTATAGTCAACCGCACGCATGACGCATGTGGAGATGTGTGTGCAGCTGTTGGATGGATGGATCGTCGCATGGATGGGATGGGTACACGATGATTCGGGCAGCGACAGTCTGGCAGTACGTCACACACACACCGGCCGTCTGATATGGATCCCTTCCCATCCATCTGCAAATCAAAACTGCTGCTGCCTGCCTGAATTTGTTTGACTTTGTCGACGGACGATGATGGAATGTGGCGCCGGCTTAATCCTCTATACCTGGGCTAGTTTTGAGCTTAATTTTCTGTCCACCTTACACATATACTCTTTTCGTCCCATAAAAAATTAACTTAGGCTGCTTTCGATATCAAAGATTTTCAACTTACACTGGTGGAGAAATCATCTTTAATCGGTTGGCCGAAATCCACAATAGTCCCGATTGGTGGCTACAGCGGACATATATGATCTTTAGTCCCGGCATAGAATTCTCTTCCTTGTTTTCCGCACGCGCGCTTTTTAAACTGCTAAACGGTAACGACTCCGTACTCGTAAAGGAAGTCGTTTTGGACAGTGACACGGTCTCCAAAACACAACTTTGACATCTTGTTTCTATAAAAATATTTATTGAAAAGTGATATATGTTACTTTTATGAAAGTATTTTTCAAGACAAATCTATTCATATAATTTTTACATTTTTAAACTCAACAACTCGAGAGTTATTCATGATTTATATTTCCAAGGTTTGACTTAAACATTGTCCTAAATGATTTACTTTACGAGTACGGAGGGAGTATGTTTTTAAAAAAAATTATATATCCAACGAATCGAATTCTTATATATCTATAAAGTTCATCCTCACTAGGTATAGTTGATGTGTTGTATCTCTATTCTCTCGTTAAATCATATCATTTCAATTGTGTACGTATAACGAATCTGAGCATTTATCTATTCAGATTCGTTGTTTTAGAATATGTCGAGTTCAATTTTTGATTTATTTTTCGTGGAACGGAGGAAGTACATATACACGTACGTGCGTGCGTCGACTGCCGCGTGGGTAATCGCTGCGACGACGACGACCACCGCACCCGGCGGCCTCCGGCCAAATCCTGAATTCCCTCGAGAAGATCGAATCAATTCTTTCACTGGTCGGCGATCTACTGCTCCCCCCTGGCCCGCTGCTTACAGCCGGTCGGGGCCTGGTGAACCCGCGTACGTGCAATAATAACGGGGTACATGCAGTGGTAGTTTCCCCCCGTACCAAAATAAAATATCTTTATCCCTCTTATTTATCTTAAAATAAATTAGTTTTTGAACAACCATGTTTATTTAAATTTGTAGAAATAGAGATAAAATGCAATTGAGTTAGATAAAGTAGGAACAATTAAATTGAAATTTGACAATTTTTAGAGGATATTTTAGTGCTTTTGTTTTTCTATTGATACGTGTGGGATATGAGTGAAAATAAAGTTATTTTTGGATGAAGGTAGTAGGTAAATACGCACGCACAGAGACTGCATAGACCAAATACATGCTTGGAGCTATTGGTGTTTTTTTCCAATGAATAGTCGAATAATTTATGATAATAATAATATGAGATACAAATAAATTAATTAAATATTATAAATTTTAAAAATGAATTCTAAAGTTCTCTAATAAAATCATATGAATGTTTTCATTTCTCGAGGACATTCTCTCATTTCTTACTTGTCACTTGAATAATTATTAAAAGATTGAAAACAAATTGATCAAATAAAATAATATAAGATTTATCGCTACTCCATAAATATATAAGTTTAAAGTCGACTTCTATAAGTTGTAACAAAATAAAGCCTATAATTGTGAATATACTTTGTACTAGTTTCAGTTTAATTTGTGTAGAAATTGAATTTAATTAACATTACATGTTTGTGGAGTCATATATATCATATTAATCTATTTTTAAAAAAAGTATTAACTATTTCGGTAACATGCATAAAACAATAGGGATGTCATCTCGAGCCATGAAAATCCATAAAGTTTTTCAAAAACCGCAATGTCTATGTGCTCGATAGAGCGTACCGCGCGCGCTAATGAAATGGTTTCCATTCCTCAAACAATTCATATATATACATGCAAAATTCACTCGTCTCGCATATCGCTGTTTATGTGTAAGCCAAGACCGGAATGAATCCGATTTAGATGCGGCGAATTGAATGGCATATATATGATTTGATCGCAGGAGGAGGACCAGGATAAGTTAGCTAGCTAGGTGTACTGCATATGCTTCATCACTTCGTCAAAATAGTTCAACACACTATTGATTATAGCTGATAGAGATCGATCATTTCCACTGATGATTGATCGGATCATCGGTCATATTCACAACGCTCGTGTACATATATGCGTGCATTATGGTCAGATCAGTCACACTCTCTAACAACACCATTAATTCATCTAAACGACTAAACTGTATAATTAGTTGCACGTACACACTATGCTCCCGTACATGTGTACAGATATAATCATATAATTAAGCAGACAAATTATACTAAGCGCTGACTAAACAGCAAAATAATAGAGGTCATATGCAAAAGATGCATATGATGATGTACCATACGTAATGTTCTGCTAGTGTGTTACCCAGCCATGGAGCAACGATTGCTGGCTAGTAAGACGCCTAATCAACTACCCATACCCCAGAATCAGAGACACAATGCATGCATGGCCCCCCTGAAAAAAAAAACGATCGCGATCGAGGAACACAACGAATCGTTCGAGCAAGAAGAAATTAAAGATTCCCATTAGTACCCAATAATTATATATCCAACTAATTGAATTCTTATATATCTATTAAGTTTATCCCCACTAATTATAGTTAATGCTATATCCTCTTATCTTATTAAAGCATATCATTTCAATTGTTTCTTGTCCTTAAATAATTGATTTATGGTTTAAATTATCGTATTCTTTTCTTCTGTTATAAAGTCATATTACTTTAGTTTTGCCTTTAGATGGTTAATATATATTATCTTCCTTCATTTTATTTTGTTATTAATTAATTGAGTCACATCATCTTAGTTTTGCTTTTGAACGATTTACATTGTTATAAACCACGTCATCTTAATTGTTTATAAATTTTTTTCAAAGGTCAATCAAAGATGAAAATCATATAAAGTAAATAAAGTTACATCATCCAGCCATCTTACGTGTTATTTATACTATTATTATACAGAACTCCCGTAGGGTTTCATCTAGGTTGTGTTTAGTTCAGCGTAAAGTTTGGATTTTGGTTGAAATTGGAAATGATGTGACTGAAAAGTTGTGTGTGTATAACAGGTTGATGTGATGGAAAAGGACTGAAGTTTGGATCCAAACTTTGGATCTAAACACAGCCCTAGTTAACTATAAATAGATTAATTAGCAGCTGATAATCTGATCAGCAGCAGCAGCCTGCATGACAGCGAGAGTTCTAATTAGCAGCTGGGACAGTAACGTACGTAAGGTTGTAGCCACAAACTGTTTTCTACAGCAAGCATGCATGCGCGCATATTATTGAGTCGAGCTTGGTTAATTAAGTATCACTTCGTATGTATATAAAATCAGGATTAGTTGAGCTAAATTAGCAGCTAGGCGAGCATTGCGATGCATTGTTTAGTGCAGCTCACGGATCATGCGGCGTGCTGAGAAACTGATCGATCCGTCCACCGTACAAACGGTACAACTGTACATATGCAACTGGATCGCACGGCCCTGCACAAAATATTTGAATTAGTTTTTATATATTTCGACGAGAAACTCTCTAGGAAGCTTCCTATGCTAGCTGTATACTAGCTAGTAGTGTTACTGTATTTTTTTTCTGAATAATTATACTATGGGGGTGTTTAGATTCAGGGTGTAAAGTTTTGTCATGTTACATTGAATATTATATAGGGTGTCGCATGGGGTGTTCAAGCACTAATAAAAAACTAATTACATAATCCGTTAATAAATAGCGAGACAAATTTATTAAGCCTAATTAATCCGTCATTCGCAAATGTTTACTGTAGAACCACATTGTCAAATTATGGAGCAATTAGGCTTAAAAGATTTGTCTCGTAAATTAGTCACAATCTGTGCAATTAGTTATTTTTTAGTCTATATTTAATAGTTAATGCATATGTTCAAATGTTCGATGTGACATGGTGTAAAATTTTTGTCTAGGAACCATACAGAGCCTATGCATGTGTATATCTTGCCACTGCAAAGCGACACAGAAAACCGCAGCAAATCTTAGCTATAAGCTTGTTTTCTGCCTCGACCTAGCTAGGCATGTCTGAACCTGCAGCTATAAACTTCCACACTCCAAATATAAGTATTTTTATGATTTAAATTCCATGACAATACAAACATTTATACAACACTAATTTCATTGCATGGGAAACCAGATATTTTCAGCTAATCAGATGCTTATGAGAAGAATTCAAACAATTTCAAATTTAACCAATGAAATAACTGAAATATAATCTTTTCCTTTAACATGCATTAATATGAACTAAACAACTTGCACTACTACTCCTACATGTTAATTAGAACACAGATACAATAAGCTGGTGCACGTACGCGCGCGCGGGCGGTGTGATCCTGCCTTGTGCTGCAAACAATATATGAATGATTAGGTTGACAGTGATAGATGCAGAATTAAACCCACGCATTAATACGCACACTAGATGGGGATGGACTAATGGATATATGCTGATCATTCCTTTTCATCTCTGATCCAGGACAGGAGAGCTGGATAGTGATATGTCAAGAGTCAAGAGAGCAACTAACAGCATGCACGCACGCACTGTGCAGTGTGTCATGCTACGGATCGTATCACGGTATCAGCAATGATTGATTATGCTCTCTTTATATACACCAGTGCTAATTAAACCGCTAAGTTAAAGCTTAAACTTTTAAATTTAGCTTAAGAAGTTAGGTTTGAAATAAAGTTATGTAGCAGCTTAAACACAGCTCCGATCCATCTTTCCATTTTATTTTGTGAGTGCGATTCACTCAGCTTCGCTCTTATTTTGGACCCGAACTGAAACTGATTGTCTCAACTCCACCTCTGTAACTTTAAATCCAAAGTGCTCCAGCTAAATTTAGAGTGAAATGAATAAAATCAAATTGGAGCTGGCAGGCAGTAGTAGATCAATACTATAATGCGTCGTAAATGCAGTCGAGCTGTGTATCCGTGCAGCGTGATTGGTCCGGCTTTTAAACTGTCGTACACGTACAGTAGTAGTACGCCGTTCCGTGTGGCCTCCACCGATCGATCGATCGATCTGCAGCCATAATTTATAGAGCGCAGAAGATCCGCGATGAGCACTGCTTGCAGGTGTCCACGCCGACGAAATGCAGAGCGATTCGGGGATCTTCAGTGGGTACAGGGGTTTCTTGCTTTCACGTCGCAGTAGCCGTTAATTTTCCTGGGGGCCAATCTGGCTCTCATGCCCCAAGATTGCGTTTTAACTTGTCTCCCTTTGCTTCAGATTTCATTTCTGTTTTTTTACTCTCCATGATATTATAGTTTTGTGGCTTGTGAGTACTAACTCTACACTACAACCTCACATGCATTCTTATTTTCTTATTTGAGAAAATCACACCGAGTTTACATTGATTTCTATAATATGCTATTAACTTTATAAATTATATAGGAGTATATGTTATTGAGCCAGTTATTTTCTAAAAGGTTCTCAAAATGTCATGATGGTGATGAGGACATCCTCCACTATTACCCGCTGGCAAAGACACCAAAGTCGGACGGCAACCGTGCGAGCCTCTGAATAATCCTACATTGCTTAAGTTGGGAGGATGAAGCCACCTTAAAAGGGAGAGCCACCCTTCCTCTATCGGACTAGTCTTTTAGAGGGATTGGGCATTTCCCCGAGTGGGTGTGCCTATGAATTGTTAGGGTCCGGGCAACCTTAAGTTATTGGGCCTCGGCCAACCCCACCTGGGCCGAATTGTTATCAGATGGACATACCAAATTAACAATTAGTTTATCCCATTTGAAGCTTAAATATGAAAAATATAAGTTATGCTTAAAGTATTTTTATGATAATAAATAAAAAGAAATAATAATTATGTATATTTTAATGAGACAAACGATTAAATATATGTTTAAAAATCAACATCGTTGAACATTAAAAACGGTGGATATAGTGTCCACCCTGTGTATCGGAAACCTTCCTTCGCTCTTGAAAACTTTTTTCTGCTTTTGGCGCCAACGGATTAGCAGAGAAAGCCAAAAAGATTTAAGAACTTTTCACGTGTGGATGCAAGGTCAGAACTCAGAACTTGAGAAGCCTGACAGCAGCCGGACGACGCGTGCGGTGGTCAAAACTCAAAAGGCAGGAATACTCAGATAGTCAGACCGGGTGCACGCAGATGCAAATGCAAAATGCAAATGCGATGGCAAAGCACACGCTCACACAACAGACGGAGGAGGAGAACAGCACATCCAAGCTGTTTTTCCTTTGGATCCAAGGAGTCTGCTGCAGTACTCCCTCCGTACCTTAAAAAAACAAACCTTGCTTTTTTGTATCTAATATTTGACCATCCGTTTTATTTTAAAAAATTAAAAAGACAAGTCAGTATAAAATATTAATCATGTTTTATCATCTAGCAACAATAAAAATACTAATTATAAAAAAAATTCATGTACACGGAAATCTAGAGTTTGTCTTTTTTTTTTGTAGAGAGTAAAGAGGAGGAGAAGCAGTCAAGCCGCATGAGGGGACCGTACAGCGCCGCAGTACTTGCATGTACTCCACCGTACTACTACGATCCGTGGGACGTGTGGCACCTTTTGGTTTGGAAAGATTAGCTGCAAAATTAATAAATTCCTGACAAACTAAATACGGAGTAATTAATCACATGCCAACTCAAATGAATCATGTTTTTGTGTCAGAGACGCAGAGTGTGTGACAGCCATGGTTCTTGTTGATCCAGCCAATGCAGTGGAACCACGCTCAGATTAATTGCTGCATTACTGTTAATTACTCCATTCCCTACTCTGCTCTGCCCCAACTGCAGGATGAGGTGGCAAGTAGGCTCAGGAGATGTATTACCTTTTTCAGAAAAAAAGAGATCCATTATTTGCCTGATAAGCCATGGAGATGTGAAGGAAGCAATGAAAATAATTTACAAGTTATATTTTATTTTTGTGCTCTTATTGATTTAAAATTTCAAAATCGACTCTAAAATTGAGCTTTAGCATTTAAATTTTAGTTGTAGCTGATAAACCAACAAGAAAACACTGAGAAACATAACATATAAAAAAATTCAATCCGAATAAATAATTCGGATACACTATGCTTGGTATGTAGGATTTCTTTTAAGGGGGTTAATATGAAGGGGAAACCCCTACAGTATAGTTTAGAATTTTAGCAAGAGATTTAACCTTATGTTTTTTACTTTTCGCTCTCTCTTCCTTCTAAATTTCTTATATTTTCTTATGAGAGATCAAACCATTTGTTTTGAGCAATTTCTGTGGCACTTTAAGCCCAACTCTGTAGTACCTATATTTCTGTAGTAGTGGTGGAGGTAGTAGTATTATTAGCTCAGTTGATGTACTATTACTTGTATGTACTCCTACTACTTTGCTCTTACTGTTTCTGTTGAAGAATTGGAGCTATCCACTGAATGAAATCTAGTCCACAACTAGACAAAAACAAGCTTTCTCAAGCTAGCTTTGTAAAAGAAAACAAATCTAAATCATGATTTTGCCCAAGTTGTTTGCATAGGTCCAGATAGAACAAGTCCTAGCTACCACCTCTCCACAGGACAGCTTGGAAGGCAGCTACTACAGCAATCACCAATCAACTGTTCCAAGATCTTGATGTTGCATTGCTGATCCATGCATCATCAGTACACAAATTAATATATGTATATCATTATAAGAAGTTAGGTTAAAAGTTCACCTCTAACCTTTGACTTGGCACAAAAAAGAAACACAAATAAAATCCCATATGAGTAGGTAAGCAAAGAGATGTGGATTGGATTGAGGGGGTCAAATGGGATTCCTCCCTTTGTATGCAATACATGCATGACCTGTTTATTGGATATGATTAATCACCACACCGATGAACTGAAAGCAATTGCATTGCATTATAAATGTACTGGTATGATTGACTTAAAAAATTAAAAGAGTTGTATGGGAGGTGTACGTAGAAGAGACTCCAGCTTGGCCAACAACAATTCCAGCTGTTGGCAGCATTAACTAGCCCTTTTTTAAGTCCTAATTAAACTAATCACACACACCATATGTACTCTGATCTTTCGGTGTGATGACTACTGACATGTGCAGTTTTATATGATTCCATGCATGTATTATTTTGGAAATTAATATGGTTGATTTGATCATCCTTGATCCGGTAACGGTGGTCTCTGTAGTGAGATACTCCATACAAATCATAGCACGCTATATATCCATGTCTACTCTGCTACTATATTATGCTTGCTGCATGCATGGCTTGCAGCCACAACTACACGCCATCTCAATTTTCATTTCTTACATATATATACTTTAGGAAACTTTATCTCATCCGAATTTCAAATACTCTGTACGAGTAAATTTTTTCTTCAAGGCTACTTTGATTTTATTTTATTTTTTGCATGAAGTTCTCCTATGAATGATGCATTCTGAATAGAAATATAGGTATAATTATATATAGTAATACATGTTGTTTTGGATTACAGAAGTGGTGACCTGTCTTAAGTGGCAACCGGGACCCAACGAATTAACCAATTAATCAGCAGATAAGTTGCAACGTGGAGCATTCCTAGACCAATCATTCACATCAAATGGAAAAGAAAATTCAATGCTTAAACCAAAAGCTGGTCGCTATCTGAACTCTGAAGCTAGCGTTCTTTCTCTGCATGCAACGTCAGCTTCACCGACAAACAGAGAGAGCCATACTGCTAAACTACCAAGAAATGTGAACTGAAGCTAAACTTGGTTATAGCTGATTATTAATGACTATCCAATTAAGAGAGCATAGCCTGAAGAAATTCGCATGAAGCAACCACAAGTATATTTGACACTGCAGACAGTGACCCAAATAGTGCTAGCTGAAGGGTATCATCTTGCATCAGGGATTCGATGTTAATGCCCCAACCAAACGATTCGAATTGGACGGAACCTAATTTCATCTAATCCAAATTAAACCAAGTCAACACGCGTATTGTGTGGAGTCGCAAAATATATATAGTCTTAATTCTCGGCTGATATATATGCGTACGTGAAAAAGTTTTATCTGATGGGGTGTCTAATCTCTTTTTTTTTCGCGAACGCACAAAAGAATTGCACATCAATATATTATAATAAAAGAGTTTTTGTTACACAACACAATCAGCTAGACCGACTTATGCAAAGAGAAGGAAGAAAACAAAGATAAAATCCAAGGAAGAAAAAGAAAACTCGTACAACGGATAAACACTGCTCCAATCAGCTGGAAGGGGCAGAGCCACACTACGGGGTGTCTAATCAAGAAGAGGTTCAGTAAAGCAAGGGAGGTAGTAATATATAGTGGTAAAGACTTTGAATGGACCATTCTAGGGATGAAAGCTATTGGTAAAAGACTAAAAGTAGTGTGGTCTCGAGGCAAGTCTACACCATGCGATGTCAATGCAAGTTGTCATGTGGAAGGAGACATGCGACTTTGGGGGACCTGAATTCCGGCGTTGATTTTAGTTTTAGTCAGAGAGGAGAATCCAATTGAAAGTCAAAAACAAAGTAGCTAGTGTAAACTTTTGCATCGCAGTACTGGCTCTACATATATATATATATATAGTAGCATTACGACTAGCATGGTAGTAGACCGTGGGTTTGTTTGACAATTGGATGCCTTTTCGTTGGCCTAACATATATCCTGCACAAGTCCAAGCTCGATCGGAATGCAGAAGAGAGATCCATTTCTTTCAGCTTGCCGAAGCTATTCGACCAACTGCGTGCATGCCTTGCCTAACTGTTTCCAAGAACATATGATCCGTGTGGTGTGCCATTCCTGCAGACCCCAAGCTTTGCAGTGGGCTGCCTGGATCCGGATACTCTGCAGTTGAACAACTAATGCAACGCGCTACACTGTTTTGCAACAATATTTGAGTAGTCAGATTAAAAACAGATGGTTCAGATCAATCCCATACCTTATATCAAGAGTGAGATTCTAATCCCTCGAGAGGATGTCCTCCTCATGTACTTTTTTCTTTTAAATTCAATGCAGATAGTTTTAGAAAAAAATGAAAAAAAAATGACACTGTAGAGTATAGTGACATCTAACATTTCACCAAAAATTAAGTTCAAATTCGACCTACATGTTGAGAAAAAAACAAATCGGTTATTTCATAATCTAATTTGTCTTATTTATATCTCAATGTGTGAGTTGAGTTTGGATCTAAATTTTTGTGGTGTGGTATACATATGTTATGTGAACGTTGTCATTTTTTCTCAAAAATTTTCTTAACTATTTGGATGGTTTGTTTTCAGTTGAACGAGGAGATAACTCCTCGAGGGTTTAAAACAATTTTCCCCTTGTACTGTATACTATCACATTTATACTTTGGATGTTTATCATATGCCTAGAATCATGAATGGATTGCCGAGGCTTTGCAGTGGGTTTCCTGGTCTTATTGCCTCGATACATACATATCATTACGCAAAGGAAAAAAAGAGTTACTAGTACTCGGTATAAGATGCCATGCATCAACTTGCACAAGCCATCCCTCCAACTGTATTTTGCCATTCTACTTTCTAACAACTACTACTACTATTACTATTATTTATACTGCCTCCAACTGTAGCTTCTTGTCAACAAAGTTTGATCCGTGTGCCAGCACGCCCATGCTATGGCAGTGCGTTGCCCTGCAAGGTGGCAGGCGGTCAGTCGGTCACGGTCTTTTAATTTGCTTGGTTAATTAGTTTACAGCTCACGTTACTAGCTATACTAGTTACACATGACAAAATACAGTACGCGCTAGTCATCACCGGCCGTGGCTGAACTCAACAGCTCCCATCGCCTTGGCTTTGCTCGCTGCCACGGAACACACGTGCGTGCGCGTTGCTTTGCCCCCCTGGTCGGCCGCTGCTGCGCTCCGCGGACGGAGGAACTGGGCCTAGTGTGGCTGTGGGTGGGGTGACCGCTCGACTCGGCCCAGCCAGCCTTGCTCAGCCCGCGACGTACACGCTGCCAAGCCCAGCCCAGTTTCCGCTAGCCTCTTGTCAGCCATCAATGGTGATTGTGGTCTCAATCCCATCGGAGTAGGCCGTACTCCGATAAATCTGAATGATACTGAGTGGTGTTTGAATCTAAAATAAATATAAAGATTAAATGTTTCACATAAAATAAGGTGGTAATAACCTGTGATTAATTAAGTTTTACTTATTACGAACTTAAAAAATAGATTAATTTTATATTTTAGAACAACTTTTATATAGAAAGTTTTCGCACAAAACGTACCGTTTAGCAGTTTGAAAAACGTGCCACTTTTATCCAAAAGCTTATCCAGTTTTTGTCGGAGGAAAGAACATGACCTGAGTTTCTTTAGGACTGCTTTCGTTCTAAACTCCTGACTATAAAACCGAATAATATTGAGTTTCTTTTTGGACGGAGGATATATTTAGAGACCTCTAGCTACTTGTGGAGTTTTTGCACCATCAAGCAATCCATATTCTTAACTAGATTATAGGATCATGTAGCTATAGAATCCAGAAAATAAATTATAAAGCCAAAAGCCGAGTTTTTCAACATTTTTAGATTATCCTGAAATGACTACCAATTAGCTGTTTCTTTAGCTCCTGTAAACAGGGTCTCATGCTGTAACTGCTACAAGGTTCGACCATGCCAGATCCCCATCCACCGCGCAACCATATCAAAACGTTTTCTACAGAATCCACAGAAAAACAACACACAAAAGCAAGAACAACTCCAAAGGGAGCAGAATTCACCGGCGTTGTAACTGAATATGTTTGCAATCTTCCAGGAAAGGCGTAATGACACAACATTTGCCAAGTTATTGATACCACTACAGCACGACAGTAACATATGGTTCGCAAAGCCATAGCGACTACTAGTTGAAGATTACCGGTAGCGCTCTAGACCTCATTCACTGACAGAGAGCGACCTCTCTCTCCGTGTGGATCCACCACCGTATCCTTCCTCGACCGGGCTCCTGCTCCTTGATCTGCTCTCAACAGGTGAGTAGGACCTCTCCCTCATCCTGCGCCTTGCATACCGAGGCGAAGGAGACCTGCCAAGACAGACACAGATGTTTTCAAGCGTGTCATTGTGAAATGCAACAGTAGTTTGAAGCTGGTAGGCTGAAGCATGAAGACAGAAAGAGCGTGTGCGCATATATACCTTGAGTAGCTCGGGCTGCGGTAAGGCGAGCGGCCCCTTGGAGGAGGAGAGTATCGCGGTGACCTAGAGTACCTTTGGTCATAGGAACGACCTCTGCTGCCACTGCAGATTGTGCAAGCAGATAAGTGAATAGAGCAGCGAGTTTATGTATTTGCGCTAGGGAGGATGGGACAACGAACCTTATTCTGTCGCGAGATCTCATCTCAGAAGGCTTCTTTCTGTTCTCTTCTGCAAATACAACAGCTACTTCCCTGCCCAGAATAACCTGCCCGTCCATGTAGTATTTTGCATCTGCAGCATCATCAGGATCATAGTACTGGACAAATCCAAATCCACGCGGTTCCCTGGAAAAGGACAAAGAAATGGATGTCTGAATAAAAGTTCTAAAACAGTCTTACTTAAAAATGGCAGTGGTTCTGTTTTCAGCTATATGACACCCAGCAAACAAACAAATTGACTTGTGAAGCTTTTCATGGTTGTACAGCATTGAATACAAATTAAGTAAAACAAGAGTGTGCACTCTGCTTCTGACCTTGCACCTGTCAGATTATAAATATAGACTTCAAACACTTCATGACTTGAACTATCTCTTAAACCCGTAATTACATTTCTTCTCTTCATCTGTAATATTTATGTTGCATATCTCTTAACTTGCAACTCTCAGTCTCTTCCCTTCTCTTCAACAGACTTGAATCACTAAAGACTTGTGTCTTCACAAACTTGTTTTCACTGTTAATCTCAAGTGGATGACAGAAGTATTTTAATGTCTGCTAGTAAAACTAGAGCACACTTTTAAAAAAGGAGAGTTCGCAGAGTGCACTTTTTATGTCAATGTATAAATCCCAGCTATAAATTTTAAGTAGTCTCTGCTGGTGTAAATGCCAATTAATACTACTAGTCTACATACGGTGCCTTACCCGCTATAGTAATCTCTTGGAATATATATGTCTTTGAGACGACCAAATTGTCCGAACGGCCGACGAAGGTCCTCTGGCCTGCATACATAATGTACTGTGAGTTAAAAGGGCTAAAGAGGAAAGATGGAATTCCAGTTGCAGTACATACAAGAATCATAACCAAGAACATAATGAAGCTTCAACTAAATGTCTGATTTCCTCTTCAGGAATGCATTTAAATTTGATGCCAATTATTCGCGCCAAATTTCCACGTGCGCACAGAAAAGCATGCAGCATGCAGCTCAAAGACATACCTATTCTTTTGGCCGCTATAACCGGCTTAAGACTGGAACTGGAATTTTATAAATATTGAAATCTATCACTCCAATTACCAATGTAGTAGCACCAAGTGATAATAAAAGAACACATATAGGCTCACAAAACCATCTTAGCTCAATAAGCAGAGCGTCACAAAAGAAAGAACTTGAGAATGCCACAGATGTGTAAACGTACAATATTTTGTAAATATGTCGAGTTCAACAACAATGTATAAATTTCATACATGGCACATCTACAAGTTGTGCGCTCGCAAATTACTGGCCACAGGAAATTTCAAGAAATTTTACCGGCAGTCCCGACGAAGATTCCTGACTAGAAGACTGGTCGGGAGATCTCTACCGCGTCCACCATAACGGTCACGGGGAATTGGGCTGCTGGCCCTTCTCCGATAGCTTCTTGGAGGTGGTGATGGGCTGTAACTGTAGCCTCTCCCCATATCAATCTAAAAAAACACACAGCATATAAGATTAGAAAACAAAATTAAAACTCTCAGTAAGCAAATGTAATAGCACTGATACACTAAGCAATACTAATAAACAGGAAGTAATCAATTGTCTCAAGAGCATAGCGCAAGCATATTCCCTCTAATCGAAATTAAGTCCATGGCTTAAACTATTTACAGAAATTAAAAAGGTAAAAATTAATCGAGCGCTTCAGAGTACAATCACCACAGAGTCGAATAATTGCAGAGAACTATGCAAGTCTATACTACCAAGGCGCCAACTAACAACACTAGTTTCCGCATAGAAACTCAGCGTTTGTTTTTTGAAAACGAGAATTTCAGTGTGTAACTACGCAGCATCACAGTGCGAAACCACAAATTCACCAAGCATCACGACCAAATCATCCAAACCCCATCCAACCGCACCTAACGAACTAGTAGATTTAAGACGCACCTAGAGCCACCCCATAATCAACTACAGCATCGATCCGGATCATAACATAACCAAAATCACCCAACGAATTATGTTACTGCTCATAAACACACCTCTCCTAGGGTTTAGGCTTCATCCCGGAGATCAAACAGGAAGCAATCTCACCATCACAACCGACCTAGCAGGCGATTACAGCGATGGAATCACGCTTACCGCGAGCGAATCGGATCAAAACGGAGGGGCTCGAGCGGAGGGAGGGAATGCTTCTTCGGTTCGTCTCGTCTCGTCGCGTCGCGTTCGCCTCTGGAGTTTTGGGTTCTACCGCTCTAGAAGCTTCCGGAGGAGCCCCGAATCGGCACGAGAGAGCGCACGCGTGGGCGTGGCGGCGCCTGAAGGCCTTTTATGATGGGGACGCGTGGCGTGTTGGCGGTCGATCGTGACACGTGTCCACGAGATGACGCGGTTGGACGGTGCGAGTGGCGATGTCGTTGTGTGGGCCGCGAAGTTTGTCATCGACTCGTGGGCCTAGCCTTTTCGGCCCTAAAAAGCGAAGCCTTTCCAACCATTTTCTTTTCTTTTTCCTGTTCTATTACTGCTGTTTGTATTTGGGTAGTTTTGAAACCCTTTTAAAGAAACTTTGGGTATTTGTTGTCCATTGAAATTTTGAATTTGATCTCCTCATAAGTAAGTTGAATAAATGGATTTGTGAATTGTGAGAAGCTGACCTAGTAACAAAAGATTTTGCATTGCTGAGAGGTACATTAAAAAAGCAGGCATGCATTCCATCATTCTTCATGGGCTAAGGCTTATCTACCTAACTTTTTTTCTTGTTTCCTGCGCACGATGATAACATTTCCTTTCTGTTGATCTGTCATTCGTGATTTGAGTAGCTATATGTAAATAGGTTTGATGTTGTTTGACAATATCACCAGCATAGCTATTCTCATGCCTACAGTTCATCTAACCAGCTTTCCTGAGGGTTCAGAGGTTATACCCAAAGTTTTATTCAGAAGAACGCAGATCGAAGGAACATTCAAGATTAGCATCCATAATATTTATGAGTTGTACGACTAGTACATTAAACAAGCTCTAGATTAGGATCAACACAAGTGATCAAAGTGATGGGGATGAGAAAGCCCTGGAATGGTCCGAACCAAATGTGTGTAATCCACCGATTGGCCTTAGCTGATTGTGACTCCGTTCATGTTTGATGTGCTAGTACCAACCACCTGTGCCACTATCTGTCCTCCACATGTACACTCCATAGGCGTATGGACGTATGGAACAAAAGATAAGATACAAAGATGCATGGAGATGGAGAAGATTATAGTTAAAACTGAAAGCTGCACATCACTATCATTTGGTAATTCAGAATTCAGAAGTGAATATGTGCATGGATCCTCTGCAGTACTGCTTGTTCAGTAGCAGTCACTGACAGGTGGGTCCGGTACCCTGATCCCACGTATTAGTGGCTTAAACTGCACCAGCAGTAATACGAGAATCTGTCGGTGAATATGGGTAAGGTTGTTCTTTTTCTTCAGAATAGAAAAAAGGCCATGCACGCATGCAAACTAAACGAAAAGATGACTGAGCATGCATGATCTTTATGCGAAGCATGTGAACAATTGATCTGGGAAGAGCAGTTGGAACTTTACAAAACAAATTAAGCCTTATTTGTTGCAAAAAAAAATTATGGTACCTTTTCGAATTTCTTATGAAGATACTGTTACTTGTGCTTGGTGGTTGCTTGTTCTTCAGAGTGGAGGTGGCCGGCAGGGAAAGTGTAGCTGAGATAAAGGCAGGTTGATTGATCATTAGTGTATCATCAAAAGAATTTAGCATGCACATCATCCACTCTTGGGGTGATCACTGATCAATGATCATTGATCAAAAGTAGCACCACAAAACAGTGATCAGTCTATGTTTTGTGTTACCTTTAACTCCCTTTCTGCCTGTTTGGCCCACTCAACATTACTCAATACTCCATATATGATAGGCCATTTAAATTCAGAAAAATTCAGTAGTATTTATTCATATGAAAATACTACGAATTTCAGTAGTACTATCCTGCAGCAGACTGAAAGGAACACACACCATATATAGCGACAAATCAATCACACACACCGTCCATAAACACAACAGAAAAAGAAAATCTGCTGTTTTTTTTTCTGCCTACCAACTACTCTGCGTTCCTCTGAAGTCTGAACCATTACACTATCTCCTTTCTCTTTCTCTCTCATATAATCTCTTGGCAGTATTAGTATTAGTGCCGAATTGCACCTCTTCTAATCTGTTTCCAAAGCAAAATTACAGCCTAATCGCTCCTCTTCGTATATACTTAGTGCCAATAGAAGGTAGGAAAGACCACATATCCAGGTTTCCTTGCTGGGCTCTGCTCATATCCCGCAAATTGAGGGTTCAGACTTCATAAGTTCGAGCTCTGTCCACAAGAAAGGAACAGGAGATTGTTCTTGGCAGTTGGAAGAAGCTAAGAACTTGGCGAGTTGGTGGCCAAGGTATGATTCTTTTCAGTATCCTGTTCTAAGTTCTAGAAGAGTTGTGCTCTCGAAGCAATTCTGATGCTCCTTTTATCCTTTTCCTTCCCCTTTTCTTGATCTGAATTTAGCCTGTTTTTCCTTTCCAATCATCGGCCTTTTATTTGAGCTAGATTTCCCAGTTCCTTATATCTTTGGCCTTCTGTTGGCGCCTTTGTCGATCAGCTCTTCTCTGTTCTTAAGTTCTTGGCTTTCTTCTCCGATACCCTTTGATTTTTCCCTGAAAATATTTGCAGTGTGTTCCCAACAGCATGATCAACCTGTTTCAGTTAAGGGTAGACAGAGCATGATCTTTCGTTTCCCCTTTCTTTAACAGTCAGATTTTCAGTCCAAAACCGGAGAATTATAGATTAGAAGTCCACCACCTTTGGTTTCTTCTGTAAAGAAATTTACCGTTCTCCTAAAGAAAGAGAGAAATTTTACCTTTCTTTTTCATTGGATCACAAGCTAGCTCAAGCGAGCTGAATAATATATTACTGAAGATTTGAATTGTGCCAATTCGGTCATCTTTCGTGCTATTGCAAGAATTGGTGAAAGAAAGGTGCATACCCCCATACCTTTGTCCTGATACAAAAAGTAGAATCTTTTGATGTGCTATGAACAATTAAGTGGTCATGTAGCTAGATGCTTCCGTTTTACCAACAATCCACAGCTTTAGTTTCCATGGGCGGTTCCATGTAGAATTTCCGGTTTGCTCCTTCTCTATTCAATGAAATTGGCGGCTCGCCGATTCGTTAAAAAAAAAAATTCCAGTTCATGTTTCCAAGTTATGTCAGGATAACTTGAACTATGATTAAACAATTAACGTCTTAATGACATAAGTTCGTGCCGACAGAATCATGTCACTTGATAGTGAGTCAATAGTTAGGGACTGAAATTTCGTCCCTGACATGACGCAATTCATTATATTCCCTCTCCCAAAGACGTACCTTACTGGACTTCTGTTGTATTATAGTGCGAATATGCAGTTTGGTCCGAAAGCATCAAATTCTATGTTCATGGTCCCGATTCTTACATTATCTATGCTACAGCCTACATCTTTGAATTCATTGAGAGAATATATACATGTTCTCGAAGAATTCAGAGACGTACATCTCTAAATTCTTCAGAGAACAATGTACATCTCTAAACTTTGAGGCGGTGGTCATCTACTATTATGACTTTGTAGTTCGTAGTACTAACCTTATTATTGTTACAGGTGCTCGTGGAGGGTTCTTGGAGCAGTACAATGTTGGCCAAAAGATTGAAAAGATGCAGCATTCTTCTGTTCGCCTTTCTCCTCGCAGACGCATCCGGTGTGTAGTGTAGCTATCTCGCTTTCTTTTTCTCATTTATTGAGATTCCTAACGACACCTCTGAAATGCATTGCCAATTTGATACGAAGTTGATTAACTGTTTGTGGATGACTTTTAAGCTGCAAAATATCAAAAACTTTGCATGGGAAGCTTTGCTTAGCCCGGAATTGCTTGCCATCCTTTTCATGTCTCTCTCCAGTGAAAAATGATCAGGCTGCCACTTACTGCACCTGTCTGAAATTACTACTAACCTTTTACTAAACCTGAAGAAAATCTGAATATACAGCCCACTAGTCAGAACTCTACAGGATGATAAATGCACTACCATTTTTATTCCCCAAAAAAAAATGCACTACCATTTCTGAATCTGAACATGGATTACTAGTTTCAGATGATGGTTGTAGATTGCTGTGGCATGATATTTTGTTATCATGTCGTTTTTTTTCTCTTTTTTTATTCTAGACTATGTGCACTTTAGTTACATAGAGACCGAGGCTCCGTTCGTTTCCACTACAAAGACGTTTTAGATTTTCGTGGCATGCTTTTCAAACTACTAAACGGTGTGTTTCGAGCGAAACTTTACATATGAAAGTTGTTCTAAAATATCAAATTAATCAATTTTTTAAGTTTATAATTATTAAAAATCAATTAAGCACACGTTATTACCACCTCATTTCTCAGTTTCTTGTTAAAGTTTTCAGAACTCATCTCATAAAATCATTACAGGGAGTCTTCTTGAGAGCAGCGGCGGCCAGGCCGAGGCGATCGGTCCACAGATCTCCCCGGCGACAGAGGGCGAGGGCAAGAGGCGGTCGCTGGCGACGGGGATGTTCTGCGTGGCGCTGCCGAACGCGGACCCGACGGCGCTGCAGGAAGGGCTGAACTGGGCGTGCGGCCAGGGCCACGCCAACTGCGCAGCGATCCAGCCGGGGGCGCCGTGCTACAAGGCCAACAACCTGCCGGCGTTGGCCTCCTACGCCTACAACGACTACTACCAGCGCAACTCCGGCGCCGGCGCCACCTGCAGCTTCAACGGCACCGCCACCACCACCACCAACGATCCCAGTAAGCCACCCATCAGCCTATGTTAACCTGTCCAATGCCTGCCCAATTCATTTTTTTTTAGAAAAAGGAGAACAACACTTAGAAATTGACGGACCCATCGAGCCAAACAGTATATTTGCAAACTAAAAGTAATCTGTGAATAAAACTTTTTATATACATGTTGTTAGCGATCTAAAAGCAAAGGCTGAAAAATAAACTTTGCTGAAAAAATCTCAAAATTAGGTCTAAATTTAAGGTTGAAAATTCAAATTTTTGCTGATAAGTATAAGCTAACCAAAAAGATGAGGCCCTAAAAAGATTGTAGTTGCAGGTAATGGCGGCTCCAGAAAATTTTCTTGGGACTCCACGCTCCAAAATTTCAGAACACTGAAAACTCAATTTACATATGCAAATTTTGCTCAAATACTCCACTAAAACTGGCATGTTAGTTTAAAGTTTACAAAAATACAATATAAATAGATTAATGTGTCATGCTTATAGGATGGATTTGGGTTGAATTTGAATAGATGGGTCATTTTATTATCTAAAAAGATGGGTCATTTTGGGCCAAACCCATGATTGCAGGAGAGGTGACAGCCACAGGCTGATAGATGGAGTTCTTATTTTCTGAAAGATTGGCTATCTTTTTCTGTACTCTGCATGCTAAATTACTGAAGAACTAGCAATGTTCAGAAAATCTTCTAAATCGTGTTCGAGATTTGGGCTCTAATTCTTTCATGATTCCAGGTTCAGGGCAATGCGTCTTCTCAGGAAGGTGAGCATTTTTCCTCTTTCTCTCAGCCAACATTCTCTGAAAGTCTGAACAAATCTGTCAACCATTTGCTCAGTCGCTGACATAATAGCACATTGGCAGCTCCATGGCCGGAGGCACGACGCCGGCGGCGAACGCGCCGTCCGCCGTCGGCCCGTTCACGCCGGGGTCCGGCAACGGGTCGTCGCCGACGTTCCCGGGGACGGGGAGCCCCGGCGGCGCGCTGACCCCCTTCGACGCCGCCGACAGCGTCATGTCCGGCGCTCGCCGGGCGCTCCGCGCGCTGCTGCTGGCGTCGCCGATCTTCCTCTCCCTCCTCCTCTGATCAGCACTAGTTTGGTGTTGGTCCATGTAAATTATGCATATGGCAATATGGCATTATGTCATTCGTTATAAATTCACTCACTAGAGAGAGTCAGTGACGACTCAGGAGTGTTTTATTCCCGAGTAAATCACCTGTGTTTATACGTCAGATGTCAGATTGGATCATGAAATTATTTAGACCATTTTGTGGAATCCTGGTGTTCTTGGTCCAAATCTTTTGATGATAAACACAGGAAATCTAAAAATGAATCTTGCTTTTCCATTTTTCTTTAACGACTCATATTCGGACAGGTACTTAAGTCTTAAGTACACATTACAAATTTACATAGTCCAACACACTCTATATTGTGGATATATGCTTGGCAGAAAATTCTAGTATTATTTTGCAAGAATTGATCTTCCCACGAGCAAAATGAATCATGCAGTATATGAATCAAATTTTGATGAAATTTTGGCCAGGTTTTCAGATATCCATGCTTCAGGTTTCTCTGTCAGCTGTGGAGTTCACCTTCCCCGTTGCGGCGGCGGCGGCGGCGGCCTTCTCCCGCCGGAATCTCTGGAAGTCGGCGACGATGCCGACGTCGACGTCCTGCTTCATCTTCTCGGCCAGTCTCTGCAGCACCTGCACCGCCACAATCTTCAAGAACAACCGAAACTTTTGTGTTTCCGGCATTGGCGAAGAACCGAGGAACTTACCGACTCGGGACGCCGCGCATGACGGCGTCCGGCACGAGGCGCATCGGCGGCGGCAGGACGCAGCCGATGGAGATCTCGAGGTGGCCCCTCAGCCGGCAGGCGCGGCGGCCGCGGCTCTGTCGGCGTAGAGCGACCCGCGGACCGCCGAGGTCGAAGCTCGCCGGCGCGTAGTCGCGCTCCAGCCCACGCAGCTCCCACTCCGTCTGCGCCGCGCCCGCCCCGGCCAAACAGACAAACAATAAACACATGGCGCGCACACGGTTCACCGGCTGCTGCACGAAGCAGAGATGTGTAAATTGGGGATGGATTTTGCTAGTCCATGCGTACGCACGATTCGGAGGTCGAGCACGCCGTCGCGGTGGCGCAGCTGCATGACGACGACCGGGTGCACGGTGAGGAGGAGGAACTGCAGCGGCAGCATCTGGACTCTCCACTCCTCCTGCAAGCACACACCAGAGGATCAGCTTAGCTTAGTTCAGCGTCGTGCCGCCGGCGAAGTGGTTTGGTTTGCTTACGTCGCTGAGGCGCTGGCTCCTGCTCTCGTCGGGGCAATGGCGCGGAACACGCGCGGGCGCGGTCGAGGAGGTACTCGTCGAACGACACCTGCACCGCGCTCGCCGGCATGAATTCCGGTCATCTCGTCGCATCAATCCATGGCGATGCAGAGATCGAGGAGGGGATGCGGATTTACCCCGGTGGGCTCGTAGAGCGGCATGTCGGTGGAGATGCTGGAGGAGTAGGAGACGGCATCCGACGACGACGACGGCGCGCGTCCGCCGCGCCGGCTTGGCCGCGACGGCATGCCGCCGCGGCGCCCTCCTCCTCTCGCCGCCGCAGGCCACCACTCGGTTGGGCCTCTCGCGCGCGATCTGCGCAGGGGGCGAACCGAACAACGGCGAGCACTAACACCACGGCTCGCCGCCGTATGGCCGGTGTCCGCGCGCGAGCGGTTGCTCGCCGCAGCTGCGGCGGCGGGCGGCGGCCGGCGGCCATGGCTGCGCCACCACCAACCTACTACCTAGCCTGCTCACCTAGCAAGCTAGTAGCTCGCGTAGACTGATCATGACTCGCTTCCCCCACGTGACGGGTCGGGACAAGGGGACACGTACGTGACGTGCCGATGAACTGTGACCTCACGTTCGTAACACGATTGCGAAGAGCAACGCGACGTGTCGG
The DNA here is from genome assembly GCA_009805545.1 of Oryza longistaminata. Lineage (NCBI taxonomy): Eukaryota > Viridiplantae > Streptophyta > Magnoliopsida > Poales > Poaceae > Oryza > Oryza longistaminata. The sequence continues at coordinate 12,526,508 of CM020189.1, forward strand.
TCGCCGAGCCGTGTGTCGGTCGGATAGTCGGATTGGTCGTTATCCGACCTGATCAGGTCCAAGTCCGACCGACCAACCAGAGGAGAGCGGTGGGCCGTGACGTGTGCACCCAACTATTGGAGGCCCGGAAGCCTTTGCCTGTCGCCGCCTGCATCCACTTTTCCTTTTCTTTGATTTTTTGTAATGTAGTGGACACTTTTTGACCTTTCATATATAAAAAAAAATCTTCCAATGAAAGATTTAACTGAATCAATCAAGTAAATAAAGAGAAAAAAAGATTACTGTGTCTAATTTGCATTTTTTTTCATCAGTGAGAATAATTTGCGAGAACGATTGCAGATTACATAGTATAGCCAACTGCTAGCTCCAAATCACCTATAGTCAAACTTAATAGCAATTCATATAATAGTTACTCTATAAACATATACTATATTATTAATACATGTCTCACCTGTCATCACCACGTTGTGTCTTGAAGTCCATGTTATAGCTGGTTACAATCTATAGTCTGCTACTTTTCTCTCTTATTATTTATCTTTTCGATATGTGTTTATAGCTGGTTTATACTTCTCTGTTGTACCTGCTTAAGGAGAGTGATGAAGGATGAAGAAATTCGGAGCATTCTTGGGCCGACTGAAATGGTAGCGATCCAGATATGATGGACCTGAATTGAGCCCGGCAGTCTGTCCGATAACCAGGCCGAAGCACGTAGTGGGCCCAGACTGTTCTAAAACGGACAGCATTTTCCGGATACCCGCAATGACGAAAGCGCACTCCAAAAAGCGGAAATCTAATCTTACCATCATCCTGCGCCTCTGCCCTCTAACCGGATATGCAAGTGTAATAGCTAAATAACTGATTAGATTGCACACGAGTACTAATTACCTTTAAGTTGAGGAGTAACTGTTTAGCTTAAGTTGACTTGTAGTTTACCTTTAAGTTGATCTCATAGCCAAATCGGGTAGCATATGTGCATTATCCCTTTGATGAAATTTTTTAACCTGATCTTGGTCAACTCTTTCGTCTAAGCATATATACTACTCCCTCTTTTTAATGTTGACGTCGTTGACTTTTTAACTTTGACCTTTCGTCTTATTCAAAAAATTTATGTGATTATA
>CM020189.1:12527650-12541052 GCA_009805545.1 Oryza longistaminata
TTTTTTTAAATAACCGTATCAATCTTTAAAAAATATATATTTTAGGATGGAGGTAATACTACATGCTAAGCGGTTATTATGAAAACTATTGGAGTATTTTGAAATTATATGATAGCACTATGGTTCCAATGTTGATAAATAGGAGTAAACTGATTCAACAGTTATTTTCAAATTATTATCAATTGTTGAATCAGTTTATTTGTTCAACGCCTCAAAAACACATTTTTTTTAAAAAAACACTCCTTCTATTGTACTCATTATTTGTAAGTTATCTGTTAAACCCATCTATTAAAATATGTAATTTATCCCTACCACAAAGTAGATAATTCACAAAACAATCTTCTAAATAAAATCTGCTTCAAACTGAGCATCAGATAATCGGTTTCTTCTGCCATGATCACTCGCTTCCCCCACGTGACGGGTCGGGACAAGGGGGCACGTACGTGACGTGGCCGATGAACTGTGACCTCACGTTCGTAACACGATTGCGAAGAGCAACGCGACGTGTCGGGTCGCCGAGCCGTGTGTCGGTCGGATAGTCGGATTGGTCGTTATCCGACCTGATCAGGTCCAAGTCCGACCGACCAACCAGAGGAGAGCGGTGGGCCGTGACGTGTGCACCCAACTATTGGAGGCCCGGAAGCCTTTGCCTGTCGCCGCCTGCATCCACTTTTCCTTTTCTTTGATTTTTTGTAATGTAGTGGACACTTTTTGACCTTTCAATATAAAAAAAAAATCTTCCAATGAAAGCATTTAACTGAATCAATCAAAGTAAATAAAGAGAAAAAAAAGATTACTGTGTCTAATTTGCATTTTTTTTTCATCAGTGAGAATAATTTGCGAGAACGATTGCGGATTACATAGTATAGCCAACTGCTAGCTCCAAATCACCTATAGTCAAACTTAATAGTCAATTCAAATAATAATTACCTATAAACATATACTATATTATTAATACATGGTCTCACCTGTCATACACACGTTGTGTCTTGAAGTCCATGTTATAGCTGGCTACAAATCTATAGTCTGCTATTTTTCTCTCTTATTATTTATCTTTTCGATATGTGTTTATAGCTGGTTTATACTCTCCTGTTGTACCTGCTTAAGGAGAGTGAAATGAAGGATGAAGAAATTCGGAGCATTCATGGGCGATATATCCTTCGCAGAAAATTCTAGTATTATTTTGAAAGAATTGATCTTCCCACGAGCAAAATGAATCATGTAGTATATGAATCAAATTTTGATGAAATTTTGGCCAGGTTTTCAGATATCCATGCTTCAGGTTTCTCTGTCAGCTGTGGAGTTCACCTTCCCCGTTGCGGCGGCGGCGGCGGCCTTAGCTGGCTACAAATCTATAGTCTGCTACTTTTCTCTCTTATTATTTATCTTTTCGATATGTGTTTATAGCTGGTTTATACTCTCCTGTTGTCCCTGCTTAAGGAGAGTGAAACGAAGGATGAAGAAATTCGGAGCATTCTTGGGCCGACTGAAATGGTAGCGATCCAGATATGATGGACCTGAATTGAGCCCGCGCAGTCTGTCCGATAACCAGGCCGAAGCGCGTAGTGGGCCCAGACTGTTCTAAAACGGACAGCATTTTCCGGATACCCGCAATGACGAAAGCGCACTACAAAAAGCGGAAATCTAATCTTACATCATCCTGCGCCTCTGCCCTCTAACCGGATATGCAAGTAGTAATAGCTAAATACACTGATTAGATTGCACACGAGTACTAATTTACCTTTAAGTTGAGGAGTAACTGTTTAGCTTAAGTTGACTTGTAGTTTACCTTTAAGTTGAATCATAGCCAAATCGGGTAGCATATGTGCATTATCCCTTTGATGAAATTTTTTTTAACCTGATCTTGGTCAACTCTTTCGTCTAAGCATATATACTACTCCCTCCGTATTTTAATGTATGACGTCGTTGACTTTTTGACAAATGTTTGACCTTTCGTCTTATTCAAAAAATTTATGTGATTATAATTTATTTTATTGTGGCTTGATTTATCATCAAATGTTCTTTAAGCATGACATAAGTATTTTTATATTTACATAAAATTTTTGAATAAGACGAGTGGTCAAACGTTGATTAAAAAGTCAACGGCGTCATATATTAAAATATTGAGGGAGTACTTTTGTGAGCAATTATATAGTCACGCCCCGGTTATTTTGATCAATTCGCGTCATCCTCTAGTGCATAATGATTATCTCAAGTGGCACCCGTAAATCGACGATTCCGATAAAAACAATCAAACAATAGATTATCTGGTAAGTAAACATAATGCGTCACTGATAAGTATAGGTCGTAATCCAGAACAGCGCTTAAGATTAGAGTTTTATTATTATTATTTTGCGATTGAAATCGCATTGGAAGTTCAGAATAGAACACAAGTTGTAACTTGTCAGTGTCGGTGTCATTTTCCGCCCTGGCAAATACTGGTATCGCTGTCACGGCCTAAAAAAGACAAAAATGAAAAGGATATTAGAGCAAGGACAATGATGAGCTATAAACTTACTATAAACTTATACGATAAACTTACTATAAACTTATACGAGGAGATATGTTAAAATAAAATATCGGCTGTCATGGAAGAGTTAACGAGTTAGCTTAACATAAGCTCTAAAATAAATATATATAAATGAGAGATAGAGAGAGGAGAAGAAAATTGTAACTAACATTATAGCTAATTTATTATATATATTGAATTTAAAATATATTAATAATAGGAAGTGAGCTATTAAGAGAAAGGGGATTAGTACTAATAGCAATCTTGCATAGATCACAGAGTCCACAAAGAGCCGAAACATGTCAAAATCCATGTGCTGTATGGTAGCAGCAGCACACGGAATCAAATCAATCCAAGCGACCCAACGGCCAACGACGCTGCACATTGCCGACCTGATCGAATCATTAATTGCCTTTTGCTTATTGGAAATAAACTGTCAAACTGATAGCCTATCTCATTCACACAGAATATATTATCAGTAGCATTAAGTGTGGCGATGCATTATGCTCGTATCGTATCATGCCCCCTTGAAAAAGAAAAAAAGCAGGAGACTTTTTTTTATGTAGAAAAAGAACCCAACTTTAGTTTATTCCAGGCAAGTGAGGACAGTGAAGTGACACCCCTTGCGAATATACAGTACGGAGTAAGCTGCAGCCAGAACAATTGCCTGCTCGTTGTAGCACAGAAGTGACGATCACTTTTGCGTGCACCGTAGGAACCTCGAAGGGTCAGTGCTAACTACCCCCTCCATAAAAAAAAAATCGGATTGACACTTTACAGTAATATGATCTGCAAGAAATATATCAGTATATGGTACTATGTTAATTTTTTATGAAACGGAGGAAGCACGGAGCCAAGAAATTTTTAGAGGTTAGATAAATCAAAATGCATACCTCCTCCATCCTAAAATTTAATAAATTTTAGTATTTAAAATTTGTTCCAAAATATAATAACTTATCCATCGTCATTCTCTTATCAAACAATCGCAATCATCTATCATTCAATTTTCTTACATACATTCACTTCTTAACCAATCACAAAATTTCACCATTAAACTTTACTTTTTTTTAAATAACCGTATCAATCTTTAAAAAATATATATTTTAGGATGGAGGTAATACTACATGCTAAGCGGTTATTATGAAAACTATTGGAGTATTTTGAAATTATATGATAGCACTATGGTTCCAATGTTGATAAATAGGAGTAAACTGATTCAACAGTTATTTTCAAATTATTATCAATTGTTGAATCAGTTTATTTGTTCAACGCCTCAAAAACACATTTTTTTAAAAAAACACTCCTTCTATTGTACTCATTATTTGTAAGTTATCTGTTAAACCCATCTATTAAAATATGTAATTTATCCCTACCACAAAGTAGATAATTCACAAAACAATCTTCTAAATAAAATCTGCTTCAAACTGAGCATCAGATAATCGGTTTCTTCTGCCATGATTTATAAATGTAATGTTGCCCATGCAAAAGATGGCATTAAACAATACACTAATACAGTGTATGATTCCACCCATAAATAAAGCTCAAAATAAACGGGGCCATATGTCTGTTACACCTTATTCCGTGGCGTGTGTTTGGCAAGTTTCAGATGGGTCCGGTATTCTGGTTCGATGAACCGGCCAGGCTGGCACACGACAAGTGGGCGTCGGTTAAGCTAACCAAAACGCCCAAGCTTTTGCTTACCCCTGTGATTAGTCGCTTAACTACGCTGTCATGGAGAGAGATTAGTCAGATCGGATAGCTAACTACTACTCCGTCATGGAGTACATATTTGTAGCTTGACGTGGGACTAGGAATTAATAGTATATTTTTATAGGTAACTATTCTATCTATTAGCTACCAAATCATCTATAGTCAATTTAATAGTCAATTCATATAATACTTGTCCATAAATATATACTATACTATTAATATCTGATCCCATATATTGTGTCTTGGAGCCGTGCTATAGCTGGCTACAAATCTCTCTCTTTTTTCATCTTCTCGATATGTGTTTATAACCGGTTTATAGTCTGCTATTATACCTCATCTAAGTTAATACTAGTTGGCTATAGTTCATTACTATCATGGCTCTTACCCCTGTGATTAGTCGCTAACTACGGTGTCGGGAGAGAGAGATTAGTCAGATCGGATCGGATCCGATCGCTCACGCGCCCCGAGACACCCTCCGAATAAAAATCCCCCGAATAGTAGGATTCCAGAAAGCCGCGACCGCGAGAGGTCAGAGGAGAGACAAGCACACGCAGACACGAGACGAGACGAGAGGAAGCCTCGGCGAGGAGAGGGGGGAGATGAGCGGGGCGGAGGAGGAGGCGGCGGCGGCGAGGGGAGGGGGAAGCGGGAGCGAGAGCGGGGGGAGCGGAGGAGGTGGACGGGGAGGGGGAGGGGGAGGCGCGGGGTCGTCGGGGAGCAGCGGGGCGCGGCGGAGGTTCGATGACAAGGGGCTTGTGGCGAGGACGTCGCTGATCCTGTGGCACACGCACCAGAACGACGCCGGCGCCGTGCGGAAGCTGCTCGAGGAGGACGCCGCGCTCGTCAACGCCCGCGACTACGACAGCCGCACGCCGCTCCACGTCGCCGCGCTCCACGGGTGGCACGACGTCGCCGAGTGCCTCATCGCCAACGGCGCCGACGTCAACGCCCAGGATCGCTGGCAGAACACGGTGAGGCACGCCGTGCCCCTCGGTCCTCTCTCTCTCTCGCGACGTCTGCGCGCGCTGGAAATGGAGGGCGAGCTGCGTCGGTGTGGATTGGATTTGGGGTCGTGCTGCGGCTTGGGCTCTGTTCGGGATGGTGTATCGAAATGATCCGGATTGGGGATTCGGTTTGAGCTATTTTTGGATTTTTGTTCGGATTGGATTTGGCTTGTTCTGCGACGAATCGATGGTTTCGGAGAGAAAGCGATCAGCTACGGTTCTTAGTTTGCACTATGCTGCTTTTGATTCGATTGGATTTTGGGGATCGCTTTGGGTAGGGTTAGAGCTTGCTTGTTTGACGGATTTTGCAGCTTATGCTGTGGATTGACTTGGGGCTAGTGCTATGCTCGTTATCGAATGCGTGTTCCTGAAATGAATTCTTCATCGAGTTTCAGCCTTGTTTGCTATTAATCGCTTGGATATAGTACATTTCACCGAATTCCATTTAGTGCATTGGACCACTAAATTGCTGATTTGGTTTGGTGATAAGTTTTGATGGGAAAAATGGTCTATCACGTGTTATTGGACAGAGCTTTTGTGTTTGGTCTGCTGATTAATTCTATTTGTTCTGCATGAAGTGAGATTTCAGTCAACTATAATACTGTGGTTGTATTTGGGATAGCTGTTTATAATGCTGGGCGGCGGTGGTGGTATTAGCGACTTGGCGTGCGCTCCCTTTGGCTTATTGAGGTCAAGTTTGCAGATTGCTACTAGAGTACTACTAGTAACGTCAAAGTGATTAAAGCCGGGAGAGTATAGCTTTGCAATTGTGGATTAGAGATTGGGAATTTGTGCACAAATTATATGGGCCTAGCTACAGAAATTAATGATGAATCCGGATATGTGGTAGTAGTATTCTAATATTTATGGCCATTTTGTTTTTTTAAATTACACGGTACAACGCCCCTCACAACACACGCGTACTCACCCCTATAAACGCACGCACGCAAACCCTACCCCTATAAGCATCTTCAAAGACTGGGCCGGCAAGTTCTTTGGGATTGATGAAGTCACCACAGGCGCCTCGCTGTCGACGGATACATCGCCTACCACTGAAAGCACAACGCCGTTAAATTCTGGAAAATTCGCTCCCATGGAGAGTCGAACCCAGGATCTCAGGTGCTACTGAGTCTCTTGTAACCACTAATCTTTACTATTATAAAAAAAACTCATAGATTGAGCCTAAAACTATGAGTAACTAAGTTCCAACAAGTACTAAATCATAGCATAAAACTCCTTTCACCTCTTAAATAATGTTCTAGTCTAGTTATGTGAAATTATTATGATTTCTTGATTATTTAACTTGGTTATGATTTTTTATTATTTAATGTGGTTATGGAATTTTTTACTTACCTTTGAACACTAATTTTAATAGCATTGCTGTCAGAGAAAATATTGATAATTTACAGTTCCAATACGCTAATTACATTATAAAACTGTAAATGATACAAGTCAATTATATAGGTATGGGTACCCATTACACGGGTACGATTATGAAGGATGATTTTGTACCCACAACGGGAGTGGGTATTTAAACGGAAATATTTAGCTCCGTTGCCATCTCTGCGCACACCCCTTTCCAATCTCTCTCCCTTTTTTTTTCTCTAGATAATCCCAATCCTCTCCCTCTCCTTCTAATCTCCTCTATTTTTTCTTGTCCTCATTTTTTCTCTTTCAAATTTCTCCTCACATAAATATTTTTCTTTTAAATTTATTACTGTTTTAAATTTACTACTGTTTAAGGTGTGTATGCGGTAAATTTGTTACTTTACAAATGCCTTATCATCTTCAGTAAAAAAAAAACAAAATTATTATGCTGTTTTCCACCGTTCCGACAGGCGACCGAATATTCATCCCATGAACTCCCAATCTACTCCACATAGAAGCGCCGAAATCGAAAAAAAAAAAAATCCTAATCCATGCTGTCACACACAAATCAGTAGCCACGATCTGTTTGCTTAGTGACAAAACTACTCAAGTACTCAACTACACAACAATCCAACTATGGAAAGCAAACTCGATTGGTTAGGAATCGAGCAGAAAAGAAGACGAAGCACACTCACATCGACCTGCCCCTTCTTGGCGACGTTGGACCAGTCCTTGGCCGCGACGCCGCTCCTCCAGTCGAACTCGAACCCGATGGAGACCGGCGGCTTGTGGTCGGGCGCCCAGAAGCAGGCCAGGTAGTCGCCGGCCTCCGTCGCCGTGAACGCGAAGTTCCCCGACGGCACGTTCTCCGCGTAGTGCACGCTGTTCCCGTACGGCGACGTCACCTGCAACCCTCGGCATCAGCGTCGAATCGAATCATCCCCACCCAAAAACCCTCGCCGCCATCGCCATGGCTGCTTAGCTAAAGGTTGCTCGCCGTCGCTTACCCTGAGGGAGATGCGGTGGGAGTCGGGGAGAGGGTTGTCGGGGAAGTTGGGGTCGGGGCCGACGACGTGGTACTTCCCGACGACCATGGAGTTGACCTTGATCTCGTCGGAGATGCACTTGGTGTGGCCGGACTCGAGGTCGAACCGGAGGGCGCGCGCCGTCCGCGGCGCGGCCGAGAGGAGGAGCACGGCGGCGGCGGCGGCGAGGAGGGCCCACCTGGGAGCGGGCGATCCGGGGCGGAGCGCGGCCATGGCCGGAGATCGGAGGCGGGGGGGGGAGGGCGTCACTATGGCGCGGAGATCGGAGGCGGGAGGGGAGGTCGTCACGGGGCGGCGGTGGTGGTATTAGCGACTTGGCGTGCGCTCCCTTTGGCTTATTGAGGTCAAGTTTGCAGATTGCTACTAGAGTACTACTAGTAACGTCAAAGTGATTAAAGCCGGGAGAGTATAGCTTTGCAATTGTGGATTAGAGATTGGGAATTTGTGCACAAATTATATGGGCCTAGCTACGAATTAATGATGAATCCGGATATGTGGTAGTAGTATTCTAATATTTATGGCCATTTTGTTTTTTAAATTACACGGTACAACGCATACCTCACAACACACGCGTACTCACCCCTATGAACGCACGCACGTAAACCCTACCCCTATGAGCATCTTCAAGACTGGGCCGGAAAGTTCTTTGGGATTGATGAAGTCACCAACGCACCTCGCTGTCGACGGATACATCGCCTACCACTGAAAGCACAACGCGTTAAATTCTGGAAAATTAGCTCCCATGGGGAGTCGAACCCAGATCTCAGAGTGCTACTGAGTCTTTTGTAACCACTAATCTTTACTATTATAAAAAAACTCATAGATTGAGCCTAAAACTATGAGTAACTAAGTTCCAACAAGTACTAAATCATAGCATAAAACTCCTTTCACCTCTTAAATATTGTTCTAGTCTAGTTATGTGAAATTATTATGATTTCTTGATTATTTAACTTGGTTATGATTTTTTATATATTTAATGTGGTTATGGAATTTTTTTACTTACCTTTGAACACTAATGTTAATAGCATTGTTATCAGAGAAAATATTGAATATTTACAGTTCCAATACGCTAATTACATTATAAAACTGTAAATGATATCATTTACAAGTCAATTATATGGTATGGGTACCCATTACACGGGTACGATTATGAAGGATGATTTTGTACCCACAACGGGTGTGGGTATTTAAACGGAAATATTTAGCTCCGTTGCCATCTCTGCGCACACCCCTTCCCAATCTCTCTCCCTTTTTTTTTCTCCAGATAATCCCAATCCTCTCCCTCTCCTTCTAATCTCCTCTATTTTTCTTGTCCTCATTTTTTCTCTTTCAAATTTCTCATCACATAAATATTTTTCTTTTAAATTTATTACTGTTTTAAATTTACTATTGTTTAAGGTGTGTATGCGGTAAATTTGTTACTTTACAAATGCTTTTTCATCTTCAGTAAAAAAAAACAAAATTATTATGCTGTTTTCCACCGTTCCGACAGGCGACCATTAACAAAATCAGACAAGTACACGTACGTTTATAGTCATACAGTATATTACTGCGTGAGAGGTCTATATCATGCTTGTCCGCTTCCAAGCAGTTGGGTAGATACATAGAATGAACAGACAGATGAACCGCTCGAAGTTTTTCCAGATTGCATATATTGGAATTCTAAAAAAAAAAAAGATTGCAGATATTGGTGGCATTAGCATTTTACCTAGTCCTATCTCTAGTCCTATTGGTGGATTGATTATACAGAGTTTAACTCGCTAGTCCGAATCAGAGTCAGTCATCTCCCACTGATGAGCATCTTTGGGTTCAGGATCAGCGTCGGCGGATACTCGGGCTGGCCAAACGAGTGACGTGCTAAGCTTCGGACGAGGACGACGCCTCTTAGTTTTGTCTTTGGGAGGTGCTCCATCCTGTAAGGCAAAACATTAGGTCAGAATTTAACATTGGTAGGGCATGTTGGTATCAAACTAAAACGCACTACCAAATTTTGGTAAACAACAAACCGAGACATTCTTGCCAATGCTATCTAACCAAACTTTAGTAATTCTAGTAGTTTCCACTATTAAAATTCTACCAAATTTTGTTAAGGCACTAAATAAACACAATCAACGCTACCAAAATTTGGTAATACCAAAATTTTGACATTTTGGCAATGACAAATTTTGGTAGGGTTGAAAGTGGCTACAAACTCGCCCATGGAGAGAGAGAGAGTTACAATTTTTTCAGGAAAACGATCCATTCTGCACGTCTCGTGCTGACAAAAAGGAAAAAAAATCAACATGAATTGAGTTCCTATGAGAAGTAACGAACACGAGCCACTGGGACATGTATGGCATGATTAGAGATGTGCTGAGATAGAGGGAATATTGGTTTGATTCAATAGTTCATGCTAAACTGCACTATCAAATTGTAACTGGCTTGAGCAAAACAAATGAGAAAGCTAAGCTGGTAGAATGAAATATTTGTTTTAGTTGTTAAGTAAAGTTCAAAGTAAGTACTCATTAGAGTTGCTATATTAGATGCACACTTACTTGCGTAGTTTGAGTTGGTTGGTTGCTCTTGTACCATATTATTCCCATTGAAATGCATGCAGACATAAGCAAAGCTGGGCCGATCCTTGGGTCAGTCAGGTAATCTCCGAAATGAAATCCACTGCTCTGGATCCTCTGTTTTACACTTTTTCCTGCTGAGCGGATACTTTTGGTACTTTTTATCCATTCCTTACTTGTTTCCTCAGGCACAAGATCTGGTACCTTTGAAGTCTAGATACAAAAACCACATAAAAGCGCTGAAACTTGGGTGCTGATGTTTAGTATAAATAAGTGTATGTTCATTCATTGGTGACATGGTGCATTCTACAGTTGGTGCCAAAACTAATATGGTCAGATAGATACAAGGGATACTGATAATATGATATTTGTTAGAGGCAAGTAGTATTGATTGAATTGTGCCAATTGTGATGGTAGGTAAAGTAGGACATACAATATAAAGATTGGATCAAGTATGAACAAGTTTAGCAGCTGGTTATTTAAGATATCCTTGCTCTTAAAAGTTATGGCAGAAGCTAATGATTCATGTCACATTGGTTTTTCCCTTTTTAGGAGACATGATAGAGAGTTTAAGATGATTGTTTGACTTAACGAGGCATGCTACAGACTGTTTAAAAGGAGGACAAGGATTTGTTTAAATATTGATTACAATGCCTTAAGATACTTACAAGAGAAGGTATTTCCCTAGTATCTCCGTCTTTGATAATCTGAGAGATCCATTTGTTTATCTGCCATGTGTGACAACCAAGTTAACAATGTATTTAGATTTATCTGTTAAACTGCATGACATAACATGATTCCAATAGTAAATGAAACAGATATACCATATTTCAACAAATCATTAGAATGCTCACCTCATCTATTTCGTCCGGACCTTTATACCTTGCCACTAGCTGGGAGGCATCAGCAGTATGCTGTCTTTGGAGAGCCTCCATAAGATTTTTTGTTTCTCAGCTTTCAACGCCTCAAATGTTGCATTTCTTTGGAAACGAACAATAAACAGTTCAGATTTATCATTATCGTCTCCAAAACCTCCAGGACCACAGGCTCCACTGTAATCAGTTGCAAGGTAGAAGGCACAAAGTTTCTGCAAACAATGTAGAAAGCAGACATGTAGTAAGTAGTCAAGCACTCCTTTGTTTCACAGAGATTTGTTTAGTTTAGCTAGTGTATAAAATGATTCAGTTACTATGGTTTCCAGTGGTGTACATGGGAAGCATGGACAAATCAATAAGCATTCTAGGATTCCAGATTGTAGGATGGTAATATAATGGTGTAATGAGATACCTGGCCCGATGTTAGGAGAGGAAAATCCATGGAATAGGCCCATCCCTCAACTAGTTTAAACAATATCCCTCGCCCAGTTGCTTTTTTTCCTCAACAAGGTGAGGAAAAGCAGAGCAAAATATCACATATAACAGTTACTAGTATATTCTCCTCTTTCTTTCAAAGGACTATTCATTCAATTCATGCAGGAATGATAATGTAAACTTTTAATTTCATCAACCTTGCGAGGATCATGTCACCGAACAGGAAGTACAAAACACAAGCTCAAAATACAGCTCAGTTAAAAATTAAAGTTGGAATTGTGAAGCAGTCTACCTTCTGCACTTCTCCATCCAACCAACAAAGGTCAACCTGTCATCTTTTAGGCAGCCGCGGCACTTGATACCACAACTGAACTATCCACATTCCCGGAAGTACTTGCATCGACATCACTAAATAGTTGGTCTTGGGCCTTCCGCAAAATCTGAAGAAGTTTGAAATTGCAAAGACAACATAAATTGGAAAGATAATAATGAAGATAAAAATAATTAAAGTACATAAACCCCTACCAAGTACCAACTACACAAAAAGTACCTGTCTCCTTTTACTTAGCTCTACACCAGGACGACCAGCAACAATTCACAATACCAAATTGCTATATCATTTCCAGCACGTGAATACCTCTGGCATCACACCCAGTTCCAAAGATGTATCGCTTCTTAGCTGTGGGAGTTCTAAACAAGAAAGATGCATGATGAGGAGAGCACATATTTTCTTTCTAAATAAAGATATGAAAAAGCAACTTAGCATGACAAGTCGGTATATTGCTGATTCATTCTTAGTACCTTGGTGCTTATGCTCCTCCATTATCTTTGTAAACTCTGACTTGGTAAGAGTTCCTGGAATAGAGGCAATAAATAGTAAGCCTAGAACTCAACAACGCAGAAAACCAAACAACGAAAGAGCATATATGAAAGGAAACTTGCCATGGTATACAATGGGCTTGGCACCTGGTCCCTTCAAGAAAACAAGTGATGGAGCTGATTCCACGCCTAACCTGCTCCGAAAGAGACAAGAAAACACTAATAAACAAGACTTCATTGTAAATCAATTGTGTGCATGACATATAGAAATATGTTTGTTCATTGAAATGCTCATTGATTTGAAAATCATGTCTTTTGAACACTAGCAGATTAGCCCCTATCTGTGATTTCTGCAGACGGTGTTTCAGATACCAACATTTTTCTTCCACAGAAGAGCTTTATAGCCCCCTGAAAGAATTATTCTTGGTGCTTAGCAACTTCAAAATCCAGATATCTAACATCTAAGCACATACTATCAGAAGGAGCTGTTTATAAGGGGAAAGGATTAGAGAACAGATCCACAGCAGTAAAGTTTAATAAAGAACAAAACTAGCTTGAGGCTCTTCTATTGGACTTTCGGCTGGATGAATCATCATGGTTGATATGATATAAACATATCAAAAGTCGTGGAACAGTAAGCAGATCAAGCATAATAATAACAATTCACTGAACAATAACAACATAGCAAAAGGCATAGGTTACAGAAAACAAAACAAAATTAAGTCCATTCATCCAATCTATGTAGATCAGTACTTAATACGAGAAAATTATTACATCAGTAGCAGATCAGCTGTTAATACTAGAAAACTATTACATCAGCTAGTAGCAGTACTTATGACTACCTTTACAAATATGAATATAGTCAATAGAGATCTAAAAGGTGCAGATGTGCAGTAAGTAGCTTTGAACTTAATAACAGATTTAGATGGAGGAAGCAAAAAATGCTTGATAGTTTTAAATACCTTCTATAAACTGAATAAATTTCCACATTTCCTAAATAAATCGTGATTCATTATAAAATTATCAGCTACTGGTATCAATTATAATACTGAATGAACATAAGGTCTAACAGTAAGTAGTAAGG
>CM020189.1:12550687-12571131 GCA_009805545.1 Oryza longistaminata
ATTTCACAACTTTAAAATTGATGTGTACATTAAGAAATATAAGACATATTTGCGTATGAATAATTTCAAACAGTTAAAAAATAATTTCAATGTGTAAGGTAAAATCTATTAGGAGAGGCCTCTCGATCTTGCCTTAACTAGCGACGCTGAAACACGGAGAAACGTGGAGAAGTCCAGCTACTACATGGTACTACATGCATGCTTTTTTTTTTAATATACATGTACGTCTTTTTCCTCTTCAAACAAAGTTTTCTTCAAATTACTTATCCGATCTACAATCCGATTACACCATTGTGTTCGTTACAATTAAATCTTCACAACAAGATCTTACATGATTATATTACGATGAAAAAATATTTATATTTGTAAATTACTTTATTATATATGTAAGTTACTTTTATCAATATATATAAGTTACTTTTAGAGTTGACTAAATTACTTCTTAGACATATAAAAGTAAATTTAATAGAGTCTAAAAGTAATTTACATATATTATAAAAGTAACTTAAAACAAAACGGAAGTAATTTTGTCACGACATTAGAAGTAAATTCATTGTAGGGATAAAATATGACTTTATCTAGAAATTAAATTTAATCAGCATATATCAACACACATAAGTTTAACAATTTTTAAAAGTAACTTCAATGTTAATAATTGGAAGTAACTTTTGCATGGTTCAAAAGTAACTCTCTATAATCTGTTTAATCATCGATGTTTTTTTTCTTTCATTTTTGTTTTTCATGTAGAATGGGAAAAGAAGATACTATTGTATTTTTCAAGTTGAAAGGAGATACTAAATGGAGTACAAACTAGCTACCACTAGCTGTGTAGTCACATCTAATTAAAAAAGACATTCATTAAAGTTACTTTCTTTTTTGTTATAAGTTACTTCTATAATATATGTAAATTACTTTTAGACTTCATTGAATTTATTTTACATGTCTAAGAAGTAATTTAAGAAATCTAAAAGTAATTTAGATATATTATAAAAGTAATTTATATTTTTTCATAGAATATAATCATGTGAAGATCTTGTTATAAAGATTTAATTGTTACAAACACAACGGTGCAATCGGATTAGAGATCGGATGAGTAGTTTAAGAGAAAATTGGATTTGAAGTATAGGTGGATAATG
This sequence comes from Oryza longistaminata, assembly GCA_009805545.1. Taxonomy (NCBI): domain Eukaryota; kingdom Viridiplantae; phylum Streptophyta; class Magnoliopsida; order Poales; family Poaceae; genus Oryza; species Oryza longistaminata. Next base: position 12,551,824 of record CM020189.1, read on the forward strand.
TCTCGCATAGATGGAGTGGTAGCTGATTTAGACAAACTAGCTACCACTAGCTGTGTAGTCACGTCCAATGTGTAAAGTATTACATATGTCATCCAAAAGGGGTAACAAATCTTTCCTCTATCGCTGCATGAAACCAACAGTGATGCAACTGCACTACATACTATACATATGTATGTAGAACTGGACGATATTTATGTCCATACGACCATACAGATATATAGAGTATAAACAAACAAAAAATTACCGCCGTGGATCAAGATAAAATGACATTCCGGCGACGAAGAATACCCCAATTATGACAGACCAAACAGCCCGATTGCCTGACATTGTAAAAAAGCATCAAGGATTAATGCAATTATCACGCTTAACTCCAGCATAATTAAACTAAAATCCCTAAACAAAATGTTGAAAACATATTGATTCTTTGAACGAATTGCATTGAACATACAGAGTTACTCCTTGTTTCACAATGTAAGTCATTCTAACATTTTCCACATTCATATTTGATGTTGATGAATCTAGACTGACTTATATGTGAAACAAAGGAAGTAATTAATAAACGGGCGTACCACAAACCGTATACTGTTACAACGGAATAGTTGATGTCAGTATAATACCGTAGGTATCACATATCATGATACTCCGTGGTTATCTCTGATACCAAAACATAATAGCCCGTAGGTATCTGATTTGTAGCTAGGTATATATCATGTTGAACTAGACATGATGCCCTCATTGATCGTCATGACGTCAATTATTTTGTTGGAGTGGTATTCCGTTATCATGATATCAACTATTTCGTTGAAATGATGTACCGTTAATAAATTACTACTACTGTGCCATCACATTGTTGGTCAGGAGGATCACGGCGAGCTCGTCGGCCATCGGAGTTGCCCACACCGGTGCGAAGTGGCGGCGGCGGCGGTGGAGGGTTCTCGTTTGCATCTCCACTGGGCTGTGGCGGCGGCGGCGGTGGCGGCCCTAACTGCGCCGCCGCCTTCGCCGCCGCGTACTGGCGCTCGTCGTCGAAGAAGGCCTCCATGCCGGCGTGGTACCAGTACTCGCCCAGCGTCCCTCGACCTGCGAGTACCGCCACCACCGGTCCGCGACCTCGGTAGCCGCGAGGAGACGGCGGGCCAGCCGCCGCCGCCGCCGGCGATGGCGTCGGGGTTGGTGACGACGACGACGCGGCACGGCGATCGGCAGATGCAGCAGAGGCGGTTGTTCTGGAAGACGCGGATGTGGAGCGCGCATCCGGCCAGACCTCGCCGTGGCCGCACGGCCCGATCGCCGCCCACTCCAGGGTCTCCATGCACACCCGCGCAGCTGCGGCGGCCGCCGGCGGCGGCGGCGGCGGCGTCGATGTCGATGACGTGGCTGTGTGGTCGTTGTCGTTCGTCACGTGAGGCTGTGCCATGGTTGGCCGCGCCGGAGACGACGAGCACGCGGCGGCGGCGGCGGCGTTCTCCACGTGGACGTGGTCATCGTCGTCGTCGTTCGCGTCAAATTTTGGCATATCCGGTCAACGAGATTACAGATGAGCCAGGCGATATATGCGTGCGTATATACGTGTCGTCGACAGGTCGATTTTGGAGGTCGTTATACATTTTTAAAAAATATCGTCGAATGTTTGACGCTATTTAGCATGTTTGACGTTCGTCATTCAAAAATATAATTAAACATATTTGTTTATGTTAAATAATTATGTAGCTATAATTCATATTTCATAAGTTTTAATAAGACAATAACTTCAAAGTCACGTTCACTTTCGAACGATAGTATCTATTAGTAGATGAGCCCATAACTACTATACGTACGCGTCGTATATTCGCGTGCAACGCGCACTCACGAGCCAACCAAAAACAAAGTTTCATTTTGTAGCTAGCTGCCACCCTTGCACGCAAAAAGCGTTCAAATTCAAAAGTTCAAACCTGAAAACGAATACGTATGCAGCTTCAGCTTTAACCTTTATTACTACTCTGCTGCTGCGTGCACCTCGCTTGTGAATTGTGATATCGTGTCGCCCACTACGCCTACACAAGCACACACCAACCAACTCCTCCTCCTCCATCCTGCCAGAACGAACGCTCCTGCACCCATCTCTCTTCCCAAGAACAGCTAGCGCAAACATGGCAGCGCACGTCGACGGCGAGTGCCCGCGCGCGGCCGGCACCGGCGCCGCCCTCCTCCAGCCGCCGCCGCTACTGCAACGGCGTCTACCTGGTACGTACGCTATCCACGCAGCGCAACCACACCTAGATTTCTAGCTACCACTTATTAATTACTCGATCGTTCTTGATCTGCATCATCGGTGGGTGGGTTGATCATCGTTTGATTGATTTGCAGGGTTTCTTGGTGTTCATCGTGCTGTTCGGCTTCATCATGGCTCTCTGGTGGCGGAATCGATGGGGAATCATCGAAGGAAGGTGGTGGTGATGGTGATGTTCCTCTGACGTTCGTGTTCTTCGGAGCTTGTATGTTTCACATGGAGTGGACTACTGCCGCTATCAACCAGGAGCTGGAGATGATGGTTTGATCGATCGATAGGCAAGCATGCAGTTTAATTACAAGTTTGGTAGTGCTACATAGTGCTAGTTTCAGGCAAGCAGCGTATCTTGTAATTTTGCAAGTAGTTTCAGGCAAACATATAGTAGGGTTGGTTTGCAACTAATACCTCATAATTTTGGTAGGACAGTATCAATCCTCACTCTCCAGTAGCAGAGAGTCTCCTGGCGTTCTTCCATTTCTAAGTGTTGTTAATTCTGTCATCCATGTGATGAGACGGGTTTAATCTGATCTCTACAACTTAGTCCGATTGGATGATGAATTCTGGTCGTTTGTTGATGAGTGTTTTGTGTTGCGATGTGCAACGCCAGAATCTTCTTGCCGTGAGAGCTCCAAGCTTCACACACATTCACATTTCACAGCCTCGCATCGCATGAGCCTCTGAACGCTGCTGAACCAGCAGCCTTGGCCGCTTTGCCACTTTCACAGGGGTGCAGTGCAGGCCGTCCTGAATGCAACGGTTGATTGCATAGGAGATGATCTGGGGTACAAGGCGGCCTCCTTCTCTCTTGCAGCGACATGCACTACCAGCTTAGCTAGCTGCTGCCTGTTGATGATCGTTGGAAGTATTCGATCGGTACCTTTCTTCTTTTTCTAGTGTATGCTTGATGCATTTACCAAGAAACATACACCCAGAAGACCACAGGTGACCGTGAGAGCTATAGTGTGAACTCTTTCCCTTTTAAAAAATCAATTTAGAATAAACTGTGACATAAACTAAGACAACGAATCTAGGTAAGAATTTATTTAGATTCATTATGGATATTACATATTCTTTCTAGATTGATTTTTTCTTTTACGGAGGGAGTAGCTCTTAGGAAGGCCATGTGATGTTAAAAAAAAAAAGGAAAAAAAGACCATATATGGGAAATTCTCTCATGTCCAAACTGTGTTATTTGTACAGATTGTACAGCAGGATCAATACATGAAACTACTGATGTACTCATGAAAAGGAAATGTTTTCTTAGCCCAATCCTTAGAAATTCATAAGACAAAAGTCCACTTATCCATCTATTTCTTCTAACAAATCGGTGTAGAGACTGATTTATTTCTGTCATTTTAAAACTAAATCATGTTACCTAAGAAAATAATATGATAGATCGCCCTTGCAAAAGTACCCAACAACCCAAATTACTATCCATTTATATTAAACCAATAAACTACATCTAACCGGGCAGGGCTCTGTATACTTGTTACACTCTTATCAATATTTCTCACAAGGCAAAGCTTTTGCCTCTGTTAAAAAGAAGGGACAATTTGAACCATGCCACACAAATTACAAAATTTGTGATATGCACCCTAACCCACAGCCATTGACTCATGTGGTCCTACATGTCACTGAGATTATAGTGGCATATCTCAAATTTTGTAAATATAGGTGGCATGGTTCCAACAAACCCTAAAAGCACCAATAAACTACCATCTAGTAATATTTATATTAATTTTTTGAAACGCTACTCTATCATTGAAAACACAATAACTTAGGATACCTGCTATATTTTGAGAACGAGTAACTCCCTCCTTTCACCGAAAAAATTTATATTTTGGAACGGGTAGTAAATAAAACATTCACAAAATGTATGTGCGCTGCTGTGTTCAAAAAAAGATAAAACCAAAAATGGTAATAATACAAATCGTATAGTTGTAGCCTAGTGGTTACAAGAGCCTCAGTAGCACCTGAGGTCCTGGGTTCGACTCCCCATGGGAGCGAATTTTTCCAGGATTTATGCGTTGTGCTTCCGTGGAGGACGACGTACGCGTTGACAGCGAGGCGCCTGTGGTGACTTCGTCAACTCTCCAAAATTTGCCGGCCATCTTCGAAGATGCTCATAGGGGTAGGGTTTGCGTGCGTTGTGTTCATAGGGGGAGTGCGCGTGCGTTGTGAGGTCTGCCCAGTCTTTGAAGATGCTCATAGGGGTAGGGGTGAGTGCGCGTGCGTTGTGAGTGTCTGCCCAGTTTCGAAGATGCTCATAGGGGTAGGTTTGAGTGCGTGTGTTCATAGGGGTGAGTGCGCGTGCGTTGTGAGTGTCTGCGTTGTACTGTGTAATTTAAAAAAAAAATCGTATAGCTGTAATAAAATAAAAAATACTAGGATTACAAAATAACAAAATAACTTTTTTTTTTTTCTTTGCAAATTTAAATGGTAAACCATGCTCAAACTAACCCACTCTTAGGCATTCACAATGCTCCGACGTGTCATCGGCCAACCATCGACACGTCAGAGATTACCACTGACTATCGCATCGTGAGCGAGGCTTCTGATTTTTCCCACTGGGGAGCCCTGAACTGAGTTGCCTTCCTTTTCGGTTCATTTTGTTGCTTATCACCTGCGACATGTACTTTTGACGGACTTGCCTGAGTCTTACTCAAAGTACACTCATAGTTCTCTAGAGATCCCATGCTGTGTAATGGCTCATATTCATCATCAGACCAGACAAAAACTTCTACTGCGCTCTCGTACATCAGTGGCACCGTCACGCGGCCTTAGGCGCGTAGCCGCGCGAGCATTGAACTCGTGACAAATACTCTAATAACTGTTCGCGTTCCTATCCTGATGTGCAGGGAACGGTGAACTCTCTCATGGTCTTTTGTCCCACAAATGTCTCGGGAAACCTGTGCTTTTGTAAAATCGTACAACAAACTGCAACCAAGTACCTCTGTACCCAAAAGGGGGGCTGAGCACGGTCACCACTGCTAGTTGTCCCCCGCCAGTATAGCTGGGACCTGTAAGCTGGTGTGTAGCAAATAGCAACCTTCTCTTGGTCGTTGTAATTGTGAAGAAGGTCTCACAGCTTTCTTCCTAATACTTGGCAAGACCAGTCGGTGTGGCCTCGATTGGGTCGGGATGGTGCTTGAGGAAGGGGCGGCTTGACACGGAGAAACTCTAGCAGTTTGGACTGGGTGGTGGAGGGACCGACATACTGCAGGTTCTGCTTGATCGCTGTGTTGTTGCTTGCTTGCTGCACCTGCTTGCAACACTGACCGAATAGCGCGTACTGTTGTTTGCCATCTGTTGTGCAATCATCATTGTCTATCATCATAAGGTCTGATTGTCCAACACCGTGAAGATATCCTGTTTGGTTCCGGGCGGTGGAGAGGGATGAACTGTTGTGAGATGCATCGCCGGCACCGTGCTCGTACTGATGCTGTCCTCTCGGCTGCCACTCGGGCATTTGTGGGATTGCCATGGGCTAACCATTCCTTGTCTTCACGCATCTGGGGGGATAGGTAGAAATAAGAGAAAAGGGAGAAGAGAGAGATCGGTCTTAGAAACTAATCTTTCTTATAAATGTAAAGTGCAATTATCTTAGGACCTTGATTAAAACCACTGAACAGGAAGCACACACAACTCCAATTTAAGGCAGACACACTCACACATGAGATTCGACCGCTAACCTAAACCACAAGCAGGCAAACCTAAACAAGGCAAACTTAAGCAGAAAACGCAACTAAGAAGACGCAGATCTAAGGCGCATCAGTGGCCACGGAGGAGTGGGGTGGCCCTGTCCGGCCGGTGTGGCGCGAGGGCCGGCTATGAGCGGCGATGGGGCAACCACCGCGCCAGCGACGGGTAGAGATAGGGCGCTCCGCCCCGCCCCCTGCCTCCGCCGCGTTGACATCTCAAAAATAAATTTAAAGATGAAATTTGTAGAGTATTGATAGATGTCATTATTACAAACGCTTTAAAAAATCTTTAGAATTCTGTTGAAACCATTTGCGTTGTATTTAAAGTTGAAGATTCTATAAATTGAGCCTCTGCGTCTAGAGTTCACTGTTTCCTGTCCAAAAAACTACCCATGCAGAATATGTGAACCCCTTGCTGCAAATTTACATGGGAACATCCTGATATTGACACCAAGTCACCAAGACTAAGGCTGTGTTTAGTTCGATCCAAAATTTGGATTTTGGTTGAAATTGGAGATGATGTGACTGAAAAGTTGTGTGTGTATGACAGGTTGATGTGATGGAAAAGGACTGAAGTTTGGATCCAAACTTTGAATCTAAACACAGCCTAAGGGCATGTTCACTTTGCTGGAAATGAAATACCCTTACCATTTATTGATGGAATCAAATATTGGAATTCCCTATCTTTGATGGGATAAAAAAATATGATGGTGTTGAATAGAAGAGATTTGCTTTCATACCTTACCAATTTTTGGTGTTTTTTTTTTTTTTGACTTGTGAGTGCAAGGTTTCGAAATTATCCAATTTTAGTAGAGTTTGAAAACAGAATTGCAATTGGTAGTGAATTGAACAAGCCCTGAGTGACCTCTGAATTGATTCAGCATTGTCGTGCCTTGAAGGATCGATAAGTGGCATGGGACGAACAAAATGCCATTGGGCAACCAGGGCTTTCATTCCTCTCCTCTGGTACTTCTCACATTCAAAAACAGAGTAACACACAGCCAAGATAACATATATAGAAACAATGAAAGACACTACGGAACAGAGGTTATCCAGACTAACCTGTGATAGTCATACTGGAGTAGTGATAAACAAATTGAAAGTGACATTGTTCAAATGGATAGCTAAGTACTCACAAATTTGCATGGACAAGGCTTAGTAGCTAGCTACTCCCTCCGTTCCATAATATAAGAGATTTTGGATGGATATGACACATCCTAGTACAAATGAATCTAGACATACTAGAATGTGTCACATTCATTCAAAATCCCTTATATTATAGGACGAATGGAGTACTATAGATCTATCTGTTGTAACTTTAAACATGTCTGTGAAATGACGTCAATTTGCTCCTTCACGATGGCGTAGTGTAATCTTCTCACCTAGACTTGGTTTCGATTTGTAAAAGACATTGCTTCTCTTTGGGCTTTCTCCAATAAGCCGGGTATATGCTACAGCAAGTGATTTAAGTCCTCAACAGTCTCCAATCAGACTGTTATTCTACGAGACTACGACGGATCGATAACAAATGCTCTCCGTTTTATATAATATATAAGTCGCTTTGATTATTTTCGTATTATAAAAAATTAGCAACATCCAAAACACTAATTTAGTTTTATTAAATCTAACATAGAATATATTTTGATAATATATTTGTTTTGTGTTAAGATGCTACTACTATATTTTTCTATGAACTTGATCGAGCTTTAAAAAAGTTTATAATAAGAAAAAAAGTTAAAATAACTTAATATGAAACGGAGGGAGTAGAGATTAGATTTCTATTCTACGAACGTACTACCTCTGTTTCACAATGTAAGTCATTTTAGTATTTTTCACATTTATATTGATGTTAACATCAATATAAATATCAGAAATGCTAAAATGGACTTACATTGTGAAACGGAGGGAGCGCGTATTATCACAAATCCCATAGGATGGGGGGTGGGGTCATCGTCTGGTTTGGTGGGCTTCAATGGATAGCTCAAAACACGACGTGGCCTACATGGAAACCTAGCTACGAGCCTACGATCAAGTCGAGTCCGGTAATCTCTCACGTACGGTTACACGTGCGCGTGTTGTGTTGGTGTCTTTGCCCTCCCCTGCAATTCACAATGCCGCCGCTCGACGGCAACTGCGCCGGCGCCGGCGCCGCCGGCGATCACAGCCACGACGTCGTCATCGACGTCGGCGCCACCGCCACCAGCAGCTGCGTGGTGTGCATGGAGCCTCTGGAGTGGGCGGCGATCGGGCCGTGCGGCCACGGCGACGTCTGCGCCGGAATGCGCCCTCCACATCCGCGTCTTCCAGAACAACCGCCGCTGCTGCATCTGCCGGGCGCCGTGCGCGTCGTCGTCGTCACCAGCCACGCGCCATCGTCGCCGCCGCGCCCCGGCGGAGGCTGGCCCGCCGTCTCCTCGCGGCTACCGATGTCCGCGGACCCGCCGTGGCGGGTACTCGCGGCGCGAGGGACGGGTGGGCGAGTACTGGTACCACACCGGGATGGGGGCCTTCTTCGACGACGAGCGCCAGTACGCGGCGGCGAAGGCGGCGGCGCGGCTGGGGCCGCCGCCGTGTGGAGACGCAAACGAGAACCCTCCGCCGCCGCCGACGACGACGACGACGACGACGCCGCCGCGAACTCGCACTGGTGTAAGCAACTCCGATGGTCAAGGATCTCTCCTCACGGTAAGTAACTAACTTGGCTCGGCCGTGTGCAACTCATCTGTTAAAAACAAAAACGATTTTCATCAATAATTTGCTTGTTTTTAGCCTTTAGTTAGGTTTGAATTGATTACGCGTTAATTTAACCTCTTGTATGTGCCTTTTTTTCAGCCATTTAGTTAGGTTTGAATTGATTAAGCGTTAATTTAATTAACCTCTTGTATATGCCTTTTTTTCAGCAGCGCGAAAAGATGGAGGCCCTTGTTTTTATTTTAGTTGTGGTCGTCATCCTCGTCGTAATGGCGTTTGTGTGATGTGCCACGGCGGTAGATTAATTCTGCTTCTTGTATGCGCAAAGACAAATTAAGATTGTTACCGTTGGTTCGAAGTATATTACGCAGTAGTTTTTGCATTGGCTTCATACCGTATATCCACTAATTAAGGTACTGCTATATAACATTTGATAAAAAAAAAATCCCACAAGACATGTATAATGTGTATTATGACTGCAACTTACATGTAATTACGTTATTATAATTCACAAAAAAAAATATTGTAGCTCAATGGTGTAAAGGCGCAAGGGCATGCAGCCCCATGGCGTCGGTTTTATTTCCACCACCAGAAGATTTTTTTTTCCCACTCACATGCACACATCTCCAAGCTTATCTGATGCTCGAAAATTTGACGATTTTTCTCCTAAACTTTATATCAAATGTTAGATAACAAATTCATATAATTGATTTGAAGTGTGCCATTAACTGTTTTGTTCTTCCAAAAACCAAGATTTGTTTATGTCGAATTCTACCCTCGCCCAAGAGTAATCAACGAGATGTCTTGACACTAAATCTTGGTTTTTGATATCTTGTAGTAGTGTAGGTTCATAAAATTTTCTAGATCTGTCATTGTCCGCTCCACTCTCTTTTTAGATATACAAAAGACTAGGAGCAGAGTATAGAGTTGTGGAGAGCTAAACCGAAGACCAAGAGCAGAGTATAGAGTTGTGGAGCAAGCCGGAGGATAATCTAAAACCCCATTCCACTGTCTTTTAGATAGAGCTGAAAAATAAGACAAGTTTTTAGCTGTAAGAGAGATAAAACTGAAGTCTTGCTAAACATGTTATTTTGATTGGTTCGAAGGCCGGGCTGCTGGTTTTATATACTCTCTCCATACTCATAAAGTAAGTCGTTTAGGACAGCGATACGGTCTCCAAAACACAACTTTGACCTGTTGTTTCTATAAAAATATTTATTGAAAAGTGATATATGTATACTTTTGTGAAAGTATTTTTGAAGATAAATCTTTTTATATAATTTTTATATTGTCAAACTCAACAACTTGAGAGTTATTAGTGATTTATATTCTCAATGTTTGACTTAAACATTGTCGTAAACGACTTCTTTTATGAGTAGTATTGTGCACATTGCACAAAACCGTTTTCGGCCCAGAAAAATCGGTGTGACCTGCAAAAGGACGAATTACGGCAACAAAGACCAATTCCGTCCGAATAACGGTTTCCTCGTACGATCGATTAAGCCGTGCTCCACAGATTGAATATTTTAACTCCAGACGGGCCACCTAGATTAATTTGTACTTGTAGATTTCATCGCTATGGCGCAGCTCGACGGCAACAGCGCCGCCGCCGGCGATCACTGCCACGTCGTCATCGACATCGGCGCCGCCGGAGACGGCGACAGCCGCCGCCGCAGCAGCAGGAGCAGCTGCGCGGTGTGCACGGAGCCTCTGGAGTGGGCGGCGATCGGGCCGTGCGGCCAACGGCGACGTCCTGCGCCCTCCGCATCCGCGTCTTCCAGAACAACCGCCGCTGCTGCATCTGCCGGGCGCCGTGCGCGTCGTCGTCGTCACCAAGCACGTCGACGCCATCGCCGCCGCCGCGCCGGCGGCGGCGGCGGCGGCTGGCGCGCCTTCCTCCAGGCTGCCGAGGTCGCAGACCGGTGGTGGCGGGTACTCGCAGGTCGAGGGACGCGTCGGCGAGCACTGGTGGTACCACGCCGGCATGAGGGCCTTCTTCGACGACGAGCGGCAGTACGCGGCGGCGACGGTGGCGGCGCGGCTGGGCGCTCCGCCGCCGCCGTCGTGTGGGAAGGCGAGCGATGATGACCATCGTCCGCCGCAAGCTCGCAGTACGGGTGTAGGCAACGAGCAGCATCGAATATCTCGCCGTGATCCTCCCGACGAACAGGAACAGCATGTCCCGGTAAGACTCTCTATGTTCATACAAATTTTTTTCTCTCTTTTTTTTCAGATTAAATAAATAGTATTACATCCGTTTTATATTATAAATCACATTGAACTCTTTCTTTCGCCAATGAAGTTCATATAATGATATAAGTGTATATAAAGCCTTCTTTTCACAAACCAAAGTGCTCTTGAAGAGAAAATTGTAATATTGGAACTGCAAACATGTGGGCTTCGCTGCTTTGACACTCCGAGTGGATAACAAATGGGTCCATCTGTGTGTATGAAATATGGGTCCAGTGTCATTATAGCAAAGGTTAATGTGTTATAATTGCAAATCCCCCGCTGTTGAAACGTGAAATCCATGCACCAACAAGTTCCTGTTCATAAGCAATGAAAAAGCAGAGTATATGGGAGGATAGTGGGGAAAACTATTTTCATCACTCGAGGGGATGCATGTCACCCAAATGGTTATGAAAAAAAATTAAGAAGATGTATTAACATGTAATATATTACTCTACAAATATGCAAGTTCAAATTCAACTTCTACACCTGTAGTGATATATCACATGTTTGTGGAGTGATATATCACATGTTAATATATCTTCTCAGGCTCTGTTCTTTGCAACTAAATTGCAGCTGCTGTGCAGCTGTGCTACAGTACATGGTAGAGAAAGTATATAAGGCTGGCTGTACAGCGCAGCCGTTACAGCTGCATCGTAGCGTTGCCGAATAGATCCTCAGTTCCTTTCAATTTTTTTTATAACTATTTAGGTAACATACAAACAACTAGGGGACATCCCCTCGAGGGATGAAAATCCACTTCCAAGATAGGGGCTAAACTGTTCACTTGAGGAGAGTGGGAAGTGACTAAAATCCATCTCTCACGGGACGAGGGCTATAGAGTTGTGGAGACAGGATACAGAGCTTTCAAAAGAATAGTTTAGAGATGGAAAGCGCAGCTACAAGGCCAAATTAGGTTCATTAAAACCAATATATAATATATTTTAATGTATATCTCTGTTTTGTGTTAAAATATTTAAGTCCGAGTACTACTATACAATCTGTAAGAAAACGCATAGAACAGATGGAGTAGTACTGTGCAATCTGTTCAATCAGATTTTTTTTCTTTTTTAAATTTGGCTGTTTAAAGCTTCATCAGCTGGAATGATTAGGCAATAACATTAATTGTTTCTTTTTCAGCAATTCGTGGAGGCCGTGCTGATTGGTCTGCTGGTTGTCGCAGCCGTCGGCCTCGTCGTCCTGATAATTTGTGTACGGCTGTAATACCTCGCGAGATTAAATTCCAGAAGAATATGATAATCCGTACCACAGTAACTCAAATTTGGGTGGGCAAAGGACCCTAACTAGATAAATTAAGTTTGTTGCCATTAGATAAGAGGTGATTAATTTTGATGTGTTCGAAATATGATCGGTTGAACAATCAGGCGCTATTATATTTGTGTCTTTGAGTTCAAACAAAATTAAAATTTGGCGACGATGTATCCTGAAGAACAAGGCTTCTTCGATGGTTACAGTTTCTCCACTACCTTCGACCTTCGGACCATACATGCTGTAATGGTTTGAGGAGGATAACAATTACTTCCTCCGTTTCATATCATAAGACTTTCTAGCATTGTTCATATTCATATGTTAATAAATCTAAACATACATACGTGCATAGATTCATTAACATCTATATAAGTATGAGCAATGCTAAAAAGTCTTATAATCTAAAACGGAGGTAGCAGTATGCATATGCCAACCACGGATGGATGATTTTTCATCAATCTTTAGGCTGGTATTTTAGTTACTTCTCTTATTTTTCATCAAATCCATTTTTTTTAATTTTTCAGTTGTTTTAAATGCAAACTTTGTGATAATTTGGTTAGAGCTTGGAGAAATAAATGTCGAAATGAATTCAATTATTTTCTAAAAAAAAGTTATCCCTCAGACTTCACATGATGATCCATTGAATTTATCATTATTTAGTTGAAACTGGTTGGAAGCAAATTCGTATGACTTTACCATATCCCAATAGCTCAAATATACATTTAAGTCGGAGGATACCTTTTCCAAACTGTTGTATTCCTGCACAAAGAGACTGATCTCTCGATCGACTTGTTCTTTCACTTACATCTGCTATATACGCGTTGCATGGATCAAATTGAAGTACACATCATAGTGATGAAATGAAATACTCCCTCCATCCCTAAATATTTTACGCCGTTGACTTTTTTAAACATGTTTGACCGTTCACCTTATTTAAAAAAATTTAAGTAATTATTAATTCTTTTACTATCATTTAATGCATTGTTAAATATACTACTACTGCTAAAGTTTTTGAATAAGACAAACGTTCAAATATGTTTAAAAAAATAAACGGCGTTAAATATTTAGATAGGCCATACGGAGGGAGTATTTTGTTAAGGTGAACGCAATGCAACGGACTATTGGCTCAAGCCCAGTTCTTGACGTAGCCACTGTACCCGCTCTGCTTGTCGCTGTAGCGATCCCAGATCATGAAGCCGCCGTAGTTGGCCGCCTTCTGCAACTCCGGCACGTAGCGGTAGTAGAGCGTCTTGGGGTAGACGTACCCGCTCCGGCCGTCCTGCTCCTCCGCCGCCGCCGGCAGGCCGAAGTAGATCCGGCTGCGCGGGTACGCCGCCGTCCACCTGTCCCACGCGTCCTCCCAGTACACGGTGCAGTTGTCGTCGCCGCCGCCGCCGCCGCCGCCGTAGAACCGCACGTGGACGCGCTCGAAGGCGCCCGTGGCGAGCGAGCGCCCGCGCGGCGCCGCGGTCCGGGAACGCGCACCGCGTGTGGCCGTCAGGTGCAGCGCGCGGCGCGGCGGCTTGCTGCGCTTGGCGAGCTCCGTGGGCGAGCACGTCGTAGCGCTCCGCCGGCGTGGCGCGGTCGAGGAAGAAGTCGACGCCGTCGAGCACGGCGTCGCGAACGGCCGGCCGCGCGCACGGCGCCCTGCCGCCGGCGAGGTAGGTGTCCAGAGGTGGTCGAAGAGGTACGAGCGCCGACTGGTTGGGTCGGGAGCGAGTAGGCGCGCGCGCCGATGGCGAGGGAGACGAGGACCCCTTTGCGCTGGCAGTGCTTGACGTCGCCGCCGATGCGGCCACCGGGTGGCCGCGAGGTCGAGGCGGTACTCGCCGCCGCGGCGCCGTAGACGTCGAGGAAGGACATGAGACCATGGTGTACAAGCCGGTGGTCGCACGCCTCCGGAGAGACCCCTCGTCCTTGTTCCGGCCCAAGAACACCGTCACCTGCCCCGTCGCGCCCGCCGCCGCCGCACCGGCCAGGTCGGCGAGGAAGAAGAAGAGCTGGGGAAAAGCGCGCTACAATGACGACCAAGCTACGGCGCGTAAAAGTGGAGCGCCATTGATGATCTCCTTCGCAGGAAGGATATCTTGTACTTGCTGGTGAGTGAACTTTATAGTACTCGTTGGCAGCGGAGACTGTTAGTTGTTAGAGACAAAGCTAACTAAACTGACCGGTGCACGTTTTCGAAGTACTCACTCAGTTTCAGATTCATTATGATTTTTGATTAAAATCAAAACTACTTTAAGTTTAAATTAAATTTATAATTAAATATGTTTTCATAATATATTTATCTGGATTGAAAATATTACTATTTTTTTCTTCAAAACTTGGTAAATTTAAAAACAGTCAAACGACTTAATAATCTTAAATGGAGGGGTAACAAGTATTAGTACGTCTCAAAATATAAGAAGAGATATTTATTTGTTCTAAGTCAAATATCTTAAATTTGACACAATTTATTTTAAAAGCTAATATTTACGATAAAATGAACATCATTAGATACAGATATGAAATATATTTTTATCATTTATTTCTTTGATCTGGTAAAGTTAATATATACTCTTCTCTAGGAAAAGAAAGTATCCTCTAAAAACTTGTTAAATTTAAATTAATTTTTATAACCAGTATCCATAAAGTTTTAGGACGGAAAGAGTACCTAGTTTCGGAACTATTTTGAAGCTATGCGCTGCAGTAGTGGTGAACATATAACATGGGAAATTAATGGAAAGTCCATACAGAGGATCGATTCTACCATGGAAGACAGCTCATCGATCGTCCATTAGTTGGACGAGGTGAGCATGAAATTGAAAGGGCAGAAGATCAAATGGAGGGGAAAGGAAGCACGTGCATTACGCAAAATGATCGATTGGGTAGCTAAGCTTTGGGTTTGGGGTCTTATCCCTCTTTTGCTTGCTGCATACCTTCTCCATGGCCGCACAATTGTTGGATGGCGAGACAACGCAGTCAAATTATCTACAGAAGGGGTCGCCAACTGTCTATCCATATCTGCTACGCTGCACATTACAGTAACATTGTATAAATACATCATCCATATCTGCTACGCTGCACATGTACAGTACATTGTATACATACATGCCACGATGCAACGGCTGAGATGAGACCAAATTGAGATCAAACGAGAAAGGAAGAGATAAACATGTCTTTCTAACAAGAGATCTGTGCATTGCATCTTTGGGAAAAATCTTCCCCTCGTGTACATTTCAGACTTTCAGTCTCTCATCAACCGCATCAATTTTCCTTTCGCCATATTGGTGTACAATGTAGAAGCTACAAACTAATCTTGGAAGCACATCATCAACCTCTAAATCAACATAACCAAAAAAAAAAAAATCTCAAATTGGCGCCATGGGCTTTGATTCTGCAACTGTAACTCGATCTGCCTGCGGTCCAGGTCCTAAAGAACAAAAGCACACAATCAATTAGCATACTTACAATTACTGAAATCATATGAGCAATTATATATACAAATCACCTCGAGCAACTTAGCTTGAGAGGGAATTGGGAATGGTGAAATTTTGACATGTTGAAATAAGAATATGTTCGGTATTACAACGCCGTTCAAGATTTGATTATGGCGTTTTGTTGACTTTCTTCAGCGGAGCCAATAGGTGACAAAACAAACCCCTCGACCTGCCGCTCTCCTGTCGTAGATGACCTTGGCATCGAGCACGGTTCCTGCTCACTGAACAGGTTCTCGAGTGTCGAGTTGTCGACACCCCAAGCAAGGTTCCCACATAAGCTTGTTGGATGAATCAAAGTTGCTCCACCACCCTAGTGCTTCTTGGCGCGAAATCATCCCGAGGCGGAGGCGGCCCTGAAGTTTACCCTCAAGAGGTCTTCCTTGGAATGTCTGTTTTGAAAATATAAGATGATTATCAGTAATATTCAACCATTCAATGTATTGCCAGGGATTTGGACACGAAACAATTTTGATGGATTGGTCTCAAGACATTTAGCAAAAGTCAAAACGAATTGAAAAAAGCAGCCAGTCATGCTGAGAATCAGGTTCAGGATTTTAGTAATGCTGGTTCAAGTATAACGTTTAGCTACATAAACAGTTAATTTTTAGTGCACAAATGTTCATAAACCATCTAAATACAATATCACAGTTGATAGAGACTAAACTTTTCCGCATAGATGCACAATTTCGCTATAACTACATTAACCACCTATAACAAAACACCACAAAACAGATTAATATAACATGGGAGTAATACTCACGTATCCATTGAATTGTTCGACGGCAGCACCAGCTTTCTTCAGCTTGTAGAACATTGTGAGCGATCCAAAGCCACGGCTTCTTCCGGTCGTCTGTGTCATATACAACTGACACCAAAAAAGAAGAACTAGTATTAGTATCATGAAGAAGAACCCACTCACTTGTACGCATGCACTCTTGTATTTGGCTAGTTGCCTTGCTTGGCTGGACAATTGAATAGTAACATATGTAGTATATTATATTCTATCTTATTGAACCAATTAAAAAAACATTTGAGCATTAACTATACAAATTCAAATATAAATCCTAGAGAAAACTGAACCATTCGTTGCAGTAATTCCTCATCTAGTGGATTCCTTCGGTATAAATAGACTGTTGTCCATAGAAATTGGCGTCGCCCAATTTTACGAGATGAAACTTGAATCTATGTCTGACAAAAGGCTGTGTGAGTTATTTACTACCTCGACATCTCAACGAAGCCGGCCTGCTCGAAGAGCCCGCGAGCTGCGCGCTGCGACGCTGAACGGCAGTTAACCGAAAACACCTTTGGAGGTCCTCGGGGAACTCCCCGGATCCGCCACACCCTCCTCCTCCTACCTCCGGGACCGCACGGCCAGGCGGCCACGGGAGAGAGCGCCTCCGCAGCGGCGCCACCAGCGCCGACATGGGGGGCGGCAGCGCGCAGGGGAAGCAGGCGGAGGCCGGCGCGCGCGGCCCTTGGGGCAAGGGACGGCGGAGGAAGGTGGGGGGTGATGCGGAGTGGAGAAGAGGGTGGCCCCATGGCGAGGTTGGTTGGCGGAAGAAGGAATGAGGCTGTTGGGTAGATAAGGTTTTGGGGCTGCGAGGAGGATGGAGAAGAGGTGGGGGTTTAAAGTGTTGGGGGTAATTTGCTGGATATTTGTGTCGCAGATATTTTTTAGTGTGGCCCACTGTAGTGTTAGGTGGGACGTCGGCGGCCAGCGTTAGCTGAGGAGGGTTGGTATTATTCAAGATTTTGAGGGAGTGTGTAAGGATTAAGGATTTGGATACGGATAACGGATGCTTCAGGCTTCAGATTAATGCAAGGTGCTCTGCTCCTAGCTTGCAGATCCAATAAAGAGAGAAACAAATTACATATACTGAGTAGCTTCATGTTCTGCATGTTGAACTTTTACTAAGCTAGATTTATTATGTAACTTCTTCCTATGCGAAGGTTAATGCATAGTACAGTGTACTTGAGAAGGTTAAATTAAACTTCATCTCTAGCCCTTTGGTGAGGCGTTAGGTTGTATGCAAAAGCTCCAGACTGTCAGTTGGGGATTTGTGTGTGTGCAACACGGGCGTCAAAACTGGCAAGTAGAACTAACAAAAAAAAGTCAATAGTAAATAGACCAAAAAATAAATAGTAAAATGGTAATTGACAAACAAAAATATTAACAAACAAGTGCAAAAATTGTAAAACTGTCCAGTACAACAAACAAAATAAAAATAGTAAATTAACCACAAAAAGATTAGCAAAAAAAGGTACACTAACCACAACTAACAAAAATAATACTCTAGTAAATTAACCACAAAAATATTAGCAAAAAAAGGTACACTAACCACAAAAATAAAAAGTATTAAGTGGCCCATGCAGGTTCGAACCTGCGACTTTCGCGTTATTAGCACGACGCTCCTAACCAAGCTGAGCTAATAGCCTTTGCTAAATAGAATAAACTTAATCTCCTATTATCCATTTTTTTGCCTGCGCCGGCGCGTCAGCCATTACCGTTCCAACCCGCACAGAGGCCAGAGGCCAGAGTACCGTTCGCGGCCCAACACTATTGGCCTCACGAAGCCGCACTAGCGTTTCAAGCCCAACTAGTATGGACCGCACGTAACGCCGCCAATCCCGTCTTGTCATTCGGCAAGAATCACAGGCCGCATGTAAGCTAACGGCCAAAATAATATGGGCCTCCCGTGTCGTCGCTCGTGTGATCCACCCAACCACTCGTGTTAATTAAGGGGTTAATGGAAAATCTCCACGATCAATTCCCGGAAGAAAAGAAAGGCATGTCAAGACAGCTCTATCTTCTCTACTCTAGCTTCCATACCTCGGAATATATTCCAGTATAGAGACTCCGCTCTCACCATTCGACGTAGAGTTGGATAGATTAAGTTTAAAGCATGTAAAACGAGAAAAACTATTAGTACATAATTACTTAAATTTTATTATTGGTATAAATTGAAAATTTTGACTTATTGATATTTTTTAAGTTACTTTATTAAAAGGTTTTTTTCGTAAAAATCGCACTAATAGTTTCAAAAATGTGTAACGATAATCAAGATAAAATATGTATTAAGAATCTTAACAGAAAATAATGGAAACTCGATACCTAATATAACCTAAACTTGAATATCTGCCGTTTAACAACATACACTCAACGTAATCCAACTAACTACTAATATCAATCACCAATTCATCCATTACGACTTCTCACTTGGCAGGGGGCGGCCCGTGGCCGATATTTCCTGTCATTTCCAAGCCCGACTTACCATATGACATGACAATACTAACATATATTCTCGGTGCATGCATAGACCCGGCCGGATTAGTAGTCCGTCGTTCTTCTTCATCTCAACCCTTTTTTTCTTCTTCATTTTTTTCAAAACAGACGAACAAAACAAACGCAAGAGGCGGTGCGTTTCCTGACCGTTGTGCTTGTGCGCTTGTCAAATATCGAGCCATCAAGTTCTTGAACATATTGCAGAATTTCCCTGCACGTACCAACAGAGGAGCTTCCTCCTTGTTGACAGTGAGAAAAAGGAAAGAATGCAGTGTAGGGTCCCCAGCTGGCAGACATGATAGAACCCAAATAATGGCTACGAGTACTAGTATTATCTTAATATTTAAATGGAAAACGTCACGCTTGATTTAATCAACGTCATGT
>CM020189.1:12571156-12584047 GCA_009805545.1 Oryza longistaminata
CGCGCCGCCGCCACGGCGCCCTTGCCGCCGCCGCCGCCGAGGTAGGTGTTCCAGAGGTGTTCGAAGAGATCGAGCGCCGACTGGTTGGTCGGGAGCGAGTAGGCGCCGCCGCCGATGGCGAGGGAGACG
This sequence comes from Oryza longistaminata, assembly GCA_009805545.1. Lineage (NCBI taxonomy): Eukaryota > Viridiplantae > Streptophyta > Magnoliopsida > Poales > Poaceae > Oryza > Oryza longistaminata. Next base: position 12,571,286 of record CM020189.1, read on the forward strand.
AGGACGCCCTTGCGCTGGCAGTGCTTGACGTCGCCGCCGATGCCGGCCACCGGGTGGCCGGCGAGGTCGAGGCGGTACTCGCCGCCGCGGGCGCCGTAGACGTCGAGGAAGGACATCACGACCATGGTGTACAAGCCGGTGTCGCACGCCTCCCGGAGAGACCCCTCGTCCTTGTTCCGGCCCCAGAACACCGTCACCTGCCCCGTCTGCCCCGCCGCCGCCGCCGGCGGGGCCAGGCCGGCGAGGAGGAAGAAGAGCTGGAGAAGAAGCGCGCCCACAATGACGACCAAGCTACGGCGCGTAAAAGTGAGCGCCATTGATGATCTCCTTTGCAGGAAGGAATAGCTTGTACTTGCTGGTGAGTGAACTTATAGAGTACTCGTTGGCAGCCGGGAGGACTTGTTAGGCTGTGTTTAGTTCCTGAAAAAAGTTGGAAGTTTGGGGAAAGTTAAAAGTTTGGAAAAAAAAAGTTGGAAGTTTATGTGTGTAAGAAAGTTTTGAATGTGATGCGATGTGATGAAAAGTTGAAAGTTTGGGGTAGTTAGGAGTGAACTAAACGTGACCTTATAGACAAAGCTAACTAAACTTGACCAAACTTGACCGGTGCACGTTTTCAAAAGTACTCCCTTAGTTCCAGATTCATTATGATTTTGGTCAAAATCAAACTACTTTAAGTTTAATTCAATTTATAATTAAATATGTTTTCATAATATATTTGTCTTAAATTGAAAATATTACTGTTTTTTTCTTCAAACTTGGTTAAATTTAAAGCAGACAAACGACTTATAATCTTAAATGGAGGGAGTAACAAGTATTAGTAAGAGATATTATATTTGTTCTAAGTCAAATATCTTAAATTTGAACAAATTTATTTAAAAACTAATATTTACGATATCAAATGAACATCATTAGATACAATATGCAATATATTTTTATCATTTAATTCTTTGATCTGGTAAAAGTTAATATATACTCTCCTCTGGAAAAAAAATATCCTCTAAAAAACTTGTTAAATTTAAAATAATTTTATACCAGTATCCATAAAGTTTGGGACGGAAAGAGTACCTAGTGTTCGAACTATTTTGAAGCTATGTACAGCTGCAGTAGTATGAACATATAAACCTGGGAAATTAATGAAAGTCCATAAAGATGATCGATTCTAACATGGAAGACAGCTCATCGATCGTCCATTAGGGCACCCACAATGGTTATCTATAGGCTCTCTACAAGAGCTATAGATATCAATGTAGACATATTATTAAGGTGGTTTACTATTAATCGAGTCTATTGCTGAGATGTACATGTTTTATAGAGAGCATCTTACTTTACCATTACGGGTGCTCTTAGTTGGACGAGGTGAGCATGAATTTGAATGGGCGGAGATCAATGGAGGGGAAAAGGAAGCACGTGCATTACGCAAAATGATCGATTGGGTAGCTAAGCTTTGGGTTTGGGGTCTTATCCCTCTTTTGATTGCTGCATACCTTCATCCATGGCCGCACAATTTTGATGGCGAGACAACGCAATCAATAATCTATGAGGGGTCCAACGTCAATCCATAAATGCTACCACCGCACATGTACATTGTATACATGCCAACGGCTGAGATGAAACCAAATTGGAGATAAAACGAGATTGGAAGAGATAAAGATGGTCTTTCTAACAAGAGGATCTGTGCATTGCATCTTTGGGGAAAAATCTTCCCCTCGTGTACAATTTCAGACTTTCAGTCTCTCATCAACCGCATCAATTTTCCTTTTCGCCATATTGGTGTACAATAGTAGAAGCTACAAACTAACATCTTGGAAGCACATCATCAACCTCTAAATCAACATAACAAAAGAAAAATCTCAAAATTGGCGCCTTGGCTTTGATTCTGCAACTGTAACTCGGATCTGCCTGCCGTCCAGGTCCTAAAGAACAAAAGCACACAATCAATTAGCATACTTACAATTACTGAAATCATATGAGCAATTATATATACAAATCACCTCGAGCAACTTAGCTTTAGAGGGAATTGGAATGGTGAAATTTGACATGTTGAAATAAGAATATGTTCGGTACTTACAACGCCGTCAAGATTTGATATGGCGTTGTTGACTTCTTCAGCGGAGCCATAGGTGACAAAACCAAAACCCCTCGACCTGCCGCTCTCCCTGTCGTAGATGACCTTGGCATCGAGCACGGTTCCCTGCTCGCTGAACAGGTTCTCGAGTGTCGAGTTGTCGACACCCCAAGCAAGGTTCCCTACATAGAGCTTGTTGGATGAATCAAAGTTGCTCCCACCACCCCTAGGTGCTCTTGGCGCGAAATCATCCCGAGGCGGAGGCGGCCCTGAGTTTACCCTCAAAGGTCTTCCTTGGAATGTCTGTTTTGAAATATAAGATGATTAGTCAGTAATATTCAACCATTCAATGTATTGCCAGGGATTTGGACACGAAACAATTTTTGATGGATTGGTCTCAAGACATTTAGCAAAATGTCAAAACGACATGAAAAAGCAGCCAGTCATGCTGAGAATCAGGCTTCAGGATTTTAGTAATGCTGGTTCAAGTATAACCTTTAGCTACATAAACAGTTAATTTTAAGTGCACAATGTTCATAAACCATCAATACTACAATATCACAGTTGATAGAGAACTAAACTTTCCGCATAGATGCACAATTTCCGCTATAACTAATTAACCCACCTATAAAAATACACCACAAAAGAGATTAATATAACATGGGAGTATACTCTCGTATCCATTGAATTGTTCGACGGCAGCACCAGCTTCTTCAGCTGTAGACATTGTGACGAATCCAAAGCCACGGCTTCTTCCGGTCTGTCTGTCATATACAACCTGACACACAAAAAAAAGAGAACCTAGTATTAGTATCATGAGAAGAACCCACTCACTTGTACGCATGACACTCTGTAGTTGGCTAGTTGCCTTGCTTGGCTGGACAATTGAATTCAGAACATCTATTTGTTGCGTAATTTAACTACTATTGAACCAATTAAAAAAACATTTGAGCATTAACATACAAAATTCAAATATAAATCCTAGAGAAAACTGAACCAATTCGTTGCAGTAATTCCTCATCTAGTGGATTCCTCGTGTATAAATAGACTGTTTAGTCCACTCTAGCACAATTGCATCCCCCAATTTACCGAGATGAAACTATGAAACTATGAATCTAGCACAATTGTGAGTAATTTATACCTCGACCATCTCAACGGAGCCGGCCTGCTCGAAGAGCCCCGCGAGCTGCGCGCTGTCGACGCTGAACGGCAGGTTACCGACAAACACCTTTGGAGTCCTCGGCGGAACTCCCCTCGGACTCCGCCCACCCTCCTCCTCCTCCACCTCCGGGACGACACGCCGGACGGCCACGGGAGAGAGCGCCTCCGCAGCGGCGCCACCAGCGCCGACATGGCGCGCGGCGGCAGCGCGCAGGGGAAGCAGGCGGAGGCCGGCGCGCGGGCTTGGGGCAAGGGACGGCCGGAGGAAAGGTGGGGGTGAGCGAGGTGGAGAAGAGGGTGGCCGCCATGGCGAGGTGGTGGGGAAGAAGGAATGAGGCTGTTGGGAGATAAGGTTTTGGGGCTGCGAGGAGGAGTGGAGAAGAGGTGGGGGTTTATAAGTGTGTGGGGGTAATTTGCTGATATTTGTGTCGCAGATATTTTTTAGGTGTGGCCCACTGTCAGTGTAGGTGGGACGTCGGCGGCAGCTGTTTAGCTGAGGAGGGTTGTATTATTCAAGATTTTGAGGGAGTGTGTAGGATTAGGATTGGATAGGATAACGGATGCTTCAGGCTTCAGATTAATGCAAGGTGCTCTGCTCCTAGCTTGCAGATCAAAAGAGAGAAACAAATACATATACTGAGTAGCTTTCATGTTCTGCATGTTGAACTTTACTAAGCTAGATTTATTATGTACTTCTTCCTATGGAAGGTTAATGCATAGTCAGTGTATGAGAAGGTTAAATTAAACTCATCTCTCAGCCCTTTGGTGAGGCGTTAGGTGTATGCAAAAGGCTCCCAGACTGTCAGTTGGGGATTTGTGTGTGTGCAAAGAGGCGTCAAAACTGGCAAGTAGAACTAACAAAAAAAGTAAAATAGTAAATAGACCACAAAAATAAATAGTAAAATGGTAATTGACAAACAAAAATATTAACAAAAAGTGCAAAAATTGTAAAACTGTCAGTACAACAAACAAAAAATAAATAGTAAATTAACCACAAAAATTTAGCAAAAAAAGGTACACTAACCACAACTAACAAAAATAAATTAGTAAATTAACCACAAAAATATTAGCAAAAAAAGGTACACTAACCACAAAAATAAAAGTAATATAAGTGGCCCATGCAGGTCTCGAACCTGCGACCTTCGCGTTATTAGCACGACGCTCTAACCAGCTGAGCTAATAGGCCTTTGGCTAAATTAGATAAACTTAATCTCTATTATCCATTTTATTTGCTGCCGCCGCGCGTCAGCCCACTTACCGTTCCAACCCGCACAGAGGCCAGAGGCCAGAGTACCGTTCCGGCCCAACACTATTGGGCCTCACGAAGCCGCACTAGCGTTCAAGCCCAACTAGTATGGACCGCACGTAAGCCGCAATCCCGTCTTGTCTTCGCGCAAGAATCACAGGCCGCATGTAAGCAATAACGGCCCAAATAATATGGGCCTCCCGTGTCGTCGACTCGTGTGATCCACCCAACCACTCGTGTTAATTAAGGGGTAATGGAAAATCCATCCACGATCAGATTCCCGGAAGAAGAAAGGCATGTCAAGACAGCTCTATCTTCTCTACCTCTGCTTTCCATACCTCGAATATATTCAGTATAGAGACTCCGCTCTCACCCATTCGACGTAGAGTTGGATGAAGATTAAGTTAAAGCATGTAAAACGAGAAAACTATTAGTACATAATTACTTAAATTTTAATTATTGGTATAAACTTGAAAATTTTGACTTATTTGATATTTTAAGTTACTTTTATATAAAAGTTTTTCGTAAAAAACGCACTAATAGTTTAAAAATGTGTTAACGATAATCAAGATAAAATATAGTAATTAAGAAATCTTAATCAGAAAAGAATGGAACTCGATACCTAATATAACCTACTTGAATCATCTGCCGTTTAACAACATACTACTCAACGTTAATCCACACTAATACTAATATCAATCACCAATTCATCATTACGACTTCTCACTTGCAGGGCGGCCGTGGCCGATATTTCCTGTCAGTTTCCAAGCCCGTACTTACCAATATGACATGACAATACCACATATATTCTTGGTGCATGCATAGACCGGCCGATTAGTAGTCGTCGTTCTTCTTCATCTCACCCTTTTTTTTCTCTTCATTTTTCAAACAGACGAACAAAGGGCCAGTTTAGTTCCCAAAAATTTTCCCCTTTACCTATCACATCGAATCTTTAGACACATGCATGGAGCATTAAATGCGGACAAAAAGAAAAACCAATTGCACAGTTTAGCTATAAATCGCGAGACGAATCTTTTGAGCCTAATTAGGCCATGATTAGCCATAAGTGCTACAGTAACCCACATGTACTAATGACGGTTTAAGTAGGCTCAAAAGATTCGTCTCGCGGTTTCCAGGCGAGTTCTGAAATTAGTTTTTTCATTCGTGTCTGAAAACCCCTTCCGACATCCGGTCAAACGTCTGATGTGACACCCAAAAATTTTCTCTTCCCCAACTAAACACAGCCTAAGTATCTCACTGGCAATATCATCTAATAACAATAAAAATACTAATCATAATCTTTTTTCAAATAAGACGAACGGTCAAACGTTGGACATAAACAGTGCTAAAACTGCACTTATTTTGGGACGGAGGGAGTATTTTTTTAGGCCCGTTTAATTTGGATTGTTGAACAAATTACCGTAGTGCATTATCGAAAAGATAAATTAAATAGAAACAAACTTAACAAATAACTTCAAATATACGGGCTTTTTGGTTTGATGCCAAAACTTGCTCTAACCAAATAGTTGGCAATTTAAATAGTACTTTGTAGATGTTTAAATTGATGCCAATATTTGCCATAGCTAATACAACTTATATAGTTCAACTCTACCAGAACATTGGTAGTGCCAGAACATGCCTAAGATTTGACACTACCAATGGTTTGGTAGGGCATCAAACCAAATCAGCCCTACAATTTAAACATCATTTTTTTAAGTGCATGTAAAACAAATAATCCATTTCAATAGTCCGATAAATAAGCTGAGAGCTGAATCAAACTTAGCTAATAAATCTAAATCAATAATCCGGAGACAAGCAAAACTGGACCAAAATTTAAAGTATACATATAGGATTACTAAAATGTGCTCATGCTACAAAACTGAAATTAAGCGTGAGCTAATATACCAACATCTGAGCTGTTAAGTAAGCAAGAACATAAGCACACAAACTTGCAATTAACAAATAATGAAGACAACAAAATGGCCATTAGCTGTCACACCACGGTGTGGCAAGGGAATCCATCTATTCGAAATTAGAGACAACGATCTGATCGAGCAAGCAAACCCCAGCTGCCTCGCTGGCACCATCTGCATTGCACGCACGTCCATCGCCTAGCACCCACTAATTAATTAATTAATCAATCAATCAATTTAATTAGTCCTAACTCCTAACAACAATTAAATTTAAAAAAACTTCTCTGATCCGTTCATCAAATTTTAAATAGACGCACGTACACTAATCCAGATCTAATGTCGGCGTAATCAAGCAAATGCCTCCTCACGGCTTGTACTACATGTCGGGATGGTGTCGCTGATGATGAGGATAATTACAAGTGTTCTTCAGGTTACGAAGCTGTATAACTTAAATTAATTAACCCAAGTTGATTACTTCGATTGCTTAATTAACGAGCAGAGAAGAGCCATAGCTTTAAAAGAAGAGCCCTCGTGCACCATACGTACGTGTGTTCATGTACGTCATGGGCAAGATCTGACGGCTTCACATGCCCGTTCCGTTTGATCCGTTCGCCGTCAGTACGGCCGGCCTTGATCGATTCATCGACCGGTTTAGCTGGCATCACATTCACACACATCACTCCTCAGATCTGATCCAATTCAGGACAGCTAATTAATAAGGAAGAGTTAATTAGGACAATGTTATGAAGTTAACTAGTGATTAAGTAGGAAATTTTGCATAGTGTAATGATCAGTAGCAGTACTTAAGTAATACTGCCGGCTGTCACAATTTTGGCACTGTCGGTTTTTTTCTCATTTTTTTGATAGGAAACTGCTGGTACGATCAAGTGAACTGTTGATTTTGTAAGCGCCGGCAGGCCGGCTCATAGAAAATGGCTTTTTTATGTCCTCGAATATAAGTATTTAAGATGTTTGATTTTTTTTCACAAATATAAACATTTCACAGTATTATCTCTGTCCTATCAATCATCTCTGATTAATTATTTTTCCTACGTTATTAATAATGTAACGAGGGGGCATCAAGGTCTTTTATTATCTGGCATTAATTAATCTGTGTTAAATAATATAGAAATGTTTTTATTTGTAATAGATGGAGTACTTAATTGAGAGTTTATTTCGTAATTTTAGGTTTTCTCTTAAGAGATAGGTTTTCTCACTTCCTATATTCAGTTTAGACGATAAAAAAATATAGTTTTAAGAATTGATCATTGGGATACTCTTAACAAGGCTCTAAATTCTCATCTCATGGTTCCTGCAGATTTATCAACAACCTAATTGCTTCACTGCAAATGCTTTGTAGGATGACGTGAGCACAAGCGATGCAATCGTGGAGGAGATGTTTGGAAGGATGGCGCTGCAGACGACTGATTACCCCCCTTCAGGCCCAAACGATCGCCACACTCCCAAGGCACCCGGCACATGATGACGCCGCAAAAGCCAAGAACACCAAGCTTTCTAAGCTGAATCAGGACGCCACCATGTACAGATTAATACGCAATTTTACATTACGCATCGATCGGTTAACAGACAGCTAGTAGTAAGAGTGGCAAATCAATTTGTAAATTTTTGTATCCGTGGGAGTAGTATTGTCATAATTGTTGTTGCCCATGATCAGAGGTGATCGTTTTGCTGCGTTTGAAGATCGGTTTTAACGAATGGCTGACGAAATAATGCCCAATTGGATCTCTTCGTTATATTACTAGTCGTTTGAGCCTTTATCTTTGTTCAACTTTACAGAAAGAATTAGCGACATTTTTAACATATTTCATCAAATTTAATATTAAATATATTTTGATAATATATTTGTTTTGTATTGAAAATGTTACTCCCTTCATCCCAAAATATAATAAGTTTTGGCCGGATAAAATATATCCCAGTACTACGAATCTAGCTAGATTAAATATATCCAGTACTATAAATCTGGACACTACTACATCTATCTCAAAATAGTATGTACAAATCTGGACAGTACTACCTCTATTTCAAAATAGTATGTACTACAAATCTAGACAGTACTATCTCTATCTCAAAATAGTATGTATTACAAACCTAGACAGTACTACCTCTATTTCAAAATATACTATCTCAAAATATATAAGACATATTTTAATACTACGAATCCAGACAAATATTTAGAAGAATCCAAGACAAATATTTAGAAAAATATATAAGAGACATATTCTAATACCATGAATTTAGATCTACATGAAGAGATATATTCTAATATTATAAATCTACATTGACCTATCCAGATTTTTCATAGTGATATATCCCATGGAACAAAAGGAGTATATATTTTTCTAAAAGAATTTAAGATCACGGAGGGAGTAGATTATTTTGATTTTGACGCTGAATTTTAATATGAAATTGCAAAACTGTTTATCACGAGTGCAGATGTAAAAGAAGAATTTCCTTTTTAAAAAAAATGAATTCTCAATGACACTGGGAAGCTTTTGTAATTGCATTACTTTCATTTTCCACATTTTAAAAATATTCACAATCGATTTTTCTCCCCTCGCAGCTAGTAGTGTATATACAGAAACCGAAAGAAAAATCGACCACCTTAAAACCAATTGAAACCAATTTGAAGAATATAATCCTGGTCCTAATCCACGTCCTCTATCCTATGTGGATTTGTGCAGGAAGTTACAGGATGGCGATGATGGTGGTGGAGGCTCCGGCGCGTCCGGGTGTTGGTGTTTCAGGTTCAGAAGAGGTAAGCTCTCGGTTTCATTCAGAGTGAGTTTGTGTTGACTAGTGCCGTTTAGATTTCAACTTTTCTCTTTAAACTTTTAATTTTTTCGTAACATTGAACTTTTCTACATACATAAACTTTTAACTTTTCCATTACATCATTCCAATTTCTTTAAACTTTTAATTTTAACGTGGAAAACACAGCCTCAGTTGTAAAATCTGAATCCCTAATTGTGTATTGATGCGTGTAAAGCTCGATTACTACGCATAGTTCCGTATGCGTCTATTGCTTCCTGGAAAGGCTCACGATTCAGAATATGAAGACAAAACAAAGACGTTTAGTGCATCTCTGCAGAAATAGAAAACATAAAGCGTTGTGCTGTTCAAAAGAGAATGGTTCTTTTGGTCAGGAGATCTTTTTCTAGATGTTTGAAAAAAAATCATATTACATATTATCTATTCGTCATAGCTGAAATTAATAGATAATATGATTCTTTTTTTATAACTATTTGAGGGTATATACAAACTTACGAAGTTAAAAAGTTATTTTAGAGAACATTTCTAGAAAGAATTTTTTTTCTTGATCACATCAAACTTGAGTGCAAATAGAAATCCAAAATCGTGAATTAGAAAAGAAAAGGTAACAAAGAATCAAACCGTCCCTTCAAGTGAAAGCTGCAAACCATGTTCAGACTTCTGAGAATTCTGCTAAGCTATTGTAAGAGCATCATCAACAGCTTTCTTATTTTATTTACTATCCTTAAATTTAGAAAATTTTAATCAAAAACCGCATCCAACAAAACTCTTAACATGTCTCTCAATAATCTAGGTTCTCAACTCTACATCTCGTTCCCCGTTTCAAGGGAGCGATTTTTTTTTCCAATCGTTCTCTCTCGTGCATGAGAGGGAAAAAAAGAGATGAAGAGAACTTTAAGGAAGCGATTTTTTTTCCCAATCGTTCTCCCATGTGAAAAAAAAATGAGATGAAGGAGGAGCACGTGTAGGGGAGGAAAAAAATTAATTTTAGGTTTTCTCTTAAGAGATAGGTTTTCTCACTTCCTATATTCAGTTTAGACGATAAAAAAATATAGTTTTAAGAATTGATCATTGGGATACTCTTAACAAGGCTCTAAATTCTCATCTCATGGTTCCTGCAGATTTATCAACAACCTAATTGCTTCACTGCAAATGCTTTGTAGGATGACGTGAGCACAAGCGATGCAATCGTGGAGGAGATGTTTGGAAGGATGGCGCTGCAGACGACTGATTACCCCCCTTCAGGCCCAAACGATCGCCACACTCCCAAGGCACCCGGCACATGATGACGCCGCAAAAGCCAAGAACACAAGCTTTCTAAGCTGAATCAGGACGCCACCATGTACAGATTAATACGCAATTTTACATTACGCATCGATCGGTTAACAGACAGCTAGTAGTAAGAGTGGCAAATCAATTTGTAAATTTTTGTATCCGTGGGAGTAGTATTTTCATAATTGTTGTTGCCCATGATCAGAGGTGATCGTTTTGCTGCGTTTGAAGATTGGTTTTAGCGAATGGCTGACGAAATAATGCCCAAGTGGATCTCTCTGTTTTATATTACAAGTCGATCAACTTTACAGAAAGAATTAGCAACATTTATAGCATATTTCATCAAATTTAACAATAAATATATTTTGATAATATGCTTGATTTGTATTGAAAATGTTACTCCCTCCATATCAAAATATAAGAAGTTTTGGTTGGATGAAAAATATCCCAATACTTGAATCTGGTTAGATGAAACATATTCCAGTACTAAATCTGGCTAGATGAAATATCCCAGTACTACAAATTTGGACATAGGAAACATCATATCCCAGTACTACGAATCTGGACGATAGGAAACAAAAATATCACAGTATTACGAATCTGGACATAGGAAACATTATATCCCAGTACTACGAATCTGGACGGTAGGAAACATTATATACCAATACTACGAATCTGGACATAGGAAACATCATATCCCAGTACTACGAATCTGGACGGTAGGAAACAGAAATATCCCAATACTACGAATCTGGACATAGGAAACATTATATCCCAGTACTACGAATCTAGACGGTAGGAAACATTATATCCCAGAATCTGGACAGTTGAAAACATCATATTTCAGTACTACGAATCTGGACAGTACTACCTCTATCTCAAACCATAATATGAGTATGTCCAAATACATTGTCCTAAGATGGGTCAGTTGCTATATTATAGGACGGAGGGAGTAGAAGACATATTCTAATACTTACGAATCTAGACAAATATTCTAAAATAATATAGAAAAACATATAAGAGATATATCCTAATAACATAAATACATATTCTAATATTACAAATCAAATCTAAATGAAGAGACATTTTCTAATATTATGAATCTACATTGACAGGTCCATATTGGACTGTATATTTTTCTAAAAGTATTTAAGATCACAGAGGGAGTAGATTATTTTGATTTTGACGCTGAATTTTAATACGGAGTTTTTTTTTTGACTAAATCACCGGGGGATGAGAGAATCCCCACCTAAATATATTGAGCCAAATGATCTTACACAGGGCAGGCTTCACCTACGCAAATGTAGGGGCCCTGAAGGATAAGAGAATAGAATACATGGAGAATACAAAGAGAAGAGAACGGAGAAAGGAAAACCTCCCAAAAGATTATAATTGATGAATCGACACCTGCAAAAATACCCTACCAAGGGCTAAAATCTAATGCAGCTTATCAACATCTAATTCCTCGCACAGCCTCAAGCATGCCGGAATAGATCACACAGCCTCGAGCATGCTGGAATAGAATAGAGGCCAAGAGAATGCAGTTTATCACGAGTGCAGATGTAAAAGAAGAATTTCCTTTTAAAAAAATGAATTCTCAGTGACACTGGGAAGCTTTTGTAATTGCATTACTTTCATTTTCCACATTTAAAAAATATTCACAATCGATTTTTCTCCCCTCGCAGCTAGTAGTGTATATACAAAAACCGAAAGAAAAATCGACCACCTTAAAACCAATTGAAACCAATTTGAAGAATATAATCCTGGTCCTAATCCACGTCCTCTATCCTAATGTTCCATGGCTCCTCTCTCTCCCCGCCGCGGCCGCCATCTCCGAGCACCACGTAGCTCACCACCACCGCCCTCGGCCTCCGCCTCTCGCCGGCGTCCGCGCCTCCGCCGCCGCTCTGCTGCTCCGCCGGCGCCGCTGGTTCGTTGTTCCGCCGCGGGAGCTCGCGGCGGCAGACGGGGCAGCTCCCGTGGACGCCGAGCCACCGCTCGAGGCACTCGCCGTGGAACCGGTGCCCGCACGGCATCTCCTTCCCGGCGGCGAACGCGTCCAGGCATATCGCGCAGTCGCCCAGCGAGTCCCCGCCTTCGCCCTCCTCCCCGGCCTTCACCTCCTTCAGCGAGGCGATCGCCGCCTTCGACGCGGGGGGCACGCCGCCGCCGAGCCCGCCGGAGAACAGGTCGCCGCCGTCGTCGCCGATGATGATGTGCTGCACCATCATCACCGGAACCCCGCCGCCTTCTCCCGGCATTTGCACGGACGGCCCCATCCCCATCGCCAGCAGCCGCAGGAAGCCCGCCTCCGC
>CM020189.1:12584072-12613639 GCA_009805545.1 Oryza longistaminata
GGCGGCGGCGGGTACGACTACGAGGACGTGAGCGGCGGCGGCGGCGCCGCCGCGAAGTCGTACAGCTTCAACGGGCCGAGCGCCCGCGACGACCCGGAGGCGAAGCGGCGGCGGCGGGTGGCGGCGTACAACGTGTTCGCGACGCAGGGGAGGCTCAAGTCCACCGTCCGGAGCAGCTTCAAGTGGATCAAGTCCAAGTTCTCCGACATCCGCTACGGTGGCCTCTGAACTGATGAACCTACCCTGCATATATGCATATATATATGATGATATATCTATCTATGTATGTATACTGCTACATATATACTTGCATGCATGCATGGCCAAAAGTTGCTGCTGATATGTGCATGTTTGAGCTATGATGAACTGTGTGTGTGTGAGTGATCTTGAGTTGCCTTATGAAGTTATGGTCAACTGTCAGATCGGTGCTATGTGTTTTTCACTTTTTTTTTTTTTTTTGGTTTTTTGTGTGCGATATTTTGCTGGCTTGAGGAGGACGGTATATATGGGAGGGGAGCGGAGGTTGATGGTGGAGAAGGTTCTGGAAGATTCTGGGCTGGCTCCTCGTGTCACTGAGCTGTGGGCCCCCCTATTCTGGTTTGGGTCGGGCTCGCCGTTGGAGAAGATGACGTGGACGAGTCGGAATTTTTCAATTTTTGGATTTGTGTCGGTCGCTTGGTGATGAGTTGGATCGTTCACCGGGCACGCGCGCGAGAGGTTCTTGAACGTTCCAGATATTTCCGTCTGACCATCCATGGGAGGCTGACTTGTGGGGCCCACGAGGAGGCTGCGCTGTTCGAGCTGTTACTGGAAGGTTGTGGAAGAAGGGAAGCGGGTACGGGTAGCCGACGTGTGGGCCCATGTGTATATACTAGTATTTTTTAACGAGGCCCCTGTATACTCCGACCTCTTCCTATCAGGGCCTTTTAGATCATGGGCCTAGTTTGGTCATGCGAATTCGGCCCATATTTAGCTTTATTACATAGGCCCATGTATATTCCTTCTCTGGTCTTAAGCACTAAAAATGAGATGTAAAACATTTTCAAAGTTGAGTGTAGTCTTTGAATTCATAGAAATTTCATCCATCGAAACATGCTGATTGAAGGTCACGGTTACAATATCCCAGGTAAGGCACTAAGCCCATACAATTACACACGCATATAACTGTTTTTGAGTTTTTGATGATAAGCCGGTATAACATCACGTCTTCAGGTGTTTATTTAGGTGCGGGAATGAACGAACTGCCTACTAACAAACCAATCAGCCATTACACTATTACAGACGTGGCTGAAGGTGGCAGTCAATAGCACCAGTGCAGGTACGGCAACACCAGGCATTTTGCGTTGCTCATGCTCCGTCGTCGTCTTCGACATTGTTGACACGCTCGCACTCATCAATCCATTCGCTATATCTGCAAGAGAATAGAATGTAAGTAAAAGTGTGGCATAGGTGATTAGACTTTGCACAACTGGAATGAGCAAGTTGTTATTTGTAGGGAGTTTTAACTTACATGTCGATTGGTTCAGTCAGTGCTGCAACAAAGCCAACAAAGAAATCACAGAATCAGTATAGACTTGGAAAGTGCAGTTCACCAAATAATAACATTTTAGTACCCACTGTTTTTATGCATGATATTTTTGTGCAGGTTTATTACTCACTCCATCTTCTTTCGCACAATCAGTTAACTCACACTTGCAACATGTTTGGTGTCAACATAGTGGCTGGCTACTGAGTGCATGTTCAGATCAATTTTACTGAAAAAAACTAAAGACTCGTAAATAGTATGATTCCAAGTTGAATCTCCTCTGTTATCCTCAATTTGTCTTTACAAGAGATTCTGCTCTAGTCTCTTAGTTCTGCTGTGTTATTCTCCAGTTGGTTGAAACAAAGTGACCAGGGGAAGAGTACAATACAAAAAAGACATGGCTATGATAAGCTAACCTACTTTGTTCTCGGAGGTGGTACCAGTTCATTTCATGAAAAGAACAAAACTAACAAATCCAATGCTCTTGCTTGCATTTTTTTAAATGAAATGAGAAATCTAAATCAGTGTACCACTAACGCATACCATTGACAGTGGTGCTGAAGTTTTCCTGACAGATCCTACATGATGCCTCGCCAATCAGGTTCTTCATATCACTGGAAGAAAAGGGTGGGAAATGAGTCAAAATGCATTACCATAAGCAGTAGCAACAGACAGATAAGTAAACTTGTGGAAATTGTACTCACATCCGGCATTCAACACTACTGCCATGATTGCAGAATGGGCAGGAAAATACAGTGTCAAGCTTGTCCATCCTCTTCTTAGGTGGTGGCTTAGCCGCTGACTTCCTCTTTCCCATGGCTCAAGTTCCTTTCTTCCTTCAAAGTAAAACAAGGAACATTAACTATAATGTTCTGAATGACCATAAGTTCTACACAGCTTGAAGTTTCTAGTTGCAAACATGATGACACAAAACATCCATAGGTAAATTCATATCGAACAGGCAATTTACGTGAGAAACTTCAGTATGTTTTGAAGAATATGTATTAACACACACTACACAGACGATACCACCAAGCTAGTAGGTACACAACATAAGAAAATTCATCTATGCTACCAAATTCCATTATCACAAAAGGAAGTGGCCAGTGAACTAATCACAATGGTGTTCAGGAGCACAAGATCCTATTTGTTCCTGCGATGGATACTACATCGAATGTTCATCAATCAGTAAGAAATTAATAAAGATATACTTCACCGAGAGGGAATTTGACATAACTCTTCCAATCCAATCAACCCCAGAAAAATCAATCAACGACATGCTGTGAGAATCATTTTGAGTAATCTACAGCGGGAGGTCCCGGCTGAAACTAAACTGATTACTCAAAAGAAATTACAAGACCCACATCTACGTAGCTTGTTAATTTGCTTAGGATGATAAACGAGAAGGGACTGAAGAAGAATTGTACTTGGTCTTGTACTCCCTATCCAAGACAATTTTGAAGCGGAATCGGGAAATTTGGACTAACCCTAGAGAGAGAAATCCTGAGTCATCATACATCATTCCTCTACCAACAAACAACCAACCCACCCGATCAAACGCCAATTCCACGAAACGAGGTATAAAATAGTCAAAGAATCCCCTCGCGATCCCCTCACGGTGGCAGATCGGATCGATTCTTCCCTCATGATGAAGGGGGGAAAGACAGACACGATCCAAAAACCGCACACCTGTACCACCACCATGGCGCAGCGCATAAAAGTTAAACAAAATTTCGGGCGGCGGCGGAGAAAGGGGCGACGGCGCATGTGAACGCCGCCGATGGAGGCACCCGCCTGCCCCCCATGGGGGGCAGCCAGAGCCAGACCGTGGGGAGGTGATGGAGCCCGGGGCCTCACCTGAGCCGGTCGCCGGAGGTGAGGACGACGAGCCGCCGTGGGAGGGTGGCTGTCGGAGGCGGATCTCGCCGGAGGAGCTCCCGGGGCAGGCGGAGGGGAGACGCGAATGCGGGGAGCTGGAGAGCGCGTCGGAAGGGATTGGGGGAAAAAACGGAGGGTGTTCACACCCGCCGCTAACAAACGGTCAAGCTTGACCCAATATCCTATACTATCATGGAAAATGAAGTGGTAATGGATTTGGTGATTGATACTCCTCGTTACCGAAAAATTAAGGTAATCTACAGATTTTTGTAATGTTCGGATAGTATCTATAATTTTAGCTTGGAAAAGTATAACATGAAGCATATTTCTTTATGTGTGAATATCTTTATGTAGAGTAATTGTTTAGCTGCGGGGAGAACTATCCTCTGTCTTAGAGCAGGCTCAAACCGTGAAACGATCATGTGCTAGATCTAAAATAAGTACCAACAGCGAGCATTATACAAAAGAAGAATTGGGACACTACAATAAGGGACATGAGTTCGTCCCGTAGCGTCGGCGGTAGCCTAGCAGAAGGTAAGGCCAATCGGCGAAGAGCATAGAGGCAGAGGGGACGACAACGACTCTATGTTGTTACCAAACTGTCCGTTATCGCCAAATCCATCCATGTGTAACTTTATGGGGATGATGTCAGCCGACTGAGGATTCACAACTGGCTAGCGGCGGCTATCCTAGCCGCTATCGATATCGAAGGTGCATAGTGGCGCTACCGTCGTCTTCCATATGCCCATGTGGCGGTGGCGAGGTCACGTTTTGATAACTTAATATGGGATTCCTTATCAAATATTAATATTAATGGTAAAACAATAGTAGTAATGTATAAAGATAAATAACATACCCCATCATAAAAGAATAACTTTTGGTGATAAATTTGTTTTTTTAACATGGGATGTAACCAATAGGGTTGAAGGGCTTATTATTTCCAACCTTTCTAAAATATATGATAATACCAAAATTGAAAAGATAACAAAACCAACAAAACTCTATCAAAACTTTCTAACTATATCTATGAAATTTTCTATAAAATTTAGAAGCCCTCAAATGAAACACCATCAACACTATCTTCGCATACCAAAATATAATTTACCAAAACTAAGTTCTTTTTTCAACGATAAGTGAAAGAAGCTCATACAAACCAAAAGAAGATCCACAACATATTCGGTCCTGATAGGATATTTATGGAGGAGTTTATATCAGCTACGACTTCTCACAGAGAATCTCTAGCTCCCTCAAAATAGTCTAGACTGTTATCGATTATGAGAATATGTACTTGTAAATCCAATTTTTTGCTACAAATGTGTCGCCATTTTTTTTTAAAGTTAACATGTCTTTATATTATAAGTTTCTAAATTACATTGTAATTTTAGTGTATTTACAATGTAGTTCTAAAATACATATGTATTACACTAATTTTATATATAATTATACTAGATTTATACTATAATTACATTTGACATACTTTTTTACCTAAAAATAACTCCCAACATGACCATTACTTATGTAGTATAAGGTCGTGTTTGTATCTGTTGTTGGGAACTCTTCCCTCCGGCACATAAAACAGAGCATTTCATTAGCGATACTCATGTAGTATAAGGCTGTTCGTATCTGGTAGTTGGAACTCTCCCCTCCGGCACATAAAACAAGCAGTTCATTAGCGTGTGATTAATTAAGTATTAGAAAAACTTAAAAATAAATCAATATGATTTTTAAACAACTTTCCTAAATATTTTTTACAACAGATACGCTGTATAGCAGTTTGAAAGAGTTTGAAAGCATGTGCGAGTTGGGAACTCTGAGTGCGAACTCATCCTAAGTAACTTTGACCGGTACTACAGGTAACATGATCATAGAGGTTAATCGCACATCGCACATCCAACGGTACAGATCGGATCGGAGTCGCCTTCCATTTCGGCATCGGCTCCGCCCTCTCTTCTCTTCTGCTTTGCCTGCCCCCACCCTCTCTCTCTACTCTCTCCTCCCTCCCACTTTTGCTTTCCCGTCGTCTCGTTGCCGACGTCAGATCGACCGCCTCGTCGTCGGCGCGCCAGTCGCGGGCGGGCGGCGGGCGCGTGGGGGGTTAGGGTTTCCGTGGGGGGGAGGGGCTCGGGATCCATCCATGGCTTGGCCCACGGGATGCCTCGGCTTCGAGGCCGCCGCCGCCGTCTGCCCCGCGGCCTTCCATGCGTACCAGAAGTACCACGGTGAGCTCTCCTCCCCCCACCCCCCGCCCGGATTCGCCTCTTTCGTTGGGGTTGGTGAACTCCCGTGGTGTGGTGTTAGGGTTTCCACCAGGAGAGGGGGAATTGTGGGGGGTTTTCAGTCGGTTGTGCTACTTTTGGGGTTTTTTTTTTGTACTTGTCTGTGTTTCGGCGAATTTTGGGGAATTTTGTGCTGTTTAGGTTGATAATTCCGGTAGAGGGGTGACTCCGAGGTGGCAACAGCTCATGTTTAGTAGGTTATTATCAGTTGGTCAAGTATCTGATATTTTTAGATCATTTTTTTTGTCCTCCTTGATGAAAGGATGTCAATGGCTAAGCACTTCTCTAGGGTTTAAAAGACTGCAATAACTTTTAGTTATAACTATGTGTTAGTAGGAAGACCAATTTTGGAGAAAGTGGCCGTGGTTGAATCTGTACAACATGGTCTTATTAGAGGCGCTGTACTAAGCGATTCTTGGTATAATTTACTGTCAACATAATTGTTGGTACAATTCAGTTATCATGTCATGATTCCTTAGCACCTGAAAGCATAATCTGTTATGAAGTACAGAGATGATCTTTGATGCACAGTGATTGAACATCTGTTGGACTAGAGCGTTACTTAGATCATGTTTCCTGAATCCTGAGGTACTCTGATGCTGTCTAAATATATTAGTTTGATCTCTTTTTTTTTGGCTAGATATTGTATCAGCGTTTTCGAACGTGAACACACGAGAAGGATTGGCTGAGCTTTCACAAGTTATAGATGGCATGGAAGGATTGAGGTGAGCTATCTTGAATATGCTTTTGTAGGCATTGACAATTATGTGGTGTAAAAAATGAGGCGTGCTATTTTTTTTCTTTTATCACAAGACAGCTTGCACTTCTCACTTCTCACCTTTATTGTATCTTTACTTTTCAGTGATAAGATTTTATGAAATAATTTTTTTAAACTTCTACCTGACATGCCTACCGAGCTAAAGTATCACTGAGAGTTAGCACAAAAGAAATCGATCCTTGTATCTCCTAATATTCATCTAGGGATGCAGTTTCCTGATACTTCTTTTACCTTTGGCCTGATTAGTGATTACATTCTAATGTTTTCATACAGGGATGCGATATTTAGTGACATCCCCAAGCTCATGTCAGCTCTTGACTTAGTGAGTAATGCTCTCTAAGTTGGTTATGCGTTTTTTCAATATGCTTTTCAATTCGTTTTGTTGATGGAGAGTTCTCTCTTTTAGGATGATGCTCACCGATTCAGTATCTTCTATGATTTTGTCTTCTTCATTTCCCGAGAAAATGGCCAAAAGAACATCTGTAAGACCACCTATTTTGAGCATGACCATGTATGCTACTTATATAGTTTATATACCCCTAGAAGACTGATAAGAATGCAACCTTTCAATTTCATTATTTTAGCTGTTCAGAGAGCTGTGGGAGCATGGAGGATGGTTCTAAATGGGAGGTTTCGGTTGCTTGACAGGTGGTGTAACTTTGTTGAGGTATGCAAATTTCTGCTTCATAACTGCTCTAAAATATCAATTGTTTCACCTTGAACAATTATTAGGTCTGTTGTTCATATGCAATTATTGCTTTGGCATTATTAGTGGGGGGTTCTTTTCTTTAGTTTGTGAAATTATCATAGGGATTTGCATGGGTTACATAGAAAATTTTTCTAGGTTTCTTGTCGATGAATCAACCAACAGTTTCTTTAATAAGAATACCTTAGATATGTGAAGGGGGCCAAAGGACAATAATCATCTAGCATGAATAAGTGACTCCATCAGTTTCACTAAAGTGGTGGCTGAACTACACTTTGATGGTTTGAATGTTTGATACATGAAATCATGAATACATGATGACTGTATAGACTTGTTAAGGTGTATTTGAGCACATCAAATATCATTATCTTTATGTCATTGCACTTGTATTGCAACACTTACCTTTCTTCCAAAATATGAAGTTGTACTAGTAAAAATATGGTGAAGAAAAACTCTAGATTGTGTTGGTCAGTATTTGGTATTGTGCATTTGAATCATTTCAGTTGTACATGTAAATCAACCTTGAATCCTAGGCACTTAACAAAAAAAATAATAATTCTGGATTGGGGTTAATTTTAATCCAAGATGAGCGCGTAGGCCTTCCACTATAGTCTATGGTAGTTATTATAAAAATATTGAGTCTTCTGGGAACTACTTTTATCTTTTGCATTTTCATTCACATGAGAATGTGCAAGGAGTTTCCTGTATATTTTTAGTTGACCTGTATCTTCCCTTTCTCAGAAGTACCAACGTTACAACATAACAGAGGATGTCTGGCAGCAGCTGCTAGCTTTCAGCAGGTGTGTAAATGAAGATTTGGAAGGTTATGATCCAAAAGGTAAAGTTTAATCTATTTCATATGATTCTTTTGAGAATTTCTATCATTTATTTGCAGCTTCCTCTGTAGATATAGCCCAGTAACAGTTAAGGCAAATCTAATGTTGCTATCCTTTTCTGTTTTCCTAGGTGCTTGGCCAGTTCTAGTTGATGATTTTGTGGAGCATATGCACAGGTTTGTCATTCTTGTCCTTAGTGCTCATTTAGAGTGCTTTCCAATTGAGTTTATTTATTCTGTTCCCATTCTATAAACCTAAAGCATGACAATTCAATTTTCTGATATGACCTTAATGGTACTGCAATTGAAAAATGTAGTTTAAAGTGGGATATTAATGTATTAGTATTGGTGTACAAGTACCTTGTGAGTTTTGTCTTCACCCTCAGGTGCCAGAAGTCATGATACCTGTTGTTTTCTGCATCTTGAACCGTATAGCATGGTTTCACTTATATTTATTTTTACTAGGTATATCGTTTTTATGCTTCCTAATAAAGGCAATTCACAGAACTTGTGGTAAAAAAAGACTTGACAAAACTTAAATTATTTTATGCAATAAAGTTCCACATTTGCTTCCAACTGTTATACTTGGTGAATGATTTTAACGGATAGGCAGTTAAGGAACTTTTGGTATTTTAAGATTAGGCACGACTTACTTAAAATAGTTAGCAACTTTGCATTGTACGATGTGGCTATTCTCGCTGCACATGGGATGCATATTAATAGTGATTGTATTTTGAAATAGTAACTATAGAAAAGAATGTGACACCAGATTTATCCTACTAAATACATCTTACATGACAATGGATTCGTGGAAGTCTTCTCCCTACTAGTACATAATAAGAAGACTTCCATAATATGTTTACAGGTCTTTGTATTTCACAAAACACTTCTATAACTTTTAACATACTCTATGGGCTGGTCTCAATTACTTTTTTCCTAGCTGTACTGCTGCTTATGAGTTTGCTTTTGCAAAATGTAGGATTTATAATTCCTGTGATTGCTCCAGTGCGATGGAATCACAATTGAGCATTTCCAATACATTTGGAGGTAATGTTTTGAGGCAACACTACATATACTAGTTATTTAGTCAGCTTTGTAGTTATTGCCAAATTTTGTGTGACAGGAATAAATCCATTACCTGGATCAAAGAGGAAATGCCCTACTCGTCTTAAACCTAATGAGGATGTGGACCTTTCGGATAATTTTACGCGCTCAGTCCATCTTGTGCCTCTGAAACGGCTGAAGGAGAGCCCTGTCATTACTAAGTATGGAGTTTGGGAATACAATGCAGGTACTCCTTTGGTTCACAGTCCATCAGATTATTGTGAGGATGCAAATTTGCACAACCCAAGAGGTTGTCTTCAGAACTCACCTTCTATCGTCGAAGATTGTTTGTCAAAAGGATTTGAAGGTTGCATTTCAATGAAATGCTCGTTTTAATATAATCAGGAATACATGGCTTATTCACAATGACAGTCCATAAACTTCATGGTTTTCCACAGTGTGAGCATCATTCTGTATCTGTAATTAGTCAATTTTTGACTGGTAATATTATTAGTCTGTACCCTAATGATGCCATTATGTACTTGAGACGAAATATGTGCAACTGACGTCTCTGATGCCATTATGTACTTGAGACGAAATATGTGCAACTGACGTCTCTGCTGTAACTGAAGACTGTAACCCTTTCTTGTAGATCATTCCTTCTACCATTTTATCTTGCCTAACAGGTAATGTTAGAACTTTGTATTGGGCACACTGCAATAAAATATTGGCAAGTGCGAGTGGGAAGAGGAAAATGCGTGAGTTTTTATCGCTTGAGTTCATGGGGCTGTTATGTTCGGCAAAGAAACTTTGGCTAAATTTTGCATCTGGATGTCAATTTGGGCATAATATTTGACCTGGTTTAATGAGTTTTTTTTGAAATAGAGTAAGCTAAATTTAAATTTGAGGGCAAAACCAAAAATGGTTTACAAATTGAAAAAGGAAGAGGATATTGGGCCTTAAGTATCCTACATATTCTTCAAATTATTCTCAATTTCTAGTTTTCTACACATATTTAGCCATATTTTTTATTTTTTTTACCCTATTTATTTTACATTTACATGATTTCAGCTACACAGCCCGCGATAATCGTGCGAATATCGCGGTTATCGCGGTAAACCGTGCGATTATCGCGGTGAAACCGCGAAACCGCCGAGTTTTGAATTCAAATTTTTGGATGTGATTTTTGTGCGATTATCGCGCTACCGCGGGGTGGCGATAACCCCGGCCCAAACGATAAGGTAAACCCTGATTGGGCACACTGCAATAAAATATTGGCAAGTGCGAGTGGGAAGAGGAAAATGCGTGAGTTTTTATCGCTCGAGTTCATGGGGCTGTTATGTTCGGCAAAGAAACTTTGGCTAAATTTTGCATCTGGATGTCAATTTGGGCATAATATTTGACCTGGTTTAATGAGTTTTGCAAGGTTTTAGCCATATCTTGCCAAAAAAAATATTATACAAACTCCCGAGTTACTCGCACCCAAAGGGCCAAAAAGGTTTGCTTTTTACCCAATCATGCATGTATCTGCATGTGTACAGTCGGAACAGGGACACTGCTGGAAAATTGTGTTCATTCACCCAAGGAAGTAATCCAAGAAAAAAAAAAGAGAGTTCATGCGCTCAAGGAAGTAATCCAAGAAAAAGATCAACAAATTGGTGTTTCGTGTTAACTAGAGTACATGACACATCACTGATATTTGATTACAACACATCCTAGTATTCTGTGAAAGTTTCCCTGGAAGTCTAGCAACTGAAACAGGTGTTAGTGCACAGATCAACGCCATATGCATCTATGGTCATGATCCGAAATGCCATCCGAAGAATTTATACCCAGAAAATAATTGCAAACAACATTTCATACAGTCAAGGTGTTGTCCTCGTCATTGGCAGCAGGCGAAATTGCCAGTGAAGTTAAATCCTAGAAGCAAAAATGCTAGTCCTTGGAGATACAGATTAAAATAGTAGCTAGTTTTCCCATGGAAGATAAGGTTATATGACGCACAGAAGATGAGAAACACCGAAAATCCAATCTCGGGAAGATTAATTCTGCAAGCAAAAGACAGTATCAATATAAATTGTAATTCATACTGCAGTCTACTTTAAATCATGATATAGATAGCCTTGAATAGAGGTCATACCTGTCTCTTAACCTTTTCCGGGTTTTTGGAAGCAAAGGAACCTGAGTGTCCTCAACACTGCTCCCTATCTTCTTCGTCACAGTCCACTTGTTAAACCCAGATAATTCCATAAGGCCAGTCAGTGCAGCTCTCATGCGAAGCACAGTCATCACACTCTCAAATAAGATCCAAAACGGCATTATGTGTAGATTTCTGAAGAGACAAGGAATAACATTAAGTTTTAGTTTATGGGGGGAGGGCATATGGGGAACATTTTAGAACTAAACACACAGGCAATGCAGAACTGACCTTGGATTTCTTATGGTTGTGATAATCAAAAGTGCCATAGGAATGTAGGCGACACCCCAAATTGGTATGAATAGCTCTGGGATCATGACCGATAAAGGGACTATGATGTTGTAAAGAACACAGGCAACCATAGGGGCTACAACTCTCCGCACCAAAAAGAAGCTATAGAGCATATAGAACTTCTTGAGGAGCGATATATCCTAATGGAACAACGATGGGGTGAATTTTCAGATTTATTGTATTTGCCAATGGTGTGAGAAAAGAAGCTCACCTTGGCTACCAAAACATCCATTGCTATCTTTCGGAATAAGTTTGCACCACCGCAGGCCCACCGAAATTGCTGTCGACAGTAGGCTCCATAAGTGGACGGCAGTTCGCTCTTGACCTATGACATGTTAATATAGCCAAATCAGACTGTTTTACTTTAAAATTCATTATATTGTTGAGAACTCTATGGTAGCAAAAGGTTTGCTCACTCTGATATCCCCAACATAGATAAATTTCCAACCATTTAAGGATGCTCGAACTGCCAAGTCCATGTCTTCAACTGTAGTGCGGTCCTTCCAACCTCCTGCCTCATTGATGGCTGTTGTGCGCCACACTCCAGCGGTTCCTGATATACCCAACATAGATTGTATTTTTGCAATACTACAAATTATGGACTTGTTTTTTTTTTTTCTCTTTATGGTGTTTAGAATCCAAAAGTTATAGAGGTATGTACCGTTAAAGCTGAAGAAGGCAAAGGTTGCTGATCCAGCTTCCTGCTCAACCTTGAAGTGGTAATCAAAAAACATCTTCTGTACCCTTGTCAACAGGCTTGTGGTGTCATTCACTGCAAAATTCTGTCAATTAAGAATTGGATCGATCAGAGTAATAAAATGTTATCTTGTTTGAGAAGGCAATATGCTAGCAGTGTTTCTCATGTCATTTTTTTCATGCCTATGAATGTGTAAAGAGACATTTTCTTTGTCAGCCAAGACAGTGAGTATTTTAAAGCAGATTTTTGTGCAAAGTTTCTGAAACAATGAGCTCTGAAATGGAGAAAGTATTCCTCTCTGATAATGTACCATGATATAGAAGCATATATGACTCAAAATATTATCCAGAGCTATTCTCCGTTCCATGGCCTAATCAAAACTATGCATTTGTGGTAGATATCTGGAAGAGTTATGCTCCATAGCTCACAGGAATGGAGTCCTTACCGAAGGCCCACCGAGCTTGAACAAGGGCGACACCCGGGTTGTGCATGAGGAATGGGACAGTTCGGAGCAGGAAATCTGGCTCAGGCTGGAAATCAGCGTCAAATATGGCAATATACTCGCACTGCTTGCTGTAGTCACATTCCATTCCTTTCTTCAGGGCTCCTGCCTTAAACCCCTTGCGGCTGCTTCTTGTGACATACTTGATGTTTACTCCTTTGCTTGCCCAACTCTCACATTCAAGCTCCACCAAATTCTGCACGCAAGAAGTAATCTGATCATCTTGCGATTACACGTCTACACTCATTAATGATAAATACAATATTGATAGATGATTGTGTACTGTCTAAAATGTTTGATTGTACTTGAAATATAATGCCCTCAACCAAGGTTTAGTTCAGTAAGAAATGAAAGAGAAGGTTCACAAGTGGCTGTTGTGTCAACTGTCAACACAAGCAGATGCGCTGTAGTGTGGTGCCACCGTGTTTGCACACATCATGTTGTCGTTGGATGGCACAAGGTAAACCATATTTGATGATTGTGGTAGAATGATAGATACAGATCTGATGGACTGATGGGCGGGGCTACCTGGTCACCTCTGCTTTTTTCAGAAAGTTCATTGTGCCTGCCAGCTACTCCTG
Organism: Oryza longistaminata; assembly: GCA_009805545.1. Classification (NCBI taxonomy): domain Eukaryota; kingdom Viridiplantae; phylum Streptophyta; class Magnoliopsida; order Poales; family Poaceae; genus Oryza; species Oryza longistaminata. The sequence continues at coordinate 12,597,383 of CM020189.1, forward strand.
CCTCGTTCTACTAAGCCAACCCATTCAGTGAGCCAGTTAAGTGTTCAACAACAAAAATTGAGCAATCGAATATGAGCAATAAGCACACTAGAATCTATCACAGAAAACAACTCTTAGGTCTTAGCATCTTTTGTTTCTTATTGACATGTCCTATTTACCTGAATTATTTTGTGAAAATAATGTATATGAGCTCAAAATGAATCATCATAACATTCTGAGATAGCAAAGGACTTTTGAACTGTGAAGATAATAACATAGAAAAGCGTGAATGCGTGATATATTACAAATAAATGCCATGTAGATGTCTTCTACTAGCAGCTCAAGATATGAAATAACATGGCAAAGATTCCTCCTATAGGAAAGGAATATGCCCAATCATTGAACCATTCATCAGATCCATCATCCATGACATTGGATAGTGGGCTGCAAGCCAAGTGGGAAGAGAGACAGATAGGGGAAGTGAGCCAGGGCAATTTCAGGACTAGGTAAATGAGCTCATGTAAATATACTATAAGTGCATGCATCTCCCACCAGTAACATCAAGGACTACACTCAACTTGAATCAGTAAATTTTACTGAGTTTAAAGTGATCGATCATACCCCATGGTTTCTCTGTTGTTACAGATTACACTCAAATCATTGCATTAACCTCATCCATGTGATGAAACTCATCACACAAATATCTGGTTGGACGTCCAGATCAGATCCAAAATTCTCGAAGTATTCTTTGCCGTTGGCAATCGGGCTGTAACTGTATCGAAGGAGATTGAAATAAAAAAAAGAAACGGCTATTGAAATTTCTCACTTCAGATACATATTCATATTATTTCTCTGAATACCAAATTAATTATTTGTGCTGTCAGGCAGGGGTCCACTGTACCCATGTGAGGGAAGGGTCCAGACTCCGAATGAATTGTTATCGTTCTCCATCCAATTCAACCTTGGTGTCCTCTTTGATTGTAGCATGTTATGTACTTCATTTTCATATAATCATATGCCCAAGTCCCATCTCCCATAATTTTTTGACTGAACCATCTCCCATAATAACAAAAAAAACACTAGTACTATCGAGTCTATCTACTAGTGAAGTGGTGATAGCGAAAAGGTTTTACCAATTGACACTACTAGTGCTAGCTCCCTCAACGCTGGAGTAGCTTTCATGTGTAATCCAACTATACCAACTAAGATAAGTGGTATGCTATGAAAGCTACCCTTCTGTCAAAACTTCTGATCTGAACTGTTCAATTCTTTTCCCACCAACAAATGTCTCACTTCTTTGAGATAGATCTTAGGTAGGTACTGATAGGCTCTCTACTCCTAAAACAGAAAGTCCTTGCTAGGAACTAGGAAATCTCCACACATGCTGATGCAACAATGGAACAACACTAGAACAGTACAGTACCACTAGAAAAGGCAGAGGAGTTCATCCGTTTTACCTTGATGAACGGATCGGTGGAATCGTCCAGCACCTGGACTATTAGCTTGTCCTTTGGCCATTTGAGCTCACATGCCGCCCCAATCGACAGCTTGTACACCTACACACAGCCCATTCCTAGCAGGATCAGATAACATATACCAAAATATTCAATCTCGCAAGGCAACAGCAGGAACAGGAAAAGGTGATCAAACAATAATACAGAGAGAATGATTAGTATTTTTTTTTGTTTCTTTTTACAGTTAATTTTTCTTAGCGGTATCTTCTCACCTCCAGCTCATTGTACATGGGTATCTGGACCATGACCATGGGATATTCCCCTCTCCCCTTCTCCTCGTCGTCGCCGGCGAGGGGCTCCCACTTGAACCTCCACTCCGGCCGCCACCCGATGGCCTTGACCCCGAGGCTGACCGCGCTGTTGAACGTCGCCTCCACCACCAGCATCACCGACATCACCATGCACACCCACACCGCCACCTGCAGCGTCGGTGCGATCACCCCGCCCCGCACCCGCACCCACACCTCGTACCACGCCGCCACCCCCACCGACACGCCCCCCGCCGCCGCCGCCGCCTCGCCCCCGCCGCCCAACACCCCGATCAGCCACGGGACGACCCCATCCCACTCGAACCCCGCGCCGCCTCCAACTGCACAAAAAACGAGGAGGTCGAGCGTCAGATCACGCGAGCACCGGGGGGGCTAAAACAGCTGCCGGAAAACGAGGGAATGTACCAGCGAGGGGGCGGCGGAAGTCGACGGCGCCGAGGGAGGAGGCGGCGGAGAGGGCGGCGGCGGCGGCGAGGGCGAAGACGGCGGCGCCGCCGATTTCTCCCGCCTCCACCATGGGTGCCGTGCGGGTGGAGGTCGCAGTCAGCGACGAAGAGGAGAGGAGATGAGAGAGAGACAGAGAGAGGCGGGGCGTGATGCGATTTGGGGATTTTTGCTAAGTCCACACCAATTTTCTTCTTCTTCTGTTGTTTTATTATTTTTCTCGTGCTGACTCCATCTCAATGGGGACAGCGGTGCACTACCACTGCTGCACTTGATTTAACGAAGTATTTATACTTGTACTTTGATGATTGGAGTATCTGGTTAGTTTCCTAAAATAAATATACTCGTGGTTCGTGGGTATCCATATTCAACGTTTAACCGTTCGTCTTATTTGAAAAAAAATATGAAAAAATTAAGAAAAATTATTTAAATGTAAAGTAATATTCATTTTTATCATCTAATAACAATAAAAATACTAATCATAAAATTTTTTAGTTAATACGAACGGTCAAACGGTGTATATGAACAGTGTAAAACTATACTTATTTTGGGATGGATGGAGTTTTTTTTTTTCTGGGCCATTAGATAAGCTGACATTGATATTTGACCAGCTGATCTTCACCAATAGAATATATGCAATGAGCAAATAAATAAAATGCAAAAGGAGATATGGTGAGGGGTTGCCCACTTAGATCATTATTAAGTGGATTATGTTCACGGATTGCTGATTTGATTATACGTATAAGTTAGTTAGGTTATGAGATAACTTAGAACAAGTGATGTAAACAATGTAGTACAATATAATTTTTTAAATGCATTTTTGAAATGTCTGACTTTTTTTTGGCCATAGGCCCTATCATATAAGCAAAATTGATTATTTCACTTTTTATATGACATGGTGATCTGATTATTTCAGAACTACACGAGCTTTGTATGTTCAGAAATATGTCAGCTTAGCCAAAACTACGACTCTAGCACAAAATGTTTCTCACCATCTTGAAAAGTTTAAAGCCTACACTTGACTTTTTTATCACGAAAGTTGTTGGGGAAAAATGATATCGTTCCTCAAGTTGATCCCAAATATTACAACATTTGATCCCATTCTCCAGTATTTCATTTTAGTCTCATTTCACATGCATTCTAGTTGCAGCAAATCAATGTCTTTTTATTAACAGAGGCGTGGACAGTTACGGGTATACCTAACATTATGCTCTAAGCCTCTAACCGATCTTGCCATGCTACTGGCTGAATTTTTTTTTACTGCATCGTGCGGTGAGCAGATCTGATCCAGGGCGGAGGTGAGCATCTCCGTCATCCGGGCTCACACACTGGCATAGTTGCAGCTTTGGTTTGGATTGCATATGTTCCAGGGCCCAGCAGCAGGGTTTCCCAGGTATTTACATTACCGTACCCCCGCGGTAAGCCCGGTAATCGCGGTAACCGTGCGGTTACCGGTGGTACGGTGAACCCTGCCCAGCAGTAACAGTTCTTGAGAGAGAGAGAAGGTTCATTCCGTTTCGATCCTTCAGAAGTTCAGATAATGCAGTATCATGATTTGATCAGTTATGTTTTTGGGATTTTCGGTGCAATTTTGTCAATGCAGGGCATTGTTTATTGTAACGTATCTTGAATTTTTTTTTAAAAAAAATTAGGGGAGCAAACGTGTATTATCATAGTACTAGTATGTTTTAAGCTTGTTGATTAGCAAATACTCTGAAAACAAATATACGGAGCAGGTCTCATGGACCCTACAATAGTACAGTGATGATGGTGTAGCAGGAAAGGATAATGGCACGGCACGTTTTTCTCTGATCCTTTTTGTTGATGAAGTGCTCATACCATGCCAAATGATTGAAGGCAAGCGCAACGATGATTGCAGGTACGAGTAAGATAGGCTTTTTTTTTTTTTTTTTTGCCATCAAGTTTTCATGATGAATGCCTGTCATTTTCAAGGTCTCCCTTTTTTGCCTTAAAAGAAGCCTAAGATGCATGCTTAATTTCACAATTAATTGTAGTTGGAACACCTACTCCTACTCGTTTGACAAATCAAGTCTCAACTGAACTCTGAACACACGGTTTCAAAAAAAAAAAACCCTAGGCCCATGGGCTCAAGGCACATGGCAGGCCGTAAGCTAGCTTGGGCTACTACTGGGCCAAGCCGTCGTTGTCCACAAGGCGACAGCCCACTAGACCCATGGGCTCAAGGCACATGGCAGGAAAAGCCCAGTGCATTGATCTACTGTAATTAAGCAGCAAATAATGATTTTGTTAGCTTTTTTGAAATCTCAATATATTCGTAAAACTATATAAAAAAGTATTCATGACAAGTGCTTGATAATAAAAATAGTAAAACAACAATTTTCTTCCAAACAACTTCAACAAATTCATGCAATTTTTGTTTGAGAAACAAAAGCTATGGTCAAAGTATATTTACCAGATAGTAGCAGAGTAGGCATGTTAGGTGTTTTGAAAATCAATAATTTGGTAGTACAATAATTCCTTCCTCGGTAATCTGCAACCACATGCGTATTTTTGTCTCGCGACAAATTTTGTGGCCCTGGTGGGCTCTTCTTGATCGGAGAAAATCTCACAAGAGGGCCCAATAATTTGCTCGATCTTGTGGCGTTTCTTCCTCGGCTCCTCGCCTCCATCTCCACCGCTCGTGCTTGGCTGCCTCCTCGTCAGGTTCTCTCCTCTTCATCCTCTTCAAATTTAGTTCTATCTGTCTCCAATTTACTGTGGTTAATTAGGTTGCGATTTGCAAGGATAGAGGCAAAGATTACTATCTGCAACACTGACTTCTTTTGTTGTTGAAGGAAACATATGCTCTTACTTTCAGTTCAGATTTTTCTTTTCATTTTCTCCGTTTGCAATTTGCAGTTCTGTTGTTGTTGCAGACGATGATGGTGTGTGTCGGAATGCAGTAGCCCATAGTTCTTGTCGATGTGGTCTTTTTTCCTTCTTCTTCTTCTCTTGACTCTTGATTGATATTGAATAGTTACACAGTTGAAATTGTTACAGATGGTCACAGAATGCTACTCATGTTATCAACATTGTTAACCAAACGCCACCCAACTTCAAATATCTGAGGATTCAGAGTTCTGCTCAGAAATTCAGAATTGAGTTTTGATTCTGCTATTGTTTGACGAACTCAATTCTGTTCCCAACAAACAGCTTAATTGTTCAAATTCAATTATCTGTTCAGAACTCAATTCTGTTCCCAAGGTTAAGTATTTCTGTTCTGAATATCTGCATTATCTGTTCAGATTCTGGAGATGGCACCGGCAACTATATCTACTCTGAACCTGAGTTCATCTCCTCTGACCAAGCAGCAGCTCCGATTTGGAGCCAGCACAGTCACTGCAGAACATGTCAGTGGATTCAGCTCTGCAAGGCCAGCTCCATCACTGTGCTGCTCAAGCTCTCACTGGCGAGAGGTCAAGCTGAGCGCGAGACGGCGGCCATGGCGGCGCGTCGGGAACCGGGTCGTCGCGCAGGCCGGCGGCTACAAGGTCGCCATCCTCGGCGCCGCCGGTGGGATCGGGCAGCCGCTCTCGCTCCTCGTCAAGATGTCGCCGCTCGTATCGGCGCTGCACCTGTACGACATTGCGAACGTCGATGGTGTCACCGCCGATCTTGGACACTGCAACACGCCGGCGAAGGTCGCCGGGTTCACCGGAAAGGAGGAGCTCGCCGGTTGTCTGGCCGGCGTGGACGTCGTCGTCATCCCCGCCGGCGTGCCGAGGAAGCCAGGGATGACGCGGGATGACCTGTTCGGCATCAACGCCGGCATCGTGAGGGAGCTCGTCGAGGCCGTGGCGGACCACGCGCCGGCGGCGCTCGTGCACGTCATCTCCAACCCGGTGAACTCCACCGTGCCGATCGCCGCCGAGGTGCTGAAGCGGAAGGGCGTGTACGACCCGCGGAAGCTGTTCGGCGTCACGACGCTGGACGTCGTGCGCGCCAACACGTTCGTCGCGGAGATGAAGGGCCTCCCGCTCGCCGACGTCGACGTCCCGGTGGTCGGCGGCCACGCGGCGGCCACCATCCTCCCGCTGCTGTCCAAGGCGAGGCCCAAGACGGCGTTCACCGACGAGGAGGTCGACGCGCTGACGAGGCGGATCCAGAACGCCGGGACCGAGGTGGTGGAGGCCAAGGCGGAGGCCGGCGGCGGGTCGGCGACGCTGTCGATGGCGTACGCGGCGGCGAGGTTCCTGGAGGCGTCGCTGCGCGGGCTCGACGGCGACGCCGACGTGTACGAGTGCTCGTACGTGCAGTGCCAGGCGGTGCCTGAGCTGCCGTTCTTCGCGTGCCGGGTGAAGCTGGGCAGGGACGGCGTCGAGCAGGTGGCGGCGGCGGCGGAGCTCCGGGGGCTCACGGAGTACGAGGCGCGCGCGCTGGAGGCGCTCAAGCCGCAGCTCAAGAAGAGCATCGACAAGGGCGTCGCCTACGCGCAGCAGCAGCCAGCGACGGTGGCGATGGGTTGAAATTTGACATATACTTTTCGCAGCATTTTGCGAGTGATTACCATTTGCTGAATGCATTTCCGTGCCAATTCTGCAGTGGTGCTCCATTAGTGATGACCGACAAAAGAGAGATGAGAGAGTATGACTGGTGGAGCCCACCATTTTTTTTATTAAGAAAATGCTGACTGGATTGCCACGTGTACGCTACGTAGGACAAAACCGCTTTAGATTGGGTCGAGGGGGGTAAATCGTCTAGAATTAAAAGTTTAGGGCGAACAATGTCTGGTTTTCGGGATAAGGGGGTAATTCGATCGATTGTGATAGTTCAGGGGTTAATTCATACTTTTTCTCTTCTTTTTTTTTTTGACTAAGCTGCAGGCATGATTTTTTTAGACGGACCATATAAGATTTCGTGAGTGAAAATTATATTTTTCCAGGTGAACCCTTTAAGTAAAGGGGACTGCCTGAAAAAAAAAATGATTTTCGCAAGTGATACTTGACTGCGCGACCTCTACATCCTCTGTTCCTCACCACGCAGATGCCCAGCTACTGCTGCTCCCTTCAACATTGCGGTGGTCATGCTGCAGCAGGGAAGTCATGCAAGCACTGCATCGTTTCGCAGACAGCGACGAAGGCCTTGTCCGACAGCAGGGCGATGCCATTGGCCAACACGAGGCCATCGAGCATGACAGACGCCTTGCCGGTGCGCAGCGTCGTCCCCTAGCTAGTGTCCTCCACCGTTGGCGTCCATGGGACAGTCCCAACCTAGGTAGGTAGGGAAGCTCCCCATCAACCCAATCTGGCAATCCCAGTGACCATGAGGCGTCTGGTCTGTGTTGCAGGACACATGTATGATGTAAGTCCGTCGCCGGCGGCCACAGCTACGGCGACTGCATCAAGGCCTTCCAGTTCCAGACCGACAGCGCCAGCGCCACCGTCGCCGATGCGCGCGGCCTCGCTGCCATCGTGGCCAAGATATGCCGCGCCGAGAGACTAGGAGAAGGACACTCGGAGGCGGGACCGCCTCGGCGTGAGCACGGAGGTGCGTGTACTCGGACGCCGTGGACAAGCTCGGTGATGCGGTGACGCAGCTCAGCGCGCGCGGCGCTGGACGCGCCCGAGACATGCGAGGACGCGTTTGGCGAGGCTGACGGTGAGCCGTCCGCCGACGAACTGTTCGTCGCCGACCTCCTACCGCCGCCGCCGCCTTCTGCGGATGGGCTCACCGGGCGCCACCCCTTACCTCGCCGGCGAGTTCCTGGGGAAGACAGGGAGGCCTCATAACGCCTCAACAACATACTGATATGTGGGCCCGACATATGCCAGTAAAACCAGAGAGAAAAATTGATCTATACTGCCTTGGGACAACTTTGAATGGTTTTGAATAATTAAAGGGTAGAGATTTCTGATATTGGGGATTAAGGACCTCACTACGTAAAGTTGAGGGACGTGAGGTGAACTTATTCCCTCTCGTGCTAACATACAGGCCATATTGTGGGAACGTACAACCCAACCCATCTCGGACCACTTAAAACTAACCCCCTTACTTGCCGAGTTGCCTTAATTGGAATCAGTAATTTTACAAATGGCTCCCTGCATTGGGTCGCTACTCGCTAGCCTAAACATTGCCCCTTATTTTGGACTAGAAGTTATGAAAATGGGCCCTCGTTTATGAATGTAGCAATGCCCCCATATCCAAATTCAGATTAGTTATCTATGAGTCTAATCCTATTCTAGATTGCTACTCTCTCCGTTTCACAATGTAAGACTTTCTAGTATTGTCCACATTCACATAGATATTAATAAATCTAGAAACGGAGGAAGTAGAAACGGAGGAAGTACATTTTAAGATAGATATAGTAATTGAATAACGCCATACATTCTAAGACCAATGAAAAGTGCACATATTGTTGACCGAAAGCATAATTTCACACATGTTTTCGTTGCCTGCTATGGATTCATCCAGATAAGAGGATGCATCTCAGCTGAAGCATCAACTTAATCAATCAGCTATTCATTTTGCCTGTCATCTGGTGGGGCAGCATCACAGGCTGCAATGTTGCGGCCTACACAAACCATATATAGCAACAATCAATGTAATTCAAACTCGCTAAAGTGAAGGTATTATTTTGATGCAAATAAGACTGGCACAAGAAAAATAGATTTACCAGGGACATGGGCTAGTGTGCTCGTGCGAAGAGTAGTCATTATGGTAACATAAGATGATACTTTCTGCATTAAATCATTAACCGTACAATGAAGAATCTGCAAAGCAAACCATAAACAGGATCAACATTTGATCAACATCTGAAAAGAATTAATGGGAAACTCTGTCCAGTGGAATATCTCAAGTGCTTCAGTTGTTGAAGCCTCCCCAAATTTATTTATCAAACATTGTATCTCCTGCTGATAATCACGGTTAATTGCCTCGACATCACGTTTTGGACTGTAATCCGGTTGAATGCTACGAACAGAAGCCAAAGCATCTTCAAACAAGATACGGCTAACTGCAGCCAAACCTTGAAGAGCACAAAGGAATGATAGAACGGTTGCTTTATCGACCTTCCTATGGTAAGTGTCCTCGGCAGTCTTAACAAAGGTCGATACATACATCCTGACAGTCTGCATTTTCAGAGAAATTTTTAGTAGATTCCAGAATTATTATGTAATTTCAAGATTCGGTCAAAGAACAGCATCCAAATAAAACCTTATCCGAGTTACCTGATCTATTGTATTGAGAGAAATTTCACTTGGCGTTTGAGCTCTCAATTGAGCGCCAGTCTGTTTTTCACAGGGGTGGGGAAGTTGGTTAGACAAAGTTCAGTAAAATTGCTAGCATAATGCATATTAAGAAAGAGCACAGTTACCATAATTGTAGAAGCCAACCCGATAGCATCTCTAGCTCTTTTGAGAAGAATCAGTGCTAACATCCTGCCTTGCCCATACTACAGTACCCACCAAATAAAACATGATTAGCTTTAGCAACAAGCAAGACAAATGTTCATAGTAACATTACGACATCATCCTATAATTTTTAATTTCAGTAAAAAAATTTACAACAAATTAATTTCTATTTCTATTATACATTTGAAGTTAACACATAACCACAATGACAATTGACAAGTGCTCACACAATCTCCAGCGTCTTATATATGTATATTTTGTTTTCAAAGAAAGTTTATATTATTGAACTTGTTTATCTCCTTTAAAACTTTAGATTTTACACTAATGCAACAGACTTTTACATTCATATTCACAAGTCCTAAAGTTAAAGGTTGAGGCGCTAAATTAAATTATGTGACCGCTACAAAATTGCTTATTGAATTGAAGCATATTGCTGAAGATTAGAATTTTGTCTTGGAGCGGAAATGCTACTTCCAACGTTGTATTAGATATGCTAAATTACTAAATGCATGTTTAATTCTGATTGTAGTGTGTTATTGAAACAGCTTCTATTCATAACCATATCATAATTCCTTGAGTATTACTACTATTAGCATTTTTATTGAACCATGATGTGCTTATTCGAAGCCCATATATATCTCCTTAGGAATTGCTAGAATCAACATGCATGTATCCTTTGGCTATATAGTGATTCTTCTTTTTGCCGATTACCTCTACAAAAACCAATGGTCTAATCAAAATAAAAGGCGGACACTGTTTACTTGTTTTAGTGCTAAACAAAACAAAAACTCCAGCATATTATCTTGTTTTAGTGCTAAACAAAACAAAAACTCCAGCATATTATGAACAGTACCGACCAAATAGCATATCTTCGCTGATTGTATCTCCGTCCAATACCCTTTAATTCTGTTTATCTCGTAATTGAATGGTGTATCGTCCTGCTTGCAAAGCAAAAGGGGGGGCATTAGAAATTAAATAAGAAAGCAACAATGCAATAGTTTTGACGTTACATTATATCAGTAGCAAAAGGAGGCAAGCTTTCTATTAGATATATTAGTAGCTATTCCCTCCGTTTCTTATTACATATCGTTTAACTTTTTTACTAGTCAAACTTCTTTAAGTTTGATCAAGTTTATAGAAAAATATAATAACATTTTCAATGCAAAACAAACATTGTATTAAAATAAATTTAATGCTAAATTTAATAAAACTAATTTCGTGTTATAGATGTTAATTTTTCCTATAGATTTGATCAAACCTAAAGGATTCTGAGTAGAAAAAAAATCAAACGACTTATAATATAAAACGGAGGGAGCAGTATATATTTAGCTAGCTTGCTCCTTTCAATTTGGTTTCTTGATGCTACTCCGACATTACTACTGCTTCCGTTGTTGAACTTTCTAGTGAAACTTGCTCTTTCACTTAGGTTTCTTGATTGCTGACATTACTAGTGCATATGCTATAGCTTCCATAGTTGTCTTTGTTTGCCATTTGCACTAAATAATCACTATTTTTAATTGAGCTTAGATAATGTGCTAGGAGTTTTTATTTGGGAAAAATATACAAACAATACAAAATTTCGATTAGTCAAAATTAACTACAATCCCCATATGAATGACTGGTGTTGACGTTTTCTATTGGAGATAAATTAAGCCATATATAGATGGTGACAGTCATGATATCCCACATTCTCCGTTTTCGCTGCTCGTTCGTGTGCTTTAATATTAACCAGGCTTGAGCAGATGATAAAATTCATGTATAGAAAGTATGAGTTCAGCAAAAGGTTAAAAAAAAAAGGTGTGAGTACATGATTAGAACAAACCATATCATCCTTTTTGATTGATCGACGAGCTCTTAATTCATCCGCACAGTGCTGGAGCTCTTCAATTACGTCTTGAAACTTACGGGAGAGCTGGTGCGATGGAGACTAAATAGAAGAACAAAAGAGCAATTAATCAATATGCTGTCAATTTCGATCTAATCTAACTAATGACAGATTAATTAAGGAAGCTGTCAGTTTTAATTTGATACCTGATGGGTATCACCCTCCTCTGCTGGGCCGGGCTGGTCGTCGGCGGCGCCCTTCTTCTGGCAGCGGACGACGACGTGGCGCAGGCGAGCCGTCGCCTGCGCCTGGAGAGGCAGCCGCGGCGGCGGCGAAGACGACGAAGCAGGCAGAGCCACGCGGGTCCATCGCGAAACAGAGAAGGACGACGTCGCCGGCGGTGCAACGACGTGGGTAGGAGGGTAAGGGAGAAGGTGCGCCGCCATTATCGATCAGATTTTGATCTATGTATGCGTAGTACGTACTCCTCGTTTCGTTCTTATTTATAATGGTGTAATACAGGGGCTGTTCACTTTGATGAAATCTTCAACCATACCATTTTTTCTAAAAGTTGCCAAACGAATGGTTACGTTTAGTTTGTTGCCAAATTTGGTAATAATTCATATAAGAAATCCTACCAAAATATTGCCAACTTGCTAAATTTTTAGCATTGCCAAAATTTGGTAATGTTTATTTTGGCTACAATCTGAACATGCCATAATGACCCCCTTTTTTCTTATTTTTAAATCTTATACTAGAAAAAATGCACGTGGGTTGTAACGGGTGAAGGTTATTTTAATATTATTATTATTATAGTGCTTGGTTAAGGTGAAATTCAATATGAGAATACGTTTGGATATTTTTTTTTCTAGAAAATCATAAATTACAATTAGGAGTTCGATCATCTCAAGTTAGCATGCAATTTTTTTAAAGAGATTTCTTATAAGACTCCTTCTGTATTTCTAAAAGCAAACGAATTTAAAACCTGACTCAAATACAGATATGTATTTTAAAAAACGAACAAACTTAATAGATTTTGAAATTTTAATTTTAAAATTACATTTTGGGACAAAAAAATGACTTAAAATAAAAAAAATCAACTACAAAGTTGTAGATCGCGTCGAGGGCTACAAGTTTGATATAAAGTTTGTCTTCATTAGAGTTCACATGAAAAAGTTATGAATTATTTTTAAATATAAAGTCTTCAGACCGTCCTATTTGACCCAGATGATATTCAAATCCAAGTTTAGGGACCGGGGTGACACAACTGAATAAGTTGGAGGACCTAAACGAGTGATCTGCAAGTTTAGGAACCGTGATGACACAGTCGAACAAGTTTGAGGACCTGAACGGTCGATTTGCGAGTTTAGGGACCGGGATGACACAGCGGTACAAATTTAGGGACCAGTGATGGACTTTACTCTAGAAAAAATGCACGTGGGTTACAACGGGTGAAGGTTATTTTAATCTTATTATTGTTATAGTGCTTGGTTAAGGTGGAATTCAATATGAGAATACGTTTGGATATTTCTTTTTCTAGAAAATCATGAATTGTAATTAGGAGTTCGATCATCTCAAGTTAGCATGCAATTTTTTTAAAGAGATTTCTTATATGACTCCTTCTATATTTCTAAAAGCAAACGAATTTAAAACCTGACTCAAATACATATATGTATTTTAAAAAACGAACAAACTTAAAAACCGACTTGTATATGGATGACGTACCAAAGTACCGGTAAAAATATCTTCAATTTTTATAATAGTAAAGATATAGATAGAGATTATTGCTAGAAAAGATGTCCATGCGCTGTAGCCGGTAGAGCCAATTTAATCTGTACATATGTATAGGTGGATAAATAATCATAACCTATTGTTCCGTTTATTCATGTGCTTATCAGAATCACTTATTAGCAAATAAAACACTATTTGTTCGGGCCCAATTAATTCGCGCACGTCTTAGAAAAGAGGGACACTCTGGCATAAGAAAAAAAAAGGAAAGGTTTTGACAAAAACATGAAATTAAAATAAAATATAAAGGTAAAACCGATTAAAATATGTATGACGTACCAAAATTTAGACGAAAACATCTTCAATTTTTACAATAGTAAAGAAGAGATAAAACAACTCCTCTTATCTTGGTTAATTAGATAGAATAAAGGATTGTTAGATTAACTAGCACCGGCAAATTATGTTTCAATTTTTTAATAACTATCTCTACTATCATAAAAATTAAAAATATTTTCGTCCAAATTTCGCTACGTCGAAATTTTAAATGTCCATTCAACTGTTCAGCTCAGCAATCTCAAATGTATGAAAGGTCCTGATAAAACTGTTTCGTCTCAATCGAATTCATCTCAACTGATAAAACTTGACCTCTTATTATTCAACTGTTCATCAAGTCAGCAAATAGTGCCAAGTGTAACGTACACGTGTAGCAATCCAACTGGACAAATCCTCGAATCTTTCGTATCTGAAACTGAAAAACCGCACTACGCAACAACGCAAACGCACCTGACATCCATCAGACATCCAAGACCAGCCAGCCGCCGCCGTCGCGCCGCCGTTCCGGCGACGGCGAGCTCTCGCCGGCGACGATGGCGACGGGGAAGCTAGAACGTGGGCAGCTTGACCTTGTCGCGGCACTTGCCCTGCATCGGGAGCTGGCAGTCGACGAGCTTCTTCCCGGAGCGGTCGACGCACTGGTACACCTGGAACAGCTGCGTCTCGCCGGCGGCGTCGCGGTTGCACTCGAGGTTGGGCACGGCGCCCGTGGCGGCGGCGATGGCGTCGCGGATGCTGCCGAGGGAGTAGCTCTCGTCGTCGGAGGGGACGATGCCGGCGCCGGCGAGGACGGCGGCGAGGTCGTGCCGCTTCTTGAGCTCCAGCGCCGCCGCGAAGTAGCCGTGCTGGTCCATGCCCGAGCAGGTGCCGTGCTTCTTCCACTCGTAGCTCCAGAACTCGAAGCTCTTGCCGCCCTTGCACGACAGCGTCGGCCAGTTCGCGTCGAGCTCCGCCACGAGGTCCTTGATCTCCCACGGCCGCAGCTTGTTGCCGTCGTTGCAGTACTCCGGCCAGCACTTCTGCCGCCGCCGCTGGTGGTGGCGCTCGACGGCGGCGCCGCCGTCGACCACCATCTCCACCACCACGTCGTCATCGTCGTCGGCGACGGCAGCGGCGGGACGGCACTTGGCGTAGTTGGGCCACAGGCCGTGGATGCCGAACTCCGCTGCCGGCTTGCCGGTGTCCGGGAAGCAGCACCCAGCCTGCGTGTCGCAGAACGAGCCAGGCCACTGCAAAAGCAAACACATCCAATCATCCATAAAACCATTACGAAAATTCAGACGACATGTCCATGATCACGAGCTGATGATCAATCGATTGATCGAAGCATGCATGATCAGGGTTTCAAATTTCGAAACTACGGTTTCTTTTGGAGGGGAGCGAAAGAACCGAAATTTTGGAAATTTCGAACTATTTTCGTATGATATTTTTTGAAATTGACTTATTTTGAATGGATTTGAATAAAATTTGACCAAATTCATAAAAATTTGTAAAAAAACGGAAAGTTTCGGACGAGATACGAGCATTTCGGTGGGGGCCAGAAATTTCGAACCGAAATTTTAAACCCTGTGCATGATCATCAAACCTGCTGGACGAGGTAGAAGAAGTCGAATTCATCGGCGGAGGCGACGCCGGCGGCGAGGAGGAGCGCCGCGACGGCGACCACGGCGAGCTTCATCGTCGTTGCCGATGCAAATGAATTCCCAAGTCGTCGTCGTCTTGGCCTTGGCGTACACGTACTAGCTAGCAACAAGCAGCTACTTATAATGCAACGTAAAATTGATTAATTAACAACGACAGCTAAGCTAAGCTAGGTGCGTGCATGATGATCAGGTCCAAGAATATGCCAATAGATCGATCGAATTTTGTGTAAACAAACTGAATTATTAACAACATGTACATTTTATACTACTCAGATTAAAACAATGTATTAGACGTATGCTTCGTATTATACTAGAGTACTATCCCATTCCCACCCATCTATCGGGCCGGACTAATCCTGATCCAATCGTTTGAGACTTGAGAGGATCTCGCTGTCATGTGCTCTCAGATTGGGGAAAATTTGTAGGATTTGGGCATGTGTTCATACCGATTGTCCGTTGATCGATTCCTTGGATCTGCAAAAGTTGGGTGCTGATGATGCAACAATGCAAGAGGAGGATAGAAACAGATTGTCTTTCAAGACAAAAGAGACAGGTTGTTTAAGTTTTTGAGGTTTTGTATCGATCCAATTAGGGAGGCAAATAAAGAAAGGTGTGATGAAGATGGAGAGTTTCTCAAAGTTGCATGTCGCAAGTTGGAGACCACAGTTATGCAACTCTTTGTTAAATATGGTTGGAGATTCACAAATAGGCTAGAATAAATGTGTTCTCCTTATCTTAGTTTGGATCATCTCTTTTCCTGTTTGGTGTGTTCTACTTGTATTGAACTACACTCTTTTCTGGAGTGAAACTGTTAGAATAATTGGGCTAGGCCCAATTTATCCTATTAAATCTCAAAGGCCCATAATAAGTGTTAAGGATAATAATACCACCTCAGGATTTAAGCGAGGAATATCTCAACCTAAATAGGGAGTTATTGGAGGCTCCCTATTGACTGGTTGAGGTGGGGGTCGGAAAGCCACACGCGCGCGCGCGCCGGGCTGAGGGCGTGGGCGAGGCGTGCGTCACGTCGCTATTCTTTTTTTGCAACCACGAACCCACGTTCCCACGACTGCCTCCGCAACGGCGCGTCCACGATCCCACGTTCCCACGACTGCCTCTCTCCTGATAGATAAGGAGGCCGCGAGTCCGATC
>CM020189.1:12617280-12638535 GCA_009805545.1 Oryza longistaminata
GTCTTCGCCAGTCGCCGGCTGGTGGCCGACGGCTACCGCGGCGGTGGCCGGATCTGGTCGTCGCCGTCGCGGATCCTCGTCGCCGTCGCCTCTCTCTCCTTTCTCTCTCTCTCGTCGCCATGCCGCCGGTGAGGGCAAAAAGGGGAAACACCGGGGGAGGAGACAGGGGACGGGGTACTGGGTCGTTCCAATGCGTAGCCTCGGGGGAGTGTCTCCGGAAAAAGGGAGCTGAGGAGCTAGAGGCGCGCGTTCCCCACGTGGGGGTCGCGCCTCTCTCCAGGGACACGCACAGCGGACGGCGTGAGCGGGGAGACGACCCAGACGTACCCATTATGGATGGCCTAAATGGCAGGTCTATAATGTCAACTCTTTCGTTATGAATCCATAGCTAGCACGCATCTAAACTCTACAATCTGTCGCTTAAATTGCGATTGCCTGTCACTTTCAGCGTTTTCATAATTAGCATGGTGAGACACGGTCGTCGCTTAATTTGGGAGTGATTAGGGATGTTCTTTTCAACAAATGATCCAGCAAATCCTCCACAAATACGAAAATGCTCACACCGAACGACTGGCGGGGTGGAGAAAAATCAGACGCTTTTTGTTTCCTGCCACTGCAGCATGCAAAGAATCTTTTCTTTTCTTATTTCTTTAAAAAAATTTATCCTAAACTATTTATCTAATCTACGATCTGATTGCACCACTAAATTCGTTATAATTAAATCTTTACAACAAGACCACACATGATTATATTTCGATAAAAAAATATTTAATTTTTTTATTGATTTTTTTAATGTTGCATGTGGTCTCTTTTGATGTTTCAACCAATAGTTTTACAATGTTTCAGCTAGTGTACTCATGATGTTTCACTGTGTACGGATCAAATGTTGCAGTGGAACACGCCGTTGCAATAAATCACCAACATATTTTGGAAATCCTCTATTAAGGGAATTTGGTTTATTTTTTGTTCCACAAAAAATGTTTCATCTAGTGTACTCACAATGTTCCACTATGTATAGATCTAATGTTGCAGTGAACTAAACTATTTCATTGCAACAAAAAACCCACATATTTTGGAAACCTCCTATTAAGGGAATTCGTTTCATTTTTTGTTTCACCGAAAAATGTTTCACCTAGTGCACTTATAATGTTTGACTATGTATAGATCTAATGTTGCAGTGAACTGAAACATTCTTTCGCTATTTGTTGAAACATTATTTCTATATAAGGTGAAACAACACCAGATTTAAACGAGCGAAACATTTTCGATCTACTTAGTGAAACAATTCCGATATACTTGGTGAAACATCGTTCAACATTTAAAAATAATTCAATAATAAGCTAAATTTTTTTTCATCGGAATATATCCATGTGTGGTCTTATTTTGAAGATTTAATTGCAATGAATTTAATGGTGTAATCGGACCATGATTTGGATAAGTAATTTAAGAGAAAAATCAGTTTAAAAATAAATTTGCACGTAAATCGGGCGCTGACGTCATGGTGACGTCAGCGTCTGATTTTTCCCCAACGCATCGGACGTCCGACGCGTAGGCCCGTCCCCACAAATAGGAACTCGTATAGCTCCTGTCCGGAAGATGTCGCTCTGTGATTGAAGTTTATTACTTCGGCTGAGAGTTTGAGGTGAGACCTTATAGGAATAAGTTCACTTTAGGTCTATCTATTTGTCGCCCAGTCTGATTTTCATCCCTGAACCGCAAAACCGGGTACGACCCATCCCCCAACTTACAAAAACCAGGCAAACGAGGTCCCTCAGCAGTTTTGATAGCGGTTTTGGCTGACGCGGCGCCTACGTGGCCATTTTGACTCGGTCTCCGTCCCACGTGGTGCTGATGTGGCAATTATATCTCGGAAAAATAATAAAAATCGTGGGCCCACATGTCAGCCCCCAAAAAATAATTTAAAAATGGTGGGTCCCACATGTCAGCTACACAAAAAATAAATATGGTAGGGCCCACGTGGGCCCCACATGTCATTGACCGAATCCAATCTCTTCTTCCTCCTCTCTCCGGCTCTCCCCATCTCTCTGCTCCCTCCTCTCGCCGGGCGGCATCCAGCACGGCAGCAGCAGGCGGCGCGCGCGCCGGCGGGCTGTGGACAATGTAAAGGCATCGAATTGGCGACGTCCGGGCTGCGCGAGGAGGCCGGGCAGAGGCGAGGTTGGAGCTTCTTCGGTGCCTCACCCACCACCACCACAACAAAAGCCAGATGGAGCCGCCATGGCGGCCTTGCGGAGGCTCGGAGCGAGGGGGAGGGCGACGGCGCTGCCCCGTCCCCCGCCCCGCGGCGGCGTGCTGGCGGGGGAAAGCGGAAACCGGTTGGAGGTGCGCGGGCCGGGATGGGGTAGGGACGACGGGAGGGAGGGCTGCGGCGGCCGAAGGGGACGGGGAGAGGCGCGCCGGCTTCGATCCCTCTTCTCCCGCCGATGGCCATCGGGGAGAAGGGCGGCGGACGGCTAGGCGAGCGTGCGCAAGAGAGAGATGGCCTCCGCGCGCGCCGTCGCCCGCCGCCGGCCATGCGCTGTCCGACGCCGTGAGGGAGGAGGCGATTTAGTAATATCAAAGTCATACCTCTCCTCTTTTCCAGAACTCTTTACCCATTGGCATGGTATAACCTTTTTGCTTCTCACCCATTCGGCTGCTGCTAATTCAGAATCATCATCATCATCATCATTATCCGATCCATATATGTAAGGACAGACATGGTTAACCTTTCTAGAGTTCTTCCTAGCCTCTGCAAGCCTCTGTTCATGCAAGGTTACCTTCTGTGTAAGATGCGAGAAGCTATCAAAGTCTTCAGACGAGAATTTCTCCCTGATTGGAGCAATCATACCCTGAAAAGCCAAATCGGCTAACTGGGCATTAGTCAAACTCAAGCTGTAGCACTTATTCCTCATCTCTCTAAATCTCTGAATATACTCATGCACAGGCTCATCATGTCTTTGATTGATTGCTGTTAAATCGGACAATTTCATCTCATGTACCCCGCTGTAGAAATTGCTGTGAAAATGCTTCTCCAAATCGGCCCAACTGTTAATCGATCCATATGGCAAAGAAAAAAAACCAAGTGAAAGCCGATCCAGACAAAGACAACCGAAACAACCTAACCCTCAAAGCATCCACAGCCGATGGTTCACCACACTGAGCTAAAAATCGGCTAATGTGTTCATAAGTTGACGTATTATCCTGCCCTGAGAATTTTGAAAAATCTGAAACTTTGAACCGGTTAGGAAGAAGGACTCTCTCAAACCATTCAAGGTAAGGCTGCCGGTACAAATTTCCAGCGTCTTTCGGCCTAAGCCCAAACTGCTCCTTCATCACATCCGCAATCATATCAGCCCATGGTCGCTGCTAAGGTGCTCCTTGAGGTTGCTGTGGCATGGGCTCGAATTGATTGTATCGAGGAACAAACTGTGGTTGAGTCGATCCTCCCTGCTGATATTGAACTTGCGGTGATGGAGGCTGATACTGATAATTCAAATTGCCCCCTAGTAATTTTGAAAATCTGGTTGAATATTGCGCACCAAATGCTCGGGAACAACTTGAGGTATCACCGTTTGATCTGGTTGTACATGATGAACTAAGTGCTCTGGAACAATTTGATTCGCAGCATGCTGCCCAGGCTGACTGCCAGGTGTTGCGAACCAAGCCGATGCATTCATCAAGCCTTGTTGCTGAATCGGCTGAATGACCTGTTGCCTTAATGGCGTCTGCTGAATTGGTTGCAAAACCTGCCGTCTTGGTGGCGTTTGCTGAATTGGCTGCACAACCTGTTGGATTGGGGGTGTTTGTTGAATCGGCTGCACAACCTGCTGCCTTGGTGGTGTTTGCTGAATCGGCTGCACAACCTGCTGCCTTGGTGGTGTTTGCTGAATCGGCTGCACAACCTGCTGCCTTGGTGGTGTTTGCTGAATCGGCTGCACAACCTGCTGCCTTGGTGGTGTTTGCTGAATCGGCTGCACAACCTGCTGCCTTGGTGGTGTTTGCTGAATCGGCTGCACAACCTGCTGCCTTGGTGGTGTTTGCTGAATCGGCTGCACAACCTGCTGCCTTGGTGGTGTTTGCTGAATCGGCTGCACAACCTGCTGCCTTGGTGGTGTTTGCTGAATCGGCTGCACAACCTGCTGCCTTGGTGGTGTTTGCTGAATCGGCTGCACAACCTGCTGCCTTGGTGGTGTTTGCTGAATCGGCTGCACAACCTGCTGCCTTGGTGGTGTTTGCTGAATCGGCTGCACAACCTGCTGCCTTGGTGGTGTTTGCTGAATCGGCTGCACAACCTGCTGCCTTGGTGGTGTTTGCTGAATCGGCTGCTGCTGGGTTGGATCAACGGTAGATTGAGGGGGTAAGAACATAGCTGCAGCCGATTCACATTCTGTCCACTATGCTGTGGTTATTCTCTCACCAGCAACCGGGGATTAACTAATTGGCCCGGTGCCGATGATGGTGCAGCTGGTGTAGGAGCCAATACTGGCGCCGTCGGCTGAGCCGATGGTGCATTAAGAGGAATTGATTGGACAGCTGGTTGATTATTAGTGACTAATGGCCGATAATTTGGGAACACCCCTCCTGGTAGATAAACCTGTCCTGTAGCCTGATACTCAGCCATTGAACCATCAACCATTGTTTTCACCATGTTTGACAAAGTGTTGACTAGTATTCCAGACTGATTGATCAAAGCATGGAGCACAGCATAGTCAACCTGATCTTGGAAGTTGTTAAACTGTAACTGTGCGGCGTTGCCATCTTGATTAGGGCCTTCACCTTGAACTCCCTGAGCACCATCACCTTGAACACCCTGCACTCCTTGAGAGCTATCACCTTGATTTCCTCGAAAGCCATCTGCAGTACCTTTATCACTCGGTTGAGCCGCACCATCTGGAGCTTGTTTCACTTCTCCATCCTTAGAAGAACCGGTCCCAGGAACATCAGCAACTACTTTCACTTTGTACTTTCCAATGTCCCCTTGCGGGTCTTCGTGAATGAGCTCAAGAACTGATTCTGTGCTTGCTGCATCATTGTATCAAGGTCCTTTTGCTGCTCAGGTGTCAATTTATCCAGAGTGACGGGCACAATGTTGGCTTCATCAACCTCGGACAAACCCAGCTTCTGGATCTTTTCTTTAACAGAGCCAGGACCAGCCGAGGATGGTGATGCTGGTGGTTTCTCGGCCATGGAGAAAAACTGCTGTTGTAATTCTGACTTCTGACGGGTCCCACTGGGCGTGCCAATTTGTGTGTTGATGAAAAACACGAGGCCTGGGAGATCTGCTTAGCTCCAATGCAGGTCCAAAGATTAATGAGACGCGGGCGTGCCAGTCAGTTTGATCATGTAACTGACAAGATATGCAAATTCATTTACCTCCGATGAAATTTGGTAATATCAGCTAGGTGCCGATGACATATCATTTACCTCCGCACCGATGTCATATATGTGTCGATCGACAGTCATAAATAAATAAGAAGGAACTAAATCTACTCGATCGGCTGTAGATATTAACAATATATACTCCTTATATCAATATATACTTAAATCAAGTGATTGGAATAGATCGGTCGCCATGCCGAGACAGTATAAATCACTTAGATCGAAATATATATTAATAATGAGACTACATATGTTCATAGCATAGCGGATCAGATAGATCTAGCATGTATCGGCTAATACTCCGATACCACTCTATATTAAGATATTAAAGCAAGTAGAATATATCAAACAAAAGCCTAATATACTTAAATGCAACAAGATCTCAACATAAAGGGCAGATTTAACATGTCAATAAAGCATATAAAACAAATATAGTTAAATCAGGTAAGATCGGCTGAAACCCCGATTCTACCCTAATCGGCGACCAAGAAGCAGGCTAGAGATTAAGATTCTAATCACGACTCATAAGATCAAACTCAACTGATGCAGCTATAAGTATGAAAAGAAGGACAATATCTAGACAATAAAGCCGTTGGAAGTTTCATAGAGCGGTGGATACCTTATATAATCTAAGTCAACGTCGATATCTAATCTAATCGGCTGCCCTCTATCAATAGATGTTAGCCGATTGTAGATTAGATAGCGATATTGCCAGAGATTATGTAAGATATAAGATAACAAGACGAATTACATAAACAAGATTAGAATATCATAAAGATAGAAGCACTAATCCCGAGAACGCAAGCCGTCATAACAAGTTTTACCTCTTGTTGAAGATTGAAACCGATGCAGCTCAACCCGAAAGCAAGAACTCGTCGAAATAAAATTAAAGCAAAAAGGGTGGCGATGCGCCGAGATTGTATTGAACGTGTGTTAGCGGGTGTACATATTTTTACCCATGGGTTGATACAAGTCATTGTCGGACAAGAAAGAAACTTTCCTAAAGATAAAAGGAAACTAACAAACTATTCCTAATTAATAGATGACTTGCCATGCCATGGGTTGCTAATCTAATCTAGCAACGCGATTCAGCCGATACCGGCAGAAACCCTAAAACGAGAAGCAGCCGATAGAGCTAAATTGATATGCTAAGACTAGATTAACAGAGACATATGATAAATAGGTAGGCAAATATATCATCCAAACCAGAGCAATCCAAGAGGTCGAATGTACTGATGCAGCCTTGAACGACGCCGATGTAGATGAGACAATCGCCTGGGTCGGCGGAACATTGGACTTACCCCTTAACCGGAGATCGAACACCGATGCAACCCCGCGTCAGGTGCCAAGTCCCGCTGGACGATAAAATAAAGTAGAAAAGGTAAAAGGTGGCGATGTGCCGAATTGTATTGATCGTGAAGATAGATTACATAGACCCCGGGTGTATATATTTATACCCATGGGTTGATACAAGTCCTTGTCGGACAAGAAAGAAACTTTCCTAAAGATAAAAGGAAAAGATAAAGTCCTTATAGGACACTAAACACACTTTCCTAAAGATAAAAGGAAACTAACAGACTATTCCTAATTAATAGATAACTTGCCATGCCGCATTCTCTTTGAACTCGGTCTCTTCTGGATAAGCTTCCTTTAGCAGATCAATTTCCTCAACTGAATATAGCAAGAATCCGACAACTGACGACTTGACAACTCTCATCGGCTAATCTCAGGACTTCGAAGCCGATGCTGACTCTAAGCCGATGACTACTTCGGGCTTACCAAATTTCACTGTTAACGCAACCCCAACAAGAACTCACGCAACACAAGGGAAGAACACTCAGAACAGGAATGCAGTTGTGGAACTCGGTAAGAATCACTCTTGCGTCCAACCGGACCGAGCCACCGCCGCCATCGCTGCCGCCGAGTTCATAGCCAAGTTATTACAGCTGTTGTTTCGAGTATACATAGGATTTCCTCTCCCCACCAACACACGCACACAGACACTCTCTCTCTCTCTCTCTTACATGGGCCAAGAAGGGCCGATACACAGAGATGGCTCATACAGCCCAGTCCGGTCCCGTATACTTCTTGTTCCTTAGCCTGATATGCTTTCCCTTTGACAAGGCGTCTTCCTCCAACCCGTCTTCAGACTGTACGTCGTCAGCCTTGTTGCCGTCTTCCTCTTCAGGTCGTTCCTCCCCTTGAGCCTTCCAGCTGGTACTCCCTTGAGCTCTAAAACTATTTAGTCTATATAGAGAAGCACTATACAAGTTCAGGTAGTATTTTTTTTATCGCGGCAACAATCCTATCCAAATTCGTTATAACCTGTTATAGAGTATTGAATTTCCTCCTATCTAGTTTGTGATATTTTGTGATGAAGGGAGTACCTATTTAGTCTACCAGTAAAATTTTTATTAGAAGCTTTCTAGGATGATATATCTCGCAGCAAAAAATGTCAGAGTTTTAGTTATAATAACAAGCACCGGATGTGTTTTAGCGCTTCCGTAGCGTTACATACAAAATTATTGAGGAATTTTGTTTTTGTATGCAGAACAGCATAAGATCAATCTGTAACAGACTCTGACTCGAACGGACTCGCACAAAGCACGGATAGCAGCTTCTTGACAGCTTATTACTAAGGTAGTAAACTCTGAACTTGACAGTACGACACTACTTCAGGAAACAAATTAATAGACACATCACACATTCATGACACCTATTAGCTATTCCCTTTGTTTCATAATACAAGACTTTCTAATATTGCCTACATATCTATATAAATATAGACAATGCTAGAAAGTGTTACGTTATGATAACGAAAGAAAGGAAGTAGCATGCATGCATGATTATATATATTGATCATGTGGCAGCAAGATTGCAGTGCTGCTACTGATCATATAACCCAAAGGGCATCTTGATCTTGTCAGCGTGAACGCAGCTGTTGTCGAACGGCGGCGCCGTGCAGTTGATGAGCCTCTCGCCGGAGCGGTCGACGCACTGCAACACCTCGTACAGCAGCGTGCCGCCGTCCTTGTCCTGGCTACACCGGAGGTAGGTCGTGAGCCCGGTGCCCTTGTCGAGGGCGTCGCTGATCTCGCGGAACGTGTAGGTCTTGTCGGGGGACGGCCCGACGCCGCCGTCGGCGAGGATCTTGGTGAGGTTGGTGAGCTTGAGCTTGTCCAGCGCGAGCGCGGCGGCGAAGTAGCCGTGCTGGCCGAGGTTGGAGCAGGTGCCGTGCTTCTCCGGAAAAAATTTAAAAATATACTTCTTTTTTTCATAATTTGTGATTATATACCTGCATGGCGGGGAATGGCACGAATATACCTAATCCGCGGGTTGGAGATGCGGGAGCGACGCTGGATGGATGGACGTGCCGGTCGCGCGGAACGAAAATGCGGGATCGAAGCGGTCCCGCATATCTGGCATGCGGCATCGACACGATCCCGCAGGTCCAACACGCGGCAGCGCGTAGTTTGCGGGACCGACCCGGCGAGGTCGGTCGCGCAGAACGGGCGAGCGGCATCGGCTCGGTCCCGCAGAACGGCTGCGCGGCATCACCCCGGTCCCGCAGAGTGGCTGCGCGGGACAGACCTCGGTCCCGCACGCCTCGGTACCGCACATCTGATCTGCGTGATCGCACGATCGCGCGGAACGGCTGCGCGGGACCATTCCGCGGGAACGTTTCGGTCGCGCGGAACGGCCGAGCGGGACCGCTCCACTGCCTCCTTTCCTTGCAGATTGCATGGTTGCGTTGCTTGCTGCCCGCAGGCCACAGGTCGCAGCTGCTGCCATCAGTCGCCACACCCGCACGCTGACGCCGGTCGCGTCACCGCACCCCGCCGCCTGCCGCCGCGCCAGCACGCCGCCCTTGCTGCCTTGCGCTTGATCGCCGAAACATCGGGATGGGAAGGAGTGAAGAGTCCTAACCCTAGTCCACACGCGCCGCCACTTCTACATTCGGTGAGGTGCCTAGATAGGAGGCCCAGGAGGCATAATCGTTGAGAGAAACAGAAACGACGTTGCTTTTCTTAGATCCTTCGACGTTTGCTCTTCAGTTTTTTTTTCTTTGCATTTTTACGGTACGTCTATTGGGCCTCGGGCCTGAATTTTTTTGGGTGTTCCGGGGACCACCTGGACCACCCACTGGATCCGCCGGTGCTTAACTTTATATATATATTGGAATGGAGTGTCTATTTAGTCTATATAGAGAGGTACTATACAGGCAGTAATTTTTTCTATTGTGACAATCCTATCGAGATTCATTGTACTAGTTTGTAATTAATTTCCTTCTTTCTAGTTGTTATATTTTGTGACAAAGGAAGACCTAGCTATTTAGTCTACCGGTAAAATTTATATTAGAAGTTTTCTAGGATGATATATCTCGCAGAAAAAAAAATGTGAGTTTTAGTTATAATAACAAGCATCGGATGTGTTTTAGCGCATTTACATAAAAAATTATCGAGGAAAAAAATTTGCAAGTTGCTTGTGAACCTCAGACCATTTACTGGTTCTCTTTTATTATATGCAGAACAGCATAAGATCAATCTGTAACAAACTCTGATTCCAACAGACTCGCACAAAGCACGGATAGCAACTTCTTGACAGCTTATTACTATACCTTAGCTAGCAAACTCTGAACTTGACAGTACCGACACTCTTTCAGGAAACAAATATTAGTAATAGACATGCATGACACCTAGCAAATATAAATGCATGATTATATATATTGATCGTGTGGCAGCAAGATTATAGCTTGTGCTGCTACTGATCATATAACCCGATTGGGGCATCTTGATCTTGTCAGCGTTATCGCAGTAGTCAAACGACAACGCCGTGCAGTTGATGAGCTTCTCGCCGTAGCGGTCGACGCACTGCCTCACCTCGGACAGCAGCGTATCGCCGGCCTTGTTCTTGCTACACTTGAAGTAGGTCCTGAACCCGGTGCCCCTGGCGAGGGCGTCTCTGATCTCGCGGAACGTGTAGGTCTTCACGTCGGACGGCCCGACGCCGCCGTCGGCGAGGATCTTCGTGAGGTTGGTGAGCCTCTCCAGCGCGAGCGCGGCCTCGAAGTAGGCGTGCTGGCCGAGGTTGGAGCAGGTGCCGTGCTTCTTCCACTCGTGGCTCCAGAACTCGAGGTTGGTCTGTTTCAGCGACGGCCATTTCTGGTCGAGCTGCTTCTCCAGGTCCTGGATCTGCGTCGGGTCGAGCGCGTCTTCCTTGTTGCAGTCCTCCAGCCACATTTTGCCGTCTATGAGCTTGTTGTAGCTCGGCCACAGGCCATGGATGGTGAAGTGCGACGGGGGCGGGGGCTTCACGAGGCACTTGTGCGTGCTACAGTACGAGTCAGGCCACTGGAAAAGAAAAACACAGGACACCACTTCAATTAATTTTGCACGCACATTACGTATCTGATCAATTAACTAAGAGTGATTTTACAGTTCCTGAGAAGGTACGAGGAGGTACCGTATTTTCTAGTGTAAAATTTAGTATTTCTTGGTACCTCCAGTACTAGGAGGTAAAAAATTTACACTAAAAATTTTGGTTTATTATTAACTAAATGGAAATTTTACGGTACTCTTAAAGAGATATTGAGAGATAACAAAATTTTCATTACAAAGTACTCAAGACACGACTACCACTGACACATGCATCAAAAACGAATTATTATCATCTTCTTATTTGGATCACCTAAATAAATATAATACACAGACCCAAAGAAACTAGACATCTTGAGAATGGATTATTTTTTAAAAAAATAGAAGAGAGGTTTAAATATCTTTTTAAAAAGTATTTGCACCCTATATTTTGAAACATAGGGAATATTAATTTGTATAACTAGTTTGAACCCCGCGTTTTACCGTGTGATTTGTTAGTCTTATCGTCAAAGAAAATGAATATTTTAAATTATTAGGTGCAAATCTGTGTATATGAAAAGAAGGCGATGATGTGGCTTTATACTCTATGTTATTACTATATAATTTATGCTTTATTTTTTATAGCATCATAGATAATATATGATTGTTATTTCCATATGAAATCTGGATGTAGCAATTAGATTGTTTGGACCTCTCTGCTTCATCTCAAGTTTTGAACATGCGTTTAGGATATATGCTTTCTAATCGTTCCTAACAAAACAAAGCTCATATCTAAACCAATAATTTATGTTGTATTCGGAAAATAAATAAGCTAGCATTATCACGTGCAGAATGGATAATATATAATGTTGTGCGTGACCGTAAGTTCGAGCAAAGAGTGGTGAACGAATGACTAACCAATGAGTGAATTAGATGAGTAGGTAGCTTTTTGATTCAACTATTGTTATCTTTATACTAATGCGATTTGATGGCTTAAAATTATTTAGGATGTGGTTTCTTGCATGTTTTAATTTATAGAAGTAAATGTTACTTAGTGAATCTCTCTCTATATCAAAATATAAGAATTTTTCGTTAGATAAGACACATTCTAATACTGTAACTCTAGACAGACAGCTTGTCCACAAGCTTGTACAAGATTACAGTACTAGTATGTGTTCTCTCCGATCTAAACTGGGACGGATGGAGTACATAGTAGGATGTGATTCTTGATAGAGAGGTACCTGTACGATTCTTTCCCATACCTTTTTTTTTTTAAGATTTGTAAATCACTCTAATTAAACCTCCAATTAGCCTGACTGCCTGCCCGTGCAATAGTATCTCAGATACAGATGCAAGTGCAAATCGGTTTGATACCATTATATGTCTTTACAAAATAACTCAACGCAATTAGTTAAAAAGTATCGGCAATTATCTCATCTTTTGCTTTACGGCCAGTAAATCGTGAAAACAAATGAACGAAGCAACCCAATAATAATTTATAAATAAAATTTTTATATCTATAATTTTAAAATTAAATGCTAAAAAGTAAACTACAATATAAAAACATGAGAATCAACTTGATAATTAAGTTTTAAAATTTAAATCTTAGTTTTGGATGATAAGGCAATAAGGAAACGATGGAGCTAGACCACATGCTGATCACCGATCACCTGCTGGGCAAGGTACATGAAGTCGAATTCCTCTGCCACCGAGGCGAGCGGAAGCAGCAGGAGCGCGAGGGAGAACACAACCTTCATCGTCCTCTTCATGGCCATTCTCGATCTATTGTCGTGTGTTTGCAAGCCGCTGTGTGCGCGCGCGCACATATATATACACATACTTGCAGTGACCAGTCCAATATATATATAGCACAACGTAACGTCGAGGATGTTTTTTAATGACCAACAACACCACACAGGCTACGATGATTAATTGAATAGAGCAGGAAAAAAAACTAGTATCCTAGTAGGTAGTAGCCAGGAAAGAAAAAACCCACCACACACCACACACCGAAGCGCCTAATACAAAACCAGGAGAAGGTTAGCAATGGACCAATCGCTGTTAAGCGTGATTGCCCGCTGCTAGACCAGCAAAGAAGCTACCGCCGAACCGCCCAAAACTAAAACTTAACAGCGAGCACCGCACTCAACTCTATCAAAGGGAGAGGGAAAGAGAGAAGGATGGAACCGCTCTCCCCACAATGTCCACTAACATAGTCAGCTTGCATTGACTAGGGCGCCGAGCGAGCATGCACAAGCTGCCTGAGAGAGGATTTGGCAAGGGGATCTCCTAGATGACGTCTCTAAGGAGAAGATAAGGAGAAGAGCAACAATGAACACCGGCGTCGCTGTCTGTTGAGGTCACAAAGGACAAGATATGGTTTTCACCCGAAAGCCCACCCGATGGAGAGGGATGGCTCCACAACACCCCCAGGAGGGAAAATGACGTCGCTACCGTCCGGCCAGACCGAGCTAGGTATTATACCTATTGCCCGCCCCCTACCGATCTGAAGACATAGTTCCATTGCTCCACCACCGGCCAACCCCTGTCGGCACACAACCACTACAGTACCAGTGCCTCCCGTCAGTCAGCCTCAGCATGCCATGAGACAAACCGCCATAACCGGCCTCCCGGCCACCGCCGCGTGCCGACCACCTTGCGTCGCCGCATCGACCTCCCATGCCGTCAGCTAGACCGGCCTCCCTGCTGTTGCCGCGCCAACCTCCCAGTGCCGTCCGCAATGGCCTTCCTCAACTGTTGGCGCAACCCATACCGGCCTTCCGCGCCGCTACCTCCACGTAGCCGCACCCCGTCACCTCACTGCCGTCGGCGACTTGGGAGCCGGCTTACCGTGCTGGGTATCACCCCGCCACCTCCATGCAGCCACACCCCACCACCTCGCCGCCGCTGCGGAGGGCACCATCGGGCATCGGATTCGGCTAGGGGAAGGTGGATCTGGCCACCTCGCCCCCAATCCCTGCGCCTCACGCCACCTCCGCCCTACGCATCTGCCGTGTACGCAACCCACGCTGACCAACAGGCTTGGGGACAAACTTGGAGGCGCCAGATCTGGCCGCCCCCGCTGCCGCTCCAAGCCCAAGATCCGGTCTCCCACGCCGGGGAGACACAAATCCGGCGGCTCTCCCCGCCGCCTGCCACCCTGCTGCCTTGCTGCCGCCACCACCTCCTGCGCTCAGCCACCACCAGCTCCAGTGCCGTCTCCACGTCCTCCGCCCCACCGCCCTGTCTGCCCTACCACCATCTCCAACGCCTCCTCCACCGGTCCCATCGTCAGCTCTGGCAGAAGGACGCGGATCTGGGCGCCACCGCCACCGAGTAGCCCACCGTGCATCATCTAATATACGTACGTACACATACTACCCATAGGAATATACGCCTTAATTATATACTCCCTCCGTCCCAAAATATAAGCATTTTTAGCATAGTGATAAGTCAAACATTTTTTAACTTGGCCATTAATAGCAAAAAATAAAAAAGATTAATCATGTAAAATTGATGCTACTAGATTTATCATGAAACAAATTATTATAATATACAGCTCTTTTTATTTAAAACATCTTACTTTTATAGATATTGTTAGTCAAAGTAGCATATCAAAAACCGTGTCAGCGTCCAAAAATGCTTAAATTTTGGGACGGACGAAGCATGCTTTATATCTGTAGCTAGCTAGCTAGCTAGACGCGTATGATCCATCGGGCTCCATATAAACAACTGCAAGAGTCAACTATATATATACAATACACACACACACACGCACGCACACACACACACACACACACACATACCACATATGGAAAGAAGTGGCAGAATCGCTATATATAGCGCAGATGTACTATTAGTGCAAACCTTTTCAGATGAAAGTTTTCACAGTATTAAAGTTTTTCGAATGGAAATTTTCAGATGAAAGATTTAAGAAAAAGCGTTCGCTAAATAGCAATCTCCAACAACTAGTACAACAATAATCCAAATCCATTTTCTTAAGGGTCTCACTCTCACTACCTAGCTCTGTCATCCTTTTTTTAAACAAGTTCGAGCAAAAGGTCAAGGTCGTACATGTTCGATCCGACAACCAAGCGATAAGGTATGAGGCTATGAGCTAGGAGTATAAAACTGTAGGAACAGATATGTATATTATCATTACTTTTTTTATACTAAGATTAGTAATTTTGAACGCGTCAAAGACCATTTCTACGTGTTCAAGACAAAGTCACAAAAGTGGTGACTGGCGCTCAGCACACAGAAGATACCGCTGGCTATTCCATTTTTCTAAAGAACATGTAAGATAAATCCCTAGCCGTTGCATGATGTATGGCATTGCGTTTACATGCATTAGGTTAATTCCACTATATATCACATCTTACTCGCTGATTTGAGAAATAGGACGTTTGAGGACAATACATGTATGAGACTCTGTATGATTGTTTTCTTTATTTGTCATTAGAATTCAAGAAAGAAAAATGCTGCTTGTTCTAAAGTCAAGAAGCAACGAGGTAAAAAGCCAGGAGACCAAAACCGCGTCAATTTTTACAGATGAAAACTAGCAGCAACCATACGTTATGGCTTCACTTTGGGATTGATATAAGACTGGTACATAAGCTTTGAAATTTGTATAGTACATATCTGAAACACCTGCTACTTCCTCCGGTTCATAATTCTTCACGTTTTAGACAATAATAACAATATCTCTAAATCATATTTTTAACTATGGTTCTTTATTAGAATGCAAACAAATTAATAAGTAAATATTTAAGTCAAGCATAGCAGCGCGGAGCGCGGTGGGGTTGGCGAGGACGACGGCGGCGGCGAACGTGCTCTCGTCAGACGCGACCACCGCCGCCCACGCGCTCCCGCCGCCAGTTGCTAAGCTCGCTCACTCGGTTCTCCTTGCCGCCGTCGGCCGCTGAGCTTGCTCCCTCGGTTCTCCTCGCCACCGCCATGGCCACCAATGGCGAGGAAGATGAGGAGTTAGAGGGAGGAAGAAGAAGCCCGAGAGTAAATCGGTCCAGGATGGCATTTCAGCGTACACACCGTTTAAGTGATAGCATTTCAGCGAATCCAATCTTTTGCGATAGTAGATATGTAATTTTCTCGTTCGATAGGTACTGATCGGTGGGAGGGTACGTAGAATCAGACTTCCGTGTGTTGATCATGGTAGGATTGGGAGTTCGGTGTGTTCGACGCAAGCGCCGCCGCAAATCGCAATCCCATGGACGACGGCCAGCCGAGCGATGCCCTGGCGCCCAGTCGTGGTGACCATTTTTGCGGAATTAAAAGGTGGCGATGCACCGAATTGTATTGATCGTGGAGATGTTTTACAATGACCCCGGGTGTACATATTTATATCCATGGGGAGGTACTGGTCCTTGTAGGACAAGAAACAAACTTACCTAAAGATAGAAGGAAAACATAAAGTCCTTATAAGACACTAAACACACTTTTCTATAGATAAAAGGAAACTAACAAATACTGCCTAATTAATAGATAAACTACCACGTCGCATCCTCCTTGAACTCGGTCACTTCCGAATAAGCTTCCATTAACATATTAATTTCCTTAACCGAATATAAAAGGAATCCAACTATTGGCGACGTGATAATTCTCTTACCGGCTTACCAAATTTCACTGTTAACACCCATTTACACGAAACAAGGACAAAACAGTAAGAGGGGTGGAATGTGTAAGTGGGCCCGCCCGTCAGATGGGCTGGCTACGTAGTTCTGGAGGGAGGGCTGTTACACCTCTCTCATCTCTCCTACGCAAAGTTACCAAGCAATACAAGTTTTATTTAAGTTTATTGAAATACAAGTTTTGATTACACGACCCAATCTTTGATCTGGTCTCTCTCTCCTCTCTCATCTCTCTTACTACTCTTTCCTCTCTCATCTCTTTTACTAGGTAATACAAGTTTTGATTACACGACCCAATCTTTGATCTGGCCTCTCTCCTCTCATCTCTCTCACTAGGTAATACAAGTTTTGATTACACGACCCAATCTTTGATCTGGCCTCTCTCTCCTTTCTCATCTCTCTTACCAGGTAATACATGTTTTGATTACACATCTTTCATCTGGCCGGGCCGCACAGAACGAATAATCATCTACTCTCTCTCTCTCTCTCTCATCTCTCTTACCAGGTAATACAAGTTTTGATTACATGACCCAATTTGGCCTATGGTATCTTGGAGGGCCGCACAGAACGAATAATCATCTACTCTCTCTCTCTCTCCTCTCTCATCTCTCTTACGCAAAGTTACCAGGCTCTAATCTCTCTTACCAAGTAATACAAGTTTTGATTACACGACCCAATCTGGCCTATAGTATTTTGGAGGCATTGCGTTTACATTGGGTTAATTCCACTATATATCACATCTTACTCGCAGATTTGAGAAATTTAGGACGTTTGAGGACAATACATGTATGAGATTCTGTATGATTGTTTTCTTTATTTGTCAATACAATTCAAGAAAGAAAAATGCTGCTTGTTCTAAAGTCAAGAAGCAACGAGGTAAAAAGCTAGGAGACCAAACCGCGTCAATTTTTACAGATGAAAACTAGCAGCAACCATACGTCATGGCTTCACTTTGGGATTGATAACTGGTACATAAGCTTTGAAATTTGTATAGTACATATCTGAAACACCTGCTACTTCCTCCGGTTCATAATTCTTCACGTTTTAGACAATAATAACAATATCTCTAAATTATATTTTTAACTATGGTTCTTTCAAAATATTTTTAACTATGGTTCTTTATTAGAATACAAACAAATTAATAAGTAAATATTTAAGTCAAGCATAGCAGAGCGGAGCGCGGTGGGGTTGGCGAGGACGGCAGCGGCAGCGAACGTGCTCTCGTCAGATGCGACCGCCACCGCCCACGCGCTCCCGCCGCCAGTTGCTAAGCTCGCTCACTCGGTTCTCCTTGCCGCCGTCGGCCGCTGAGCTTGCTCCCTCGGTTCTCCTCGCCACCGCCAACAAAATTTATTATTTGATCTAGGTTTCGCTGAGTTTGCTGAGAACATTTAGTACTCGAAAATAGTATAGTACAAAGCCTGAAGCCTTGTTAGGCTGGATCAGAAATCACGGCCCATGCAGCAGATGGCTGAGAATGTGAACCCATTAGGCTTTGTTAAATGGGCCTCATTTTGGCACATCTACGTATATAAGGGTTGGTCTGGTTTAAGGCCTAAATTAGGCTTTCCAATATTTGTCAATTTCAATAGTGTTTAGTGTCTATTTGGTTTGAAGCCAAATTTTGGTATGCCTAAGAAAATAGGCCATTTCAATAGTAAACTTAGGCTATTTTGGTTTCAATCCAAATACAACTTTACCTTACCAAAAATAGTCATACAAAACTTACTAAAATTTGGCATTGTCAAAATTTGGTAAGGCCTATTTAGGCCACAAACCAAACCAACCCTAAGTTCTCACCTCAAACTCTCAGCCAAAGTAATTAAACTTCAATCACAGAGCGACATCTTCAGGACAGGAGCTATACGAGTTCCTATTTGTGGAGGACTTGCTGGATCATTTGTTGAAAAGAACATCTCTAATCACTCTCCAAAAGCGACGGCCGTGTCTCACCATGCTAATTATGAAAACGCTGAAAGTGACAGGGAATCGCGATTTAAGCGACAGATTGCAGAGTGACATGATTAGAGGAACAAGTCCTTATAAGTTGGTTCCGCTCTTGCTAAATGTCGGGTCCCAAAACTAATAACTTGGATCCGACTGAAATTAATGTATCAATCCCTGGATCAGTAAATATTGATACATGTAATACAGCTGGTTCTTCATTGCATACGTTAAAGTTAACAATACTAGGGGTTTTACAAGGGTAGGTACTCACCTCATTAAACATAGGTGCTAATATTACACAGCGGAAGTTCTAGTACATTCTGACTAGGAAGGTATAACCTCTAGGGATTTTCTAAGTTATCAGAGTCATCGTAGTAATAATCACAGGGGTCCTCCTCTTGACCCAAATCTGAAAAAGGGTCAATAAGAGCAAGGGTGAGTATTCGCAATACTCAGCAAGTTACGGGGAGGGGGATTTTTTTTCCCTCCTTCCCCCTTCCGGCCCCCTAGCCCGCAGGGAGCATGGGCTGGAGCGGTAGTGGGCGGGGACCAGAGAGGCGGAGGGAGCTGAAGCGCGGCCGCCGGCGCGGGGCAGTGGCAGGACCGTCCGGCTGCTGCCCGCCGCGGCGGCGAGCCCGACGCGTCCTCCCCAACAGCACGCTCTCCAGCCTCAGCGGCAAGCGTGGTGCGCCATCTGCCGCTGCCGCCGCCGTCGGCGGCAGCGACGACGAGGACTCCGACGACGGATCCCACAAGAAGCTCCGCCTCTCCAAGGACCAAGTCGTGTCCTCGAGGATACCTTCAACGAGCACAACACCCTCAACCCCGTAAGCAAGAAAACAAGCATCAAATTAATTACTGTACCAATCACAAGAAATCGATCAAGAACAATCTGATTGACATATGCGATCTTGTTTTTGTTGGATTCAGAAGCAGAAGGCGGCGCTGGCGAGGCAACTGAATCTGAAGCCGCGCAGGTGGAGGTGTAGTTCCAGAACAGCTGAACAGGAGGGCGAGGACGAAGTTGAAGCAGACAGAGGTGGACTGCGAGTTGCTCAAGCGCTGCTGCGAGACTCCCACCGACATGAAGTTGAAGCGGGGCCGCCGCTCCCGCCGCCGCCGCCGCCGCTACTCTGGTCCCCGCCCGCCGCCGCTCCAGCCGTGGTCCCGCGCCGCGGCCAAAGAGGAGAGAAGGGAGGAAGAGGAGAGGAAGAAAAGAGAGAGGATGACATGTGGGGCCCACACGTCAGTGGGCCCCACAATTTTTATGTGTGTGAATGACAACCGGGTCCCACGTATACGTTTTTAATTCAAATGTCACCTAAGCGCCACGTCAACCCCACAGACAGGTCAACACCGCCACGTCAGCGCCACATAAGCGAAACCGCTCTCCAAAACCACCGAGGGAGTCAAATTGCACCGGTTTCAATAGTTCGGGGGGTCGAGATATCCGGTTTTGGCGGTTTAGGGTCATATATTAGATTCGGGTCACTTTAAGGGAGTCAAAATGGACTTATTCCTTTCAACAAATGATCCAGCAAATCCTCCACAAATGAGGCCCATTTAACAAAGCCTAATGGGTTCACATTCTCAGCCATCTTCTGCATGGGCCGTGATTTCTGATCCAGCCTAACAAGGCTTCAGGCTTTGTACTATACTATTTCGAGTACTAAATGTTCTCAGCAAACTCAGCAAACCTAGATCAAATAATAAATTTTGTGTGATATAACTTTGTAATAATATTTTGGGATGGAGGAAATACCTATTTAGTATATGTACAGAAGTATTATACAAGTATAGGCAGTAAAATTTTTTATTGCGGTAGCAATCCTATCCAGATGTTTTATGTTGTATCTAATTTCTTCCTAGTTTACTACTACCTCCGTTTTTTAATAGATGACGCCGTTGACTTTTTCTCACATGTTTGACCATTCGTCTTATTCAAAATTTTTATGCAAATGTATAAGATATAAATCGCACTTAAAGTACTATAAGTGATAAAACAACTCATAAACAAATAAATTATAATTACGAAAAATTTTTGAATAAGACGAATAGTCAATATAATGAGAAAAAGTAAACGGTGTCATCTATTAAAAACGGAGGGAGTATATTTTAGGACAGATGGAGTACTTATTTTGTCTATTAGTAACATTTTTACTATGAAGTTTTTAGACGATATATATATCTCGCAGCCAAAAAAAAAACTTTATGAGAGTACGTGTTTTAGTTACTCCGGGCACCGGGCATGTCTTAGTGCATCGTAGCGTTACATACAAAATCATTGTGGAAAAAGCAGTTGCTAGCTTGTGAACCTCAGACCATTTAACTGGTTCTCTCTTATTGTAGACGCAGAACAGCGGAATATATACTCGAACGGACTCGCAAATTAGCTAGCAAACTCTGAACTTGACAGTACGACACTCCTGCAGGAAACAAATTAATAGACATGCATGACGGCCGCGCTAGATTATATTGGAAGATTATAATCATGCGGCAGCGAGATCTAGATTATAGCTAGCGCTGCTACTGTCCATAGAACCAAGTCGGTATCTTGATCTTGTCAGCGTCAAGGCACGGTTCACCCACGGCGCCGTGCAGTTGACGAGCTTCTCGCCGGAGCGGTCGACGCACTGCAAAACCTCGTACAGCAGCGTCTCCCCGTACTTGAGCTCGTTCTGGCTACACCGGAGGTAGGTGCTGAACCCAGTGCCCTTGCGAGTGCGTCGCTGATCTCGCCGAGCGTGTAGGTCTTCTCGTCGGACGGCACGACGCCGCCGTCGGCGAGGATCTTGGTAAGGTTGGTGAGCTTAAGCTTGTCCAGCGCGAGCGGCGGCGGCGAAGTAGCCGTGCTGGCCGAGGTTGGAGCAGGTGCCGTGCTTGCTCCACTCGTGGCTCCACAGCTCGAGGCCGGTCTGGTTTGT
>CM020189.1:12640582-12667231 GCA_009805545.1 Oryza longistaminata
GCGAGGTTGGTCTCGTTGCGCAGCAGCGACGGCCATGGCTGGTTCAGCGGATTCACCAGGTCCTCGATCTGCCGCGGGTCGAGGTGGTCGCTGATGTTGCAGTACTCCGGCTGCCATTCCTCGTAGCTCGGCCATAGGCCACGGATGGTGAAGTCATTTGGGGGTGGCGGGAACTCGTATTCGCACTCGTGCGGGGCAGTGGAGCAGTACGATGGAGCCCACTGCAGCAAAAAAAAGGGGGGAGAGAGAGGAAAAGAACCAAAGCACAGATAGTTAATTAATCACCCTCTCTCCGTTTTAAAATATACTACCTCCGTCCCAAAATAAATACAGTTGTGAATATCCGTATCCAATATTTGACTATCCGTCTTATTTGAAAATTTTATGGATTTTTTTTAAAAAAATTAGCCACACATAAAGTACTATTCATGTTTTATCATCTAATAACAATAAAAATACTAATCATAAAAAGTTTTCAAATAACACGAATAGTCAAATGTTGAACATGAATGGTGTAAAACTGAACTTATTTTGGGACGGAGGGAGTAGCAACGTACTAGTATTGAATTAGACTTGTCTAAATTCGTAGTACTATATTATGTCTAATTCAGTATATTGTTATATTTTTTAGCGAAGGGAATAACTTGTATATGGAGATGGGTTTTCACCCTTGAAAGGCTCTTTTATTTTGCAACGTCACATATATGTAGTCATAAAAAATGAGAAAAAAAATTAATAATATATATTAATATGAGATATATGACTCCACTAGCATGCAAATTCAAATTCAACTTCTATAATTTATTTGAAAAACATTAAATATAAATGTGAATGTACACATACTTGTTTTAATTCAATTTGTTTTTTTATAGTTTTGTAGAAGTCGAATTTGACCTTACATGTTCGTAGATTGATATACCTCATATTAATCTACCCTACCTTTTTTTTTTTTGAAAAAAACTAATAGCTATTTAGATAACATGCCAAAAGCGTACAACAATCTGGTAAAACCAATATATGTTTAAAAATACCTCAATACAATTAATTAATTAATTAAAAGTATGAGAAACGTAGGTACCTAGTATGTATGGTTAACTGTCATATATAACTAGATAAATACCTCGCCGCGCTGCTGCGGGAAATTATGTTGTATAGTTTGTATAAGTAAGCTATAATATATTTTGTAAACCAAAACAAAATGACTTCCTATGTTTTATATAATTTACACATGACTGCAAATATAATGTAAGGTGAACATATTTTATGTAATTGATACTTATGAATTTTGAACTAAAAAAATAGGATTGTATGGTTTTACGAGAGAAGAAAAGAAGAGAATATTTGTACCATAGATCTATGATCCAAAAGCTAAAAATAATTATGATAATATGGTTTCATGAGAGAAGAAAGAAATAGCATTCACTATACTTAGTGAGGATGAACTATATAAGTATATATTTATAGGATTAATTCACAATTAAGCTGATCATTGGTATCGGTCCATCACCTGCTGAACAAAATACATGAAGTTGAATTTCACCTCCACCGCCGAGATAGAGGCGAGAGGGAGCAGCAAGAGCACAAGGGAGAACACGACCTTCATCGTCTTCTTCACGGCCATTATTCTAATCTACTCGATATAAATTCGATCCTAGCTTATGCCTTGCAGTGGCGCGACCGTCCAGTATATATAGCACAAAGTATACAAGTTACAACGAGGGGTCATGCATGTACTTACGTGCATCATATAATATATGCACAAACCCATAGGAATATGCGACTTGTATATGCTAGATGTACGATCCATCAGGCTTCATTGAAACAACTTGCAGCATAGGCATGTAAACTAGGGACATCTATCCCTCGAGGTAACAAAACAGTTTGTGCGAATGTTGCTAGAATATACTCCATCCGTTCTAAAATAAGCATTTTTAGAATAGTGTCAAGTCAAACTTACACATCTCACCTTACAAAAACTTACACATCTCACCTTTTTTTTCTTAAAAAAACACTGTTACACTGGTTGAAAACGCTCAAGACTGATTTAATCATCAAATTTAAAGGTTCAAACAAACAACGATGAAAATATTTTTGAACTTTGATCATGTAGCCATCTATGGCTCTAACAAATTTCAGTGCAAAATATGACTTATATAGAGAGAAACAAGAAAGAAAAATAGCATTAGACTGGTGAAGGCGACTATTTTCAATAGTTGTGTAAAATGAGCCAAAAATAGTTTAGCGAGTTAAGTGTTCTGGTAAAATAGACTTCTTTCTATTTCTTTTAAGAATCTTTATAATCATTTAGATTATTTTTAAAC
Source organism: Oryza longistaminata (assembly GCA_009805545.1). Taxonomy (NCBI): domain Eukaryota; kingdom Viridiplantae; phylum Streptophyta; class Magnoliopsida; order Poales; family Poaceae; genus Oryza; species Oryza longistaminata. The sequence goes on from CM020189.1 coordinate 12,642,904, forward strand.
AACCGAGAGGGCATCATCTCGAAAAATAAAACAATTTCCCACATCAAATATTTACACATATGTCAAATGAACGATAATTATTCTTTCAGTGGTAGGTGACATACCAGTCGACAGCGAGACACTAATTAATGGTAATTTTGTTAATCACAAGATATGTTGGTCTAGTTTTTCGGAAATACTCATAGGGGATGAGGTGTGTGAATGTGCATTCTTAGGGATGAGTATATGCGTGTTATCAACGTTTGAGTTTGCGTTTGTATTGATCTTTAAAAAAAAGTCAAGTGAATGAATGAAGTGTAAGAGAGCTAGCCAGCCCATGTGGCCATTTGGAGTATGGGAAAAAAAAAAAGGTCAAAATACTCCATCCATTCTAAAATATAAGATGCAACTATTGTTTTTCACATGTTTCATAATATAAGGCATGCATGTATTTATGCAATTAATTAGTACCTCTTTTCGACAGAATTATTATTTTTTAAAATCCTACACCCTTTAAATATCTAGTTTTATTGGATGCATGCATTGTATTTTTTGGAGTGATCTAAACGAGAAGAAGATGATAATAAATAGTTTTCGGTCTTTGTATTAAGGTTAGTTGTACCTTATATTTTCAAATGGGAAGTACCATAATTGCTGTTTAGCGTAACTTTGTTCCCAACACACAGCTTTTTCTCATACGGAAGCTTTCATATTAAGTTTTGTTTCCCATGAAAGTTGTTTGAACGGAAGTTTTTAGGAAAAGGAAGTTTGACTGGGAACACAGATCTAGTATAGTCTTTGGAGTGCTTTAATCTGAATATTAAAGCATCTGCGTAACTAATCATCAACAAATTTTGTCCTAACCACCCATTTAAAAATACAAAGAATAAGTAAAACTACCATAAGCAATTCATATTCTAAATATAATAGTGTTTTGATTCTTTTAATAGCTCAGGTAATCAAAAATTAAACATTGTTTTATTTCTAGGTACTAAACATCTTTTTTTTTACATTCATTATTTTTATAGTGTGTACATCTTTCCAGAGTCATTAGTGTATGCACAATCATCCTGCAGCAATGTGCAGGAAATCATCTAGTTCGCTAAATAGCAATCTCCAATAAGTAGAACACTAATCCTAATCCATTTGCTTAAGGGTCTCAACCTCTCTTTCATATTATTTTTTCCTTTTCTTTCGTTATGCATATTTCAATAACTTCGAGCCAAAGGTCAAAGTACATGTTCCATATGACAACCAAGCGATAAGGTGTGAGCCTGTAGGATAAAACTGTAGGAGCATATATATTATCAGTAATTGTTTAATATAAGATTGGTAATTTTGGCACGCACCAAAGACCATTTCTATGTCTAAGATAAAGTCAGAGAATAGGTGACTGTACAGAATATACCATTGGCAGTTCCATTTTTTAAAAGAAAATGTAAGGTAAATCTCCAGCCATTGCATGATGTATGGCAGTGCGTTCACATTGGGTTGATTTCACTACCGCATCTTACTCGCAGATTTGAGAAATAATTTAGGTCGTTTGAGGACAACAAATCCGAGCAAATTATTGCAGATGTATGAGACACTGTATGGTTGTTTTCTTGAATTGTCATTAGAATTCAATAGAAAAACGCTTCTTGTTCTAAAGTCAAGAAAAGCAATGAGGGAAAGCCAGGAGACCAAAACTGCATCGTTTTTTTTTTTAAAGATGGAAACTGCAGCAATCCATATGTTACAGTTCACTAGGTACATGGGCTTTCTATATTTTTGACATAGCGACCAGCTTATCCATTATTTTAAAGAGAAAAATAAGACTGACACTTGGCATATGTACCAAAGACTATCAACAATCGTCTCAAGAATACCATCAACACTTGTTAAGATAAGTGCGACGACTGCCTAAGTGGCACGTACTTAGCACAGAAAACACGCCATCGATCGACAAATAACATGTACTGTCTGCAAGTACTACATTTATCCTAAAATATAAAAATTTCTAGAACTGAACATGTGTAGGTAAAATTACATGGGAAAAATTATGATTAGTTGAGAAGTGAAAGTCGGTGTGGATATTGGACGGTGAAAGATTGTGATTGGTTAACCAAATAACATTGGCAGAGAAATCGTTATATTTTGGGAAAAGTTTTAAACGATAGAAGTTGTTAGTATATTTAGAATAGGGGAGTATAAAATATGATTAAAATGTGTGTACTGAACACGGTGCTAATGTTCTAAACAAGTGAAACAGACTAAACCAACTGGGTACTACCTGTCGGAGCAGACGTGTTTGTGCACACTAAATGACTAATTATTGAGGTTGAACACACGATAACATTAGCATATACTCGATCCGTTTCACAGTATAAGTCAATCTAAAATTTTCCATATTCATATTGAAATTAATAAATCTAGATAGATATATATGTCTAGATTCATTAACATCAATATGAATGTGGAAAATGCTAGAATGATTTACATTGTGAAACGGAGAAAGTAGGAGACTTCAACCAAATTCTCGGCAAAAGTATGCTCACCAAAGGAGTATGGTGGGCTGGGGGGTGCCAAATCTAGAGCTCATGGGCAACGCCCTTCGACCCCGCAGGACATGGCTGCAACGGATTTCCTCGGGAAAACCTTGGCAAGGCTTAACCATCCCGGGCTCGCAGAAGGAGAAGAATTTTGCTTTAACAATATGTCTCGTTGGCAGTGGAACTTCTATCCTCTTCTGAGAGGACTGCTGAGAGCTTACGTAGATGTGCCGAAATGAGGCCCATTTAACAAAGCCTAATGGGTTCACATTCTCAGCCATCTGCTGCATGGGCCTTGATTCGATCTAGCCTAAGAAGGCCTCAGGGTTTGTACTATTACTCCCTCTGTTTATATGACACAGTTGACTTTTTAAAATACTTTTGATTATTTATATTGTTCTTTTAAAAAATATAATTATCATATATTTTTAAATGTTCTTTAAGCATGACTTAATTTTTCTTTTTACATTTGCACAAAAGTTTTAAATAAGGCGAATGGTCAAACGTTTATAAAAAAATCAACGGTGTCATATATTAATAAAAAGGATGTAGTACTATTTTCGAGCACTATATATTCTCAGTAAACTCAGAAAAACATAGATTAAACAATAAATTTTGTGTGATATAACTTTGTCTATATTTTGAAACGGAGGAATACCTATTTAGTCTATATAGAGAAGCACTATACAAGTTCAGGTAGTATTTTTTTTTTAAGTTTTTTTACTGTCCAACGTACCGAGCGGTACCTGGCCGTTGGATCTGGCCTGATCCAACGGTTGATGTTGCGTGGTACCGCATGGTACCAAAAATGTCCCTTAGGTGATACCGCATGGAGAAGAGAGTTGGAAGGGTAAAAGAGTAACTTCGCGTGCAATAAATGGGTTTGGATCGGGCGGCTCGAACCCTAGCTACGCTGGATGATTTTCGCCGCCACCGTGTTCCTCTTCCTCGCCGTCGGACTTGTTCCTCTTCCGCCGCCGCCGTCCTTCCCTTGTTCCTCTCCCGCACCGTCGCCGTTCCCTTTTTTCTCTCTCGCGCCGCCGCCGGACTTTATCCTCTCCCGCGCCGCCGGCGTCCCTTGTTGCTCTGCGCCGCCACCGGGAACGACAACGACTTGGACGCCGCCGCCGCCGGGAACGACGACTCGAAACAGGTACTCCCTCATCCACCCTTGCTCATCTTTTCTCTCCCGATTCTACCCATCCCGGTTCCCGGATTCAACGGTTAGATGGGTTTTTGGTACCGCGCGGTACCAGTACCGCTCGGTACACCTGCTGGACCGTAGCAATCCTCTTTTTTTTTTCATTGCGGCAACAATTCTATCCAGATTCGTTGTACTAGTTTATAGAGTATTTAATTTCCTCCTATCTAGTTTGTGATATTTTGTGATGAAGGAGTACCTATTTAGTCTACCAGTAAAAATTTTATTAGAAGCTTTCTAGGATGATATATCTCGCAGCAAAAAAATGTGAGAGTTTTAGTTATAACAAGCATCGGATGTGTTTTAGCGCTTCCGTAGCGTTACATACAGAATTATCGAGGAAAATTTTTTTTGTATGCAGAACAGCATAACATCAATCTGTAACAGACTCTGACTCGAACGGACTCGCACAAAGCACGGATAGCAGCTTCTTGACAGCTTATTACTAAGGTAGTAAACTCTGAACTTGACAGTACGACACTACTTCAGGAAACAAATTAATAGACACATCACACATTCATGACACCTATTAGCTATTCCCTTTGTTTCATAATACAAGACTTTCTAATATTGCCTACATATCTATATAAATATAGACAATGCTAGAAAGTGTTACGTTATGATAACGAAAGAAAGGAAGTAGCATGCATGCATGATTATATATATTGATCATGTGGCAGCAAGATTGCAGTGCTGCTACTGATCATATAACCCAAAGGGCATCTTGATCTTGTCAGCGTGAACGCAGCTGTTGTCGAACGGCGGCGCCGTGCAGTTGATGAGCCTCTCGCCGGAGCGGTCGACGCACTGCAACACCTCGTACAGCAGCGTGCCGCCGTCCTTGTCCTGGCTACACCGGAGGTAGGTCGTGAGCCCGGTGCCCTTGTCGAGGGCGTCGCTGATCTCGCGGAACGTGTAGGTCTTGTCGGGGGACGGCCCGACGCCGCCGTCGGCGAGGATCTTGGTGAGGTTGGTGAGCTTGAGCTTGTCCAGCGCGAGCGCGGCGGCGAAGTAGCCGTGCTGGCCGAGGTTGGAGCAGGTGCCGTGCTTCTCCGGAAAAAATTTAAAAATATACTTCTTTTTTTCATAATTTGTGATTATATACCTGCATGGCGGGGAATGGCACGAATATACCTAATCCGCGGGTTGGAGATGCGGGAGCGACGCTGGATGGATGGACGTGCCGGTCGCGCGGAACGAAAATGCGGGATCGAAGCGGTCCCGCATATCTGGCATGCGGCATCGACACGATCCCGCAGGTCCAACACGCGGCAGCGCGTAGTTTGCGGGACCGACCCGGCGAGGTCGGTCGCGCAGAACGGGCGAGCGGCATCGGCTCGGTCCCGCAGAACGGCTGCGCGGCATCACCCCGGTCCCGCAGAGTGGCTGCGCGGGACAGACCTCGGTCCCGCACGCCTCGGTACCGCACATCTGATCTGCGTGATCGCACGATCGCGCGGAACGGCTGCGCGGGACCATTCCGCGGGAACGTTTCGGTCGCGCGGAACGGCCGAGCGGGACCGCTCCACTGCCTCCTGTGGTGGCGCGACGGTGGGGGAGGTGGGGGGAATGGAGGTGGCGGTGGTGAGGGCGTGAGGTACGGGACGGCTACGCCGGCGGATCGAGCACCTTGACATCGAAGACGAGCCCCGGCCCGCGCCCGGGTCGAGCGCGGCGCCAAGCTCGACCTCTGGCCCACCGGGTCGAGCGCATCGGCAAGGAGGGAGATGGACGGGCGGCGAGGCGCAGACGCCGCCGAGCTTGAGGGTAGAGGTGGCGGCGTCGCCAGAGCTCGTCACCGACACCGAACTACTCCTAATCCACGCACGCCGCCACCGAGCTCTTCGCCCCATCCAGAGACGAGGAGGAGGATGCGGAAGGGAAGAGGGCGGCGCGCCGGCGCGTGGGAGGAGAGGGCCTCGCCGGCAGATGGGAGGGAGGGAGGAGAGCGCCTCACCGGCGAGTTGGGAGAGGATAGTGGTGGAGGAAAGGCCGCCGCCGTCGAGATCGTCCTCGCGCGTCGCCCTGCCGAGCTATTGAGCGGCGCCGTCCCGAGCTATTACCGTCGGCGGAGAGGGAAAGAGGAGAGGGGAGCGCCGGACCGGGGAGGAGAGGTGAGGAGGCTGGCGGCGAGGACCAGCCGACCAGGAGGAGCCGAGGATGGCCAGGGCAAGAGGAGAGATTGAGCGCTTTTGCATAAAAACCCCTCAAACTTCGTTTTTTACAATAAGGTCCACCGCAGTGATATCCATCCATCGATCCGCGATCTGACGGCTGGGGAGAGGGACGAAAGATGAAATCGCACAACGCCACGTGGAGGGGCTATTTGCACGCGAATCCGCATGGAATTCGGTATTAGAGATTAGCTAGCAGACTCTGAACTTGACACTTGGCAGTACCACACTCCTGAGCAAGATTATAGCTAGTGCTGCTACTGTGATCATGCATATAACCGAAAGGGCATGTTGATCTTGTCAGGGTCAAGGCAGCGGGTCACCCACGGCGCCGTGCAGTTGACGAGCCTCTCGCCGGAGCGGTCGACGCACTGCAATACCTCGTACAGAAGCGTCTCGCCGGTGTGCTCTTCCTGGCTACACCGGAGGTAGGTCGTGTGCCCGGTGCCCTTGGCGAGGGCGTCGCTGATCTCGCGGAACGTGTAGGTCTTTCCGCTGCCGGGTGGCACCGGCCGGACGCCGCCGTGGGCGAGGATCCCGGTGAGGTTGGTGAGCTTGTCCAGCGCGAGCGCGGCGGCGAAGTAGCCGTGCTGGCTGAGGTTGGAGCAGGTGCCGTGCTTCTCCCACTCGTGGCTCCACAGCTCGAGGTTGGTCTCGTTGCGCAGCAGCGACGGCCATGGCTGGTTCAGCGGATTCACCAGGTCCTCGATCTGCCGCGGGTCGAGGTGGTCGCTGATGTTGCAGTACTCCGGCTGCCATTCCTCGTAGCTCGGCCATAGGCCACGGATGGTGAAGTTATTTGGGGGTGGCCGGAGCTTGTATTGGCACTCGTGCGGGGCAGTGGAGCAGTACGATGGAGCCCACTGCAACAAAAGAAAAAAAAAGAAAGCACAAATGATTAATCACTCTCACTCCCTCTATTTTTAAATATAGCAATCGTAGCAGTATTAGATTGGATTGTCTATATTGTATTACTATGTTGTGTATAATTCAGTATGAGATTGCTATATTTTTTTAACAAAGGGAATAACTTGTATATAACTTGTATATGGAGATGGGTTTTCACCCTCGAGAGAGGATATCTCCCTGTTTTTTTTTTCAACGTCACATATATATAGTCATAAAAAATGAGAAAAAAAGATAACATATATTAATATGAGATATATGACTCCATACACATGTATATTCAAATTCAACTTCTTTAATTTATTATAAAAAAAATCAAATATAAATGTGAATGTACACATATTAATCTATCATATCATTTTCTTATAAAATTAATAGTTATTTAGATAACATGCTAAAAGCGTACAACAGTCTGCAGGTAAGACCAGTACATATGTTCAAAAATACCTCAACACAATTAATCAATTAATTAAAAGTATAAAAAACACATATATAGTATATATGTATGGTTAACTATCATATATGATTAACTAGATGATGTCCTGCATTTTGCTGCAGGATATATGTTTTATGTTGAAGAAATGATGAAATGATTTGTATTAAAATATTATGAAAATGATTTGAGATCAATGATTTAGTATGCGTATGTTCAGTTTTAGAATGAAATAAATTGTAGATATAATAATTATATACTTGCATGTTGAGCTTTGTGTTTAATGACGAAAGGGCATGTAGCCTAGTGGTTACAGTAACCTGAGTAGTACCCTAAGGTCCTGAGTTCAAATCTCCTATGTAGCGAATTTCAGATTGGGTTGTTTGCGGGGCTAAGTTCCCTATTTCAATGGCCGTATATATCAGGTTGGATATAGAGCCCGGGTAAAAAATACCCTTCTCTAAATAAAAATAAATAAATAAATACTATGTTTGCATGTTATGTTTTAGATATAGATATTTAGTGGACATTAAGTTTTATAGAACGAAGAGATTCACAATTAAGCTGATTATGGTGTGGGTCCATCACCTGGTGAACAAAGTACATGAAGTCGAATTTCACCTCCGCCGCCGAGGCGAGAGGGAGCAGCAAGAGCGCAAGGGAGAACACGACCTTCATCGTCTTCTTCTTCACGGCCATCATTCTACAATCTACTCGATATAAATTCGATCCTCTATATGTTGCCTGTGTATATACGTACGTACCTTTGCAGTGGCGCGACCGTCCGGTATATATAACAAACGTATTAACAACGAGGGGGTACTCGTGCATGCATGTACTCGCGTGCATCATACAATATACACAAACCGGCCCATAGGAATATTCGACTTGTATATGCTAGACGGATGCATATATATACAACATTCGCACAAGCAACCTGCATATATGTTGAAACAACTTGCAGCATATGCATGTCAACATGGGATATGCCAAATAAACGATAATTATTCTTTTAGTAGTAAGCAACATACATACTCATTAACAGCGAGACGCTCACGGTAACTTTGTTAATCTCGAGATATATCGATTTAGTCTTTCGGAGGTGGTCATAGGGGGTGAGGTGTACTCATGTGTGTTCTCAGGGATAAGTATACGCGTGTTATGACCATCTGCATTTGCGTTTGTACTATAGGTTTTAGAAAAGTGTCAAATGAACTAGCTCGTACTCGATGCAATACCTAAGTGTAGGAGAGCTAGCTAGCCAGCCCATGTGGCTATTTGGAGTTTGGAAAAAATGTCACTTACAACATTCCAAAATATAAGGTACAATTTTCTCTCACATGTTTTATAATATAAGTCATGAATGTAAGCAATTACAACATTCGTTCTAAAATATAAGCACTTTTGGATTTCGACACGGTCTTCGAGATGCTACTTTGATCAATGGTACCTATAAAAGTAAGATATTTTAAATAAGAAGAGTCACATATTGTGATAGTTTGTTTAATAATAATATAGTAATATCAATTTTACATGATTGATCTTTCTTATTCTTTTGTAATAATAGTCAAAGTTACAAATATTTGACTTGACTCTATGCTAAAAATGCTTATATTTTGGAACGGATGGAGAAGCTAGTACCTTATTTCCACTGAATTATTATTTTTAAAATCCTACACCCTTTAGATATCTAATTTACTATATATAGGTACGTGCATCATATTTATTAGGGTGATCCAAATAAGGAGATTATAATAAATGGTTCTTACTCTTTGGGTTAAGAGCAGTTGTATATTATATTTTCGAATGAGAAGTACCAGAATTGCTATTTAGCATAACTTTGTTCCCAACGCACACTTTATTTTCTCATACGGAAGTTTTCTTTTTTTTTGAGGAAAAAAAGTTTTCATATTAAGTTTCGTTTCCCATGAAAGTTCTTTGAATGGAAGTTTTAGAAAAAAAAAAAGTGTGACCGGGAACACAGATTCGCTAAATAGCAATCCCCAATAAGTAGAACACTAATCCTAATCCATGCTTAAGGATCTCTACCTCTCTCTTTCATATTATTTTCCCTTTTTCTTTATGAAATTTTCAATAACTTCGAGCCAAAGGTCAAAGTACATGTTCCATATGACAACCAAGCGATGAGGTGTGAGCCAGGAGGATAAAACTGTAGGAACATATATATTATCAGTAATTGTTTAATATAAGATTGGTAATTTAGGCACGCACCAAAGACCATTTCTATGTCTAAGATAGAGTCAGAGAACAGGTGACTGGCGCTCAGTACAGAATATACCATATTGGCAGTTCCATTTTTCAAAAGAAAATGTAAGGTAAATCTCCAGCCGTTGCATGATGTATGCCGGTGTGTTCACATTGGATTGATTTCACTATTACATTGGACTCGCAGATTTGAGAAATTTAGGTCGTTTGAGGACAACAAATCCGAGCAAATTATTGCAGATGTATGAGACACTGTATGGCTGTTTTCTTGAATTGTCATTGGAATTCAATAAAAAAAATGCTGCTTGTTCTGAAGTCAAGAAAAGCAACGAGGTAAAGCCAGGAGACCAAAACTGTACTCCGTATCATTTTTTTTTTGAAGATGCAAAACTGCAGCAATCCATATGTTACAGTTCACTTGGGTTTTATATAAGATTAGGTACATGGGCTTTGTATATTTTTGACATAGCGACCAGCTTATCCATTATTTAAAAGAGAAAAATAAGACTGACACTTGGCATGTACCAAAGACTATCAACAATCATCTCAAAAATACCATCAACACTTGTTAAGATAAGTGCGATAACTGCCTAAGTGGCACGTACTTAGTACAGAAAACACGCTATTGACAAATAGCCTGTATTGTCTCTAAGTGCAACCTTCGTCCCAAAATATAAAGATTGTTATAGTTAAACACGTCTATTAAAAAAGTAAGTAGAACTATATGAGAGAGAAAAGTTGTAATTAGTTAAGTGGGGATAGATGTAGATATTGTACGGTCGAAAGTTGTAATTGGTTGAAAAGAGAATGTTGATAGATAAGTTATTTGTTTTGGATTTGGGATAAAATTCGAACGTTGAAAGTTGTTATATTTTACGATAGGGAAGTATAAAATATGGTTAAAATGTGCGTACTGAACACAGTGCTAATGTTCTAAGCAAGTGAAACAGACCAAACCAACTGGGTACTACCTGTCGGATCAGACGTGTTTGTGCACACTAAATGACTAATTATTGAGGTTATTAAGAACCCACGATAAGATTAGCATATGGGAGACTAACCAAATTCCTATAGTATCTTGGGTCTTCTTGGATGCCTTGAAGGCAAAGAGGCGCATGAACACAAATGGCCATGGATGGTGAAGTCATTTGGGGGTGGCCGGGGCTCGACCGCTCGAATTCGCACTCGTGCGTGGGCATGGCGCAGTACGATGGAGCCCACTGCAACAAATAAAACACGAATAGTTAAACTTAATCGCTCCTTCCGTCTTAAAATACAGAGGACTGCTACAATACGAGATATCGTTAATTAATCACTCCCTTCCATCTTAAAATACAGAGGACTGCTACAATACGAGATATCGTTAGAACGATATACCTTAATAATTTTTTCTCTGCCTGAGCAACCACACGTAACATACAAATGAAACAGCAGCGCTCCCCTTACTCCCTCACTCGGCCACAACAGGTCGACCGCGGGCGGCCAAGAGGCAACGGCATGCATCCCCCTCTCTCCTCGACTTGATACCAAGTACATGGGGTATCAAACCTGAAACCTATATATATCAGATCCAATACGTGATATCTAGGTACCAGACCTTGATATCAAGTGCCTGGTATGTTGGATACTAAACTATGATACACAGATACCAAGACTAATACTTGTAGATATCATGCCTAATACCTGAGTATCATGATATCACTGCCGTGATACACTAGAGTATCATGGCGTTAATACAATATCACTGGAATATTCAAAAGGATGTCCACGTATCAAGAGAAAACTCAAGATAAATCAATAGAAATAATTTCAATCCTAGAAAAATTCTAATAAAAAACAACAAATTAACCCCATAGTCAGAACATTCATACATGTTTCCATTGTCCCTAAAAACAAGCAATCGAGTGTAGGAAAAGGCGCACAAATTTTTTTCAATATGGCAAAACTAACATGAGAAATCACCGGAAAGAAAATAAAAAAGTAAGCAGAACTACATGAGAGAGAAAAAGTTGTACTAATTAGTTAAGAAGTGAAGATAGATGGAGATATTGTACGGTGAAAGATTGTAATTGGTTGAAAAGAGAATGTTGATAGAGAAGTTGTTTGTTTTGGGACAAAATTTGAACGTTGAAAGTTGTTATATTTTATGATAGGGAAGTATAAAATATGGTTAAAATGTGCGTACTGAACACAGTGCTAATGTTCTAAGCAAGTGAAACAGACCAAACCAACTGGGTACTACCTGTCGGATCAGACGTGTTTGTGCACACTAAATGACTAATTATTGAGGTTATTAAGAACACACGATAAGATTAGCATATGGGAGACTAACCAAATTCCTATAGTATCTTGGTCTTCTTGGATGCCTTGAAGGCAAAGAAGCGCATGAACACAAATATGTGAGAGAACTCTACTCTGAATTCAAGCCCCTCTGATTCCATGAAATAGGTTATACATGACATATACCTTCATGCAAATTAGCAGAACTCCTTAAACCGAAAAATAATACAGCATTGGCCTAATGCCAGCTCGTCGATTTGAATCCATAGCAATGGCTTCCAACTCCGCAGTTTCTAGTTTAGATGAGAATTCCCTGTCACTTTCAGACTTAGCAAGGAGAGAGGTGCCAAAGGTCCACAAAGATCTTACTACTACATGCTGATCACTTTACAAGTAATTAGGCCTGTTTTTCCATTAAATGATCCAGCAGAGCAGCAACAGTGGTGCCAGAGTGATCATCATGCTAACTACCACTTATGATCTTCTGCCACATTTTCTTCAGTTCCAGCTTTTGTTCCTACTGGAGTATTATCCTTAACCTGTTATTGTTGCCGCTACTGCTTCTGCTAGATTAGGTTAGGTCTATATCTTCTCACATTATGAGAGTCATTTTCAAGTGACTCTCCTGGTGTTCCAGAAGATGAGTTGAACCAAGTCATCCAAAGTTGGTTCATTCTTTTGACTGAAGTTTACCTCTGAAATAACAGGCCCTAAATGCGAGAGCAATGAGACAGTGAGAGTTCATCCTGTAGGAAGCAGACTTTGATTAGCCATTCCTTGCAGGTTAGTGATATACCAACATTGAATCTACAATGGCAAATGACAACCTTGTCAGTTGCCTGTTTTCACACAGCAAACTTGCTTATCTGATTAAGTATCTTGCAGCATTCATGGCATTTGCTAGTACATTCTCTGTTCGATCGACCCTCATCAAATACCATGGCTGCTGTCCTTGGTTTTATTGCTGTATCAATTATTAGATACTCTGACGAAATGCACACTTGTTTGACACTACTAGTAAATTGATACTACTATTATAGTAGAGTGCCTGATTGTATGACTGTATCCATTAACTGAATCAGTTTGTCAGTCAATTCTTGGAGCCATATCAAGTTGCTAGCCCAATAAAAAACGTCAGACACTTCTGTCACTAACTAACTACCTGGGCCTGCAACTCTGAATCCAGTTTCAGACCTGTTTGGATAGACCGAGAGATGGAATTATTCCAACTAAGAGGAGTGCCCGAGTTGCCTTCTGGCCTTGGTCATATGCCCATTAATTAACCCTAAATTTATAGCGATTAAGAAAAAAAATTTGGAGCAATGTGCTGTATCGATCATACATTCTTAAATGAAGATGACACTGATGACTTTCTGAAGAGTTTGGTCTTACTGAATTGAATGCTACTACTGATCGAGGAAAAAAATTATCAATCAGTATCTGTTCTTCAGAATCATAGATAAGATTACATCTCTGAAATAACAAATCGTTTACAAAGAAGATCCTTTTTTTTTTCTGAATTGAGATCAGCTCAAAATATTCTGAAACAGGCAACAGTTGGTTACAATCTGAAACGGAACCATCATCTTTCAGCCAAGTGTACACACTATTTAATCAGTGAAAAGAATCCAATCTCACCCATCAAATGATCATCAAATCAATTTGACTTGCCTGGCGAGAGACAAATCAATTCTCATCTTGACCCTTTCACTTTCAGTGCATTTAAGCTCTTGCCTACCCAAGTGTTGAAGTTTTGGCGCCACATGTGTCCAGTGGGCTCAGGTGATACTGTCCCGTTCCTGTAGTCGAGGAGGCTCAGCTCTCAACTCTCAAGAGCAATTTGTTCTTCCCTCCTGTTACACACTGACACTAGCTAAGCAGCTACAGTCCTGTTATTTTCAGCTTATTTCACTGGATTATTTGTCCAATGCTTTTAAAAAATACGTTCTTAAGAACTTTCCTTCTCTGCATTATCTAGAGCACTAGATAGGGAAGTATAAAATATGGTTAAAATGTGCGTACTGAACACAGTGCTAATGTTCTAAGCAAGTGAAACAGACCAAACCAACTGGGTACTACCTGTCGGATCAGACGTGTTTGTGCACACTAAATGACTAATTATTGAGGTTATTAAGAACCCACGATAAGATTAGCATATGGGAGACTAACCAAATTCCTATAGTATCTTGGGTCTTCTTGGATGCCTTGAAGGCAAAGAGGCGCATGAACACAAATATGTGAGAGAACTCTACTCTGAATTCAAACCCTTCTGATTCCATGAAATAGGCTATACATGACAGATACCTTCATGCAAACTAGCAGAACTCCTTAAACCGAAAAATAATACAGCATTGGCCTAATGCCAGCTCGTCGATTTGAATCCATAGCAATGGCTTCCAACTCCGCAGTTTCTAGTTTAGATGAGAATTCCCTGTCACTTTCAGACTTAGCAAAGAGAGAGGTGCCAAAGGTCCACAAAGATCTTAGTACTACATGCTGATCACTTTACAAGTAATTAGGCCTGTTTTTCCATTAAATGATCCAGCAGAGCAGCAACAGTGGTGCCAGAGTGATCATCATGCTAACTACCACTTATGATCTTTTGCCACATTTTCTTCAGTTCCAGCTTTTGTTCCTACTGGAGTATTATCCTTAACCTGTTATTGTTGCCGCTACTGCTTCTGCTAGATTAGGTTACTGTGATATCCCGGCCCAGGGCTGAATAGGATTAATAGAACACTCATATAAACAAGTTGCAACTTCTTTTCCGGAAGCTGATCTCTCTGAGGTTAAGCGTGCTTGGCCTGGAGCAATTTGGGATGGGTGACCGACCGGGAAGTTCTTCCCGGGTGCGCACGAGTGAGGACAAAGTGTGCAGAAAAGACTTGTGTTGGTCTGTGAGGATAGTCTATGTCTTAGGATAGCTGCCAGATGTAGAGAGGGCCCGGCCTCGAAGTGTGGGGCGTCACAGTTACGTCTATATCTTCTCACATTATGAGAGTCTTTTTCAAGTGACTCTCCTGGTGTTCCAGAAGATGAGTTGAACCAAGTCATCTAAAGTTGTTCATTCTTGACTGAAGTTTACCTCTGAAATAACAAGCCCTAAATGCGAGAGCAATAAGACAGTGAGAGTTCATCCTGTAGGAAGCAGACTTTGATTAGCCATTCCTTGCAGGTTAGTGATATACCAACATTGAATCTGCAATGGCAAATGACAACCTTGTCAGTTGCCTGTTTTCACACAGCAAACTTGCTTATCTGATTAAGTATCTTGCAGCATTCATGGCATTTGCTAGTACATTCTCTGTTCGATCGACCCTCATCAAATACCATGGCTGCTGTCCTTGGTTTTATTGCTGTATCAATTATTAGATACTCTGACGAAATGCACACTTGTTTGTCACTACTAGTAAATTGATACTACTATTAGTAGAGTGCCTGATTGTATGACTGTATCCATTAACTGAATCAGTTTGTCAGTCAATTCTTGGAGCCATATCAAGTTGCTAGCCCAATAAAAAACTTCAGACACTTCTGTCACTAACTAACTACCTGGGCCTGCAACTCTGAATCCAGTTTCAGACCTGTTTGGATAGACCGAGAGATGGAATTATTCCAACTAAGAGGAGTGCCCGAGTTGCCTTCTGGCCTTGGTCATATGCCCATTAATTAACCCTAAATTTATAGCGATTAAGAAAAAAAATTTGGAGCAATGTGCTGTATCGATCATACATTCTTAAATGAAGATGACACTGATGACTTTCTGAAGAGTTTGGTCTTACTGAATTGAATGCTACTACTGATCGAGGAAAAAAATTATCAATCAGTATCTGTTCTTCAGAATCATAGATAAGATTACTTCTCTGAAATAACAATTCGTTTACAAAGAAGATCTTTTTTTTTTCTGAATTGAGATCAGCTCAAAATATTCTGAAACAGGCAACAGTTGGTTGCAATCTGAAACGGAACCATCATCTTTCAGCCAAGTGTACACACTATTTAATCAGTGAAAAGAATCCAATCTCACCCAATCTCACCCATCAAATGATCATCAAATCAATTTGACTTGCCTGGCGAGAGACAAATCAATTCTCATCTTGACCCTTTCTCTTTCAGTGCATTTAAGCTCTTGCCTACCCAAGTGTTGAAGTTTTGGCGCCACATGTGTCCAGTGGGCTCAGGTGATACTGTCCCGTTCCTGTAGTCGAGGAGGCTCAGCTCACAACTCTCAAGAGCAATTTGTTCTTCCCTCCTGTTACACACTGACACTAGCTAAGCAGCTACAGTCCTGTTATTTTCAGCTTATTTCACTGGATTATTTGCTCGACACTTTAAAAAAAATACCTTCTTAAGAACTTTCCTTTTCTGCATTATCTAGATCACTATTTTTAAGTCATATGTTAAGTTTATTTCTCAAAATATTTATGTCAAGAAGATAATTCGCATCAATAATATGTCAAATATGGGCTTAGATAGCATCTGCAATAATATAAAACCGTGTCCATGTATGAACAATACAGAATATCAAAATCAGCCAGCTTGATTATAATTCACTTTGGACCACCCAGGAATCCCAAAAATGCTTCCAAAAAACCACCATTTTTAGTATCTTTTTTCGTTCGTATTTTTTTCCTTAGACAATACTGTAGACGGGGACACGTACGTACGAGCATTTGACATTTTGCCATTGTCTGTAGAAGCATCTCATCTGATCTGTCCAAAACCTAGCAAGGTTTGACTTGGCTCAGGCGAAACCACGAACCGAATTTATTGTCGTCGCCGCGATGCCATGCCCTGCACTGCCCGTGGATGGATGGATGGATGGGCCGGGGGCCCATTTGGAGGAGCCATTACCGCGTGGGCCCCGGATGTCATAGGGCGTCACAAAACCCGGCCCGGCCCAGCCATGGGAGCCGCGCCGTCCATGTGTAAGAGAGAATGGGTATAAAAAAAAGAAAATAAAATAAAAGGAAAACCTCGGCTTGGCTTGGCCGTCGTCCATGGCGTCGCTGGCCCCCACGCGGCGAGGGGAAATGGCCGGAAGCGCGTCATGGGCGTCATGGCACGAGCCGACCTCGACGTGCCCGGCCGACGACGGCGACGACGACGACGGGTGCGCGTGTCCGCGACGGCGCACCCATCCAAATGGGAATAGTTTGGAGGATTCGCCGACTTGGAGAGAAGGGTATGTTTCGCGGGGTTATTTGGTTGGTGTCTAAATACGATAGTTGTTTTGATGTAGAAACATTATATAAACATAAAACAACTGCCGTAACAAAAATGTGTAAATGCGGACAAAAAAAGGAAAAGTTTTATATGGAAAAATAGATTGTTGAGGTGGCACACCACGGTTGATTCTTGATTTTCTCTTACCTCTATTAGTAATTAAATCAAACAATTGAGAAGTTTGTTTGTACTAATATTTCTGCCTGGGTACCATTGGAAAATGGTCTATACAAAAAATGACGTGATTCTGCCATGGTGTTCGTCACTTGGTCGTGTGCCGCCGTTTGTGCGTACTAAGGAAGCTACTATCTTCGTCCCAAAATAAATAAATCTCGTACTAAAATATCTTTAATATAACTAATATGGATATATCTATATTTAGATTTTACTATAATGTATTACATTTTAATATAAGGTTAATTTATTTTAAGACGAAGGGAATAGGAAGCTCAAGTTTTGAGGGACATGCGTGCATGGACGGCCTAGGTATCTCCCAGTGACGTTGCTGTTGTACTGATTAAAAAGGCCATGCTGTTATGTGTTTTGTCCAAATAAATAGGAGGTGGCCAAAAACTACACATGAGCAGTTATGCACCAGATAGCATCATTGAGTGCGTCACGCATGGCGCGGGCATGGTAGTATTAGCTCCGGCCATCTTGCAGTTCTCTCCTTTTCTTTATTTTTTCCTATCTATAGCTTTGTACCGTTGTGGATCATCAATCTGGATGCTTCTTCTCTTCTTCCTCCAGTCGCTATGGATAAAAGCGGCCTAAAATTTAAAAATTCTAACTAAGTAAAATTATTCTTCGTTTATGTTTTCAAAATTTAAAATTTACTTTGGCTCTTTAGAAAAAGCCTCACTCAACCATCCTCTAAAAAATCCAGGGTGGATCTGAGAGGCCCTGAAGGGATAATGTGCAGGTATAATAAGATGATATAAGTGGGCTATAAAAGTTGTATGATGTTTGTGCTTAAGTTACGAGAGAGAGAAGATATGTGGGCTAGGTGTAGCGGGACTCCAGGAAACTTCGTGACAAAATAAGGTGATCAGAGAATTAATTATGTAAATAATTACTCCATCCGTCCCAGAATAAGTTAATCTAGTACTGAATGTGACACATTCTAATACTATAAATCTGGATAAAGATGTGTCACATCAAGTACTATGCTCTTTTCATATAAGGCGCCCACACATTTTAAGATTCAAGCTTTAAAACATTTGACCAACACTAAAAATTGTTTTTGTTAAAAATTATATCATTAGATTGAAAATTAAATTTACTTTCATATGGTTATAATTTTGTTGCTATAAACCTTATAGTATATGAGAAATTATAAACTCAATACTAGTTTTGGAGACTATACTAACTTTAACCCCGTCTTATATTATGGTTTAGAGGGAGTATTAACTTGTCCTGAGACGAAGGTAGTATTATATGGCTGGACTATTAGAGCAAGTTTAATAATATGGTCAATTGCTAGCCATAAAAAATTGACACATCATATATACTACATCGTTAATACATGAGTCATCTCTCTCTCTCTCACATCATATATACTACATCGTTAATACATAAGTTTGCATGATGCAACTAGTTGCAAACCTATAACCTGTTTTTCTTCTGTCTTCAACCTTCTCTCCTCACACAAGCACAGATCTAATGTGACAACTCTATCATCTTATTGTATATACTCTTACATTGGTTATAAACAATGCGGTAATTTTTTAGTCGGTAGCTCCGTATAATATCAAACTTGCTCTCATAAAGGTACAAAGAAATGTCCTTCGTCCCATTAAAAAAACCCACGCCTAGCTTCCTATGTTGAAGCTAAAATACTAAAAGAAAAGAAAGAAAACACTAAAGTACTCCTATCAATCAATGATGTACTACCGCGTCATAAAATAAATTTATTTTTTTACTAATCCCATACATACCAAAACAAATATAAAAATACTAGAATACCTTTACTTTATCAAATTCCAATGTAAATATTTCTCGCTTTATCTTCTCTCAATATAATCATTCCTTACTTTCATAAGCTCTAATGTAATGATTACTCTAAAAATGAACTCATTTTGAAACAAATGAAGAAGCTAAAAATTAGCTTATTATGGGACGGAGGAAGTATTAGTATTTGATTGATATGTAGTAGGGTAGTTAAGGGTATTAAGAGATCTTTTTTCTCTATTTGCAGACTAAGGTTGCGTACATTCTTTCTTTAGCTTTCCCAACTCCTACTTGTTCGTTTTTCGAACGCACGTTTTTTATATTGCTAAACAGTGTGTTTTTTTAAAAAATATATTGAAAAGTTGCTGTAAAAATCATATGAAACCATTTTTAAGGGTGTAGAAGTTAATTTATTCTGATACCAAGGCCGTTGAAACAGTACCGGACGGATACGATGCAACCGGACCAATTACACACAGAGTCGAAGTTAATTAATTAAACTAGCAGCATCGATCGCTGACTAATTTTGACCATTCCGTTTTGCCGTCGATCGGCATCAAACCGATCAAATCCCAAATTAATCCGGCCACGCGGGCCCGTACCAGCAGCAAGGACAGCTCAGAATTCATGGCTGTCTGTTGGACTATTAACGTCAGGCGAGACCATCACATTGACTTAAGTTGAATCCCTCGTTCGTCAGGATGACAGCCTTATCAGCGAATTAAACCTATCAGCTGCCGTTGGTTAATCGCCATCAGGTTAGGTCATCCCGTCCCGTTTCCAAATTGTTTAATTCGATCGAGAGATCGCCGTGAGAACTGAGAAAAACCCTAGTTCATCAGCTATCCATTGTTTCGGCGGCCTGTGTTTTTTTCTTCTCAGTTTTCAGGCTTTCAGCTGTGTTTTTTGTCTGAACATGCCCTATGTGGTTTGCTGCTGCATCGTTTGGAATTATTTAGTTTGGACCTTAATCAATACTCCATCCTTTCAAAATTGATCATCATATAATGGTATTTAAATTTCTCACAAATTGATCTTAATCCGTATGGATACGGATTTTATCCGAATACAATTAATACAGCATGGTAGAATGTATGCATGTTAAGGTGTACTCCCTCCGTCCCAAAAAAAAAACCAATCTAGTTTTAATCGATGCATGTATTATAGGATAATATGTGTATGGTTTCTTGATTGATGTGATTTAAGGGCTGCTTGGTTGGCGACATAGAATGCCACGCCACGGCGTGGCTCACCACAGGTGTGTGGCAGAAGTTTTGTCCGCCTCACAAAACACTGTAGCGTGGCGAAAATACTGTAGCTTCGGCAGACAGTGGCTAGGATCCAAACACACCCTTAAAGTATCCCTGGTCTTGATACATAAGGAATGAGGGTTTAGGAATGAGGGTCTGCTAGTACTCTATATAGTACTATATGACTTTTCAGATTTTTTTCCCACGGATTATATTATTTACTCCTACTTATAAAAATTACGATTCCTTAAAATATTTTTTTCTGCTGCGTTGATTAGACCACCTATCTTAAGCCATTTGGCAAAGTTTATTTTTTTAATGGTAATTTATCATGTGGATAAATAAATAATCATGTCAATACTATAGAGAAAAAGCTATGTGAGCCTTTTTTTTTTGGTAGACACATGCTTGAGGTTTTTTTTTTCGAGGGATTAGTTAATGTGTGATGCTATATTAAGCACCAAATCAATCAATAGCTTTATATTAAACAGTGTAATTTGGATCATGCGTGCCATCCATCTACTTTTGGATCTGGTTAGACTTAATTTTCTTCTGTTAATGCAATGACTGACATATATTGCTAGGTTGAACAGTGCAGATTACGACAAATAAAATCTGTATGGGCTCCGTTCCCGTTTTCATGGAGTTCTGCGTACATATCACTAGCTCTCTAATCGAGTATTAACTTGGAAGTACTCTCCCAACGTCAAATAATAGTGACCAAAATTCATTTGTTTTAAAATATAAGAATTTTTAGGTTTAAAATTTATAGTATAATGTACATACTTCTAGACATAAAGGTACAAAGAAATGTCCTTCGTCCCATTAAAAAAACCCACGCCTAGCTTCCTATGTTGAAGCTAAAATACTAAAAGATAAGAAAGAAAACACTAAAGTACTCCTATCAATCAATGATGTACTACCGCGTCATAAAATAAATTTATTTTTTTACTAATCCCATACATACCAAAACAAATATAAAAATACTAGAATACCTTTACTTTATCAAATTCCAATGTAAATATTTCTCGCTTTATCTTCTCTCAATATAATCATTCCTTACTTTCATAAGCTCTAATGTAATGATTACTCTAAAAATGAACTCATTTTGAAACAAATGAAGAAGCTAAAAATTAGCTTATTATGGGACGGAGGAAGTATTAGTATTTGATTGATATGTAGTAGGGTAGTTAAGGGTATTAAGAGATCTTTTTTCTCTATTTGCAGACTAAGGTTGCGTACATTCTTTCTTTAGCTTTCCCAACTCCTACTTGTTCGTTTTTCGAACGCACGTTTTTTATATTGCTAAACAGTGTGTTTTTTTAAAAAATATATTGAAAAGTTGCTGTAAAAATCATATGAAACCATTTTTAAGGGTGTAGAAGTTAATTTATTCTGATACCAAGGCCGTTGAAACAGTACCGGACGGATACGATGCAACCGGACCAATTACACACAGAGTCGAAGTTAATTAATTAAACTAGCAGCATCGATCGCTGACTAATTTTGACCATTCCGTTTTGCCGTCGATCGGCATCAAACCGATCAAATCCCAAATTAATCCGGCCACGCGGGCCCGTACCAGCAGCAAGGACAGCTCAGAATTCATGGCTGTCTGTTGGACTATTAACGTCAGGCGAGACCATCACATTGACTTAAGTTGAATCCCTCGTTCGTCAGGATGACAGCCTTATCAGCGAATTAAACCTATCAGCTGCCGTTGGTTAATCGCCATCAGGTTAGGTCATCCCGTCCCGTTTCCAAATTGTTTAATTCGATCGAGAGATCGCCGTGAGAACTGAGAAAAACCCTAGTTCATCAGCTATCCATTGTTTCGGCGGCCTGTGTTTTTTTCTTCTCAGTTTTCAGGCTTTCAGCTGTGTTTTTTGTCTGAACATGCCCTATGTGGTTTGCTGCTGCATCGTTTGGAATTATTTAGTTTGGACCTTAATCAATACTCCATCCTTTCAAAATTGATCATCATATAATGGTATTTAAATTTCTCACAAATTGATCTTAATCCGTATGGATACGGATTTTATCCGAATACAATTAATACAGCATGGTAGAATGTATGCATGTTAAGGTGTACTCCCTCCGTCCCAAAAAAAAAACCAATCTAGTTTTAATCGATGCATGTATTATAGGATAATATGTGTATGGTTTCTTGATTGATGTGATTTAAGGGCTGCTTGGTTGGCGACATAGAATGCCACGCCACGGCGTGGCTCACCACAGGTGTGTGGCAGAAGTTTTGTCCGCCTCACAAAACACTGTAGCGTGGCGAAAATACTGTAGCTTCGGCAGACAGTGGCTAGGATCCAAACACACCCTTAAAGTATCCCTGGTCTTGATACATAAGGAATGAGGGTTTAGGAATGAGGGTCTGCTAGTACTCTATATAGTACTATATGACTTTTCAGATTTTTTTCCCACGGATTATATTATTTACTCCTACTTATAAAAATTACGATTCCTTAAAATATTTTTTTCTGCTGCGTTGATTAGACCACCTATCTTAAGCCATTTGGCAAAGTTTATTTTTTTAATGGTAATTTATCATGTGGATAAATAGATAATCATGTCAATACTATAGAGAAAAAGCTATGTGAGCCTTTTTTTTTTGGTAGACACATGCTTGAGGTTTTTTTTCGAGGGATTAGTTAATGTGTGATGCTATATTAAGCACCAAATCAATCAATAGCTTTATATTAAACAGTGTAATTTGGATCATGCGTGCCATCCATCTACTTTTGGATCTGGTTAGACTTAATTTTCTTCTGTTAATGCAATGACTGACATATATTGCTAGGTTGAACAGTGCAGATTACGACAAATAAAATCTGTATGGGCTCCGTTCCCGTTTTCATGGAGTTCTGCGTACATATCACTAGCTCTCTAATCGAGTATTAACTTGGAAGTACTCTCCCAACGTCAAATAATAGTGACCAAAATTCATTTGTTTTAAAATATAAGAATTTTTAGGTTTAAAATTTATAGTATAATGTAAATACTTCTAGAGTACTGATTTCAATGCACGGAAATTTGCTAGAAAGGAATATAAGCGACAATAAAAATAAATCATCTTTTTAAATATTAATTTTTGCTAAAAAAATTTACAAACATATACTATGCACATAAGTTTTTTTTTCTGTGCGCACCAACTAGCAAATGTTAGAGAAAATTTTAAACATTTGTTAGCTAGTGTGTACAGAGTTTGCATAGGATAAGTTTCCAAACAATATAGTACAAATGTTAACATTCTGCAACAACAGAGAGAGTACAGATAACACACCAGTAGAAACCAAGTACTCCCTCCGTCCCAAAATAAGTGCAGTTTTAGCACTGTTCATGTCTAACGTTTGACCGTTCGTTTTATTTGAAAAAAAATTATAACTAGTATTTTTGTTGTATTTACATGATAAAATATGAGTAGTACTTTATGTGTGACTAATTTTTTTTAATTTTTTCATAAAATTTTCAAATAAGATGAACGGTCAAAACGCTAAACACGGATATCTATGGCTGCATTTATTTTGGGACGGAGGTATTAGAAGACAGCTTGACTGATCGATCTGAAAATGGAGGCAGTGTCATCGTCGTGCTGTCAATCAGATCTCGACCGTTCTTTCAATGGCCGATAAGAACATCTCCACAATTGGCTGTGTTTAGATCCAAAGTTTGGATCCAAACTTCAGTCTTTTTCCATCACATCAACCTGTCATACACACACAGCTTTTCAATCACATTATCTCTAATTTCAACCAAAATCTAAACTTTGCACCGAACTAAACACAGCCAATGTCTCTCGGACTCCAGCTTCTGGCTGTACTTAGGTGGTGTTTGGATCCAGGGACTTAACTTTAGTCCCTGTCTTTAGACACTAATTTAGAGTATTAAATATAGACTACTTACAAAACTAATTACATAAATAAAAGCTAATTTACGAGACAAATTTTTTAAGCCTAATTAATCTATAATTAGATAATGTTTACTGTAGCATCACATAGGCTAATCATGGATTAGTTAGGCTCAATAGATTCGTCTCGCGAATTAGTCCAAGATTATGGATGGGTTTTATTAATAGTCTACGTTTAATATTTATAATTAATATCCAAACATCCGATGTGATAGGGACTTAAAAGTTTTAGTCCCATCTAAACAGGGCCTTA
>CM020189.1:12667905-12685881 GCA_009805545.1 Oryza longistaminata
TTGTTATGTTATTTGCAAATTGGTGTGTGTGTGTGTGTGTTTTTTTTATCAAAGTAGTAGTGCTGTGTTTAAAGATAAGCCCATCTGCCTCTTTATCTGAACTTGTGTTGAAAATATTGAAATATCTGTCAGTAGGACTTTTACTCCCTCCGTATGCAAATATAATTATGCACTTTTATCTTTTAGGCCTTGCTCGTTTTGTAGAAAAAAACAAAGGATTTGGATTCCTAAGGATTAATTCGTATGAGTGTCATTCGGTTTGAGGTTGAAGAAAATCTAACAAGCACGGAAATTTGCTAGAAAGGAATATAAGCGACAATTCAAATTGTGACCAATAAAAATAAATCATCTTTTTAAATATTAATCTTTGCTAAACAATTTACGAACATATACTAGGCACATAAGTTTTTTTTCTATGCACACTAACTAGCAAATGTCAGAGAAAATTTTAGACATTTGTTAGCTAGTGTGTACAGAGTGTGTATAGGATAAGTTTTCGAATAATACAGTACAAATGTTAACATTCTACAACAGAGAGAGTACAGATAACACACCAGTAGAAACCAAGTAGAAGACAGCTTGACTGATCGATCTGAAAATGGAGGCAGTGTCATCGTCGTGCTGTCAATCAGATCTCCACCGTTCTTTCAATGGCCGATAAGAACATCTCCACAATGTCTCTCGGACTCCAGCTTCTGGCTGTACTTATCTCGGCCTAAATACGATGGTACCCTACCAAAGCTGAAGCCATCTGTCGATCAAAAATCAAAATCACACACGACATATACAAGCACGTTTTCTTGCTTTGTTTCAGAATTAAGACGGGCAACGTCATGTGCATTGTTCAGAAAAAAGCAACTGAATCGATGCACCAACCACTCTGCTGTCTGTCCTGCATTGTTCAGAAATACTGATCGGTACTCGATCGAGCCTTGTATTTTTATGTTAAATCCATTGGTAGATCAGCAAAAGCAGGCGAGAATTCAACACATCGCAGGAAATCTTTTGCTCGAACGCCATCTAAATAATTATGAAAAATTGTCAAAAGATTAATAACATTCGTACATCATACAAATATAAATCTACAGACTATTTAAGCCTGAATTCAACTCGCATATCGATTTTTTTTTAAAAAAAGGACAAATCCAACTTATGAAAACTACTGATACCACTCACACTCGATTTGTCATTTTTTTAGCCTCATGTGTAGGTTAGTCTCACACCGATTGTAGAGAGATATTTAACCATTTGCTACATTTAGATGTGGCAATTAACTTTTTGCCACTGGACCCACATGTCATAGACACACGTGGACCCACATGTCATTGAGGTAGGGGTGA
This sequence comes from Oryza longistaminata, assembly GCA_009805545.1. Taxonomy (NCBI): domain Eukaryota; kingdom Viridiplantae; phylum Streptophyta; class Magnoliopsida; order Poales; family Poaceae; genus Oryza; species Oryza longistaminata. Next base: position 12,669,246 of record CM020189.1, read on the forward strand.
CAAATAGTTATTTGCCAAATCTAAAAGTGGCAAATAGTTAAAAACCCCGATTGTAGAAGGGTAAATAACCTAATATATATGACCTCATCTTATTGGCTAGTTTTTAAAGTGGGAAAGATTTCATGTGGGGTGATAGATGACACTATACATTGCACCATCAATTTTTTTTTTCAAAATACTTTACAACTATTTACACCAAATTTTGTAGAAAAGGCTTTACGAGGAGATATACCCGAAGGATTAAAGAGAAACGAGACGCAGTATCAGAGCAAGGCTAACAATACAGTCGACCTGCTGGCTATAAGGTTCTTTATAGCCTTCTCTCAGCCTACCCATATAATAGTTAGCTCTTCACAATTAATACATGGCCCACTTATCTCTCTCACAAAGTTTCTTGGTTCTTGTGTCCAAGCCGGCTGTTAGTTTACAGCCCGCTTCTCCTCTCTCTCCTCTCTTCTTTCCTCCAACTCAACATTTAGCCGGCTTATAGCCTACTATTATACTTGCTCTCATGGATTTCTATTTCCAGTACCATGGATTGGTCAAGACAAGAGAAACGAGACGCAGGCAGCTAGCTACTAGTCAGGCAGCACACACGCACATAAATTTGCAGTGTACTGGTGCTAGCTACAGCAGCACACGCGCGTGGTGCACTGTTGGTTCAGTGTACTACTACTGCTACTCCTAGATTGATCGATATCATGGCTCCGTTTCGCGGAATCTGCAGGCATTTTTCAGCAGCCATGGCCGGCTGGCCGGCCAGTTGATGGCAACGACTATGGCGCAGCAGAGATCACATTGATTCCCACGGATTGATGATGAATTGAGGATGATGACGACGACCAAGCTAAGTCGTCTCGCTTGGCAGTTACGGCCATGCCGGAGTCCGAGTCGTCCAGGATGGATGCATCTCATGCTCATGCATAGTACTCTGGCCTCCAGGCGGCAGCCATGCCCTAGAGCTAGACGATGGGCTCCTCATGGTCACTGCAGCTGTTAATTATTAGGGGAGATGAACCCGGATCATGTTGTTATGTTATTTGCAAATTGGTGTGTGTGTGTGTGTGTTTTTTTTATCAAAGTAGTAGTGCTGTGTTTAAAGATAAGCCCATCTGCCTCTTTATCTGAACTTGTGTTGAAAATATTGAAATATCTGTCAGTAGGGCTTTTACTTCCTCCGTATGCAAATATAATTATGCACTTTTATCTTTTAGGCCTTGCTCGTTTTGTAGAAAAAACAAAGGATTTGGATTCCTAAGGATTAATTCGTATGAGTGTCATTCGGTTTGAGGTTGAAGAAAATCTAACAAATTCTGTTTTTCTAACAATAATAATACCCCTCACTAAATGAGACACTACAGGGATGAGAAGTTCATACAGTTAGGATGTATTTAATTCACGCCAAAATTGAAAGTTTGATTGAAACCGGAACGATGTGACGAAAAAGTTAGAAGATTGTGTGTGTAGGAAAATTTTGATGTGATGGAAAAGTTGGAAGTTTAAAGAAAAAGTTGGGAACTAAACCAGACCTTAATGAAGTGCGGAGCAGAAAGACAGTAAAAAAAATACCCTAGAAATGCTTATATAATTGTGTATGAATTCTTAAAAAGTGGGAATGTTTAATTATATTTTTGTAGATAGAAAGGCGCCTTTCGTTTCCTCTGAAAAGGATGGATTATGTTTTGGATTTTCGTGGCACGTTTGTTAAATTGCTAAACGGTGCGTTTCGTGCGAAAACTTAGTATATGAAAGATGTTCTAAAATATCATATTAATCTATTTTTCACGTTTGTAATAATTAAAACTTAATTAATCACACGTTATTACCAACTTGTCTTACGTGAAACACTTAATCTTTATCTTCATCTTCAGGAGATTCAAACACCACCAAAGAATAATAAGGCATATGACTATATGATAAATTTGTGTACGTGTGTAGTAGAGTACGTCCAATAAGAGGCTTTGCTTGGAAGTCATTTTCTCGCTTGCGGCTTATAAAACAAACACAGGCGCGTGGCCGAGACAAGGAAAAACGATTATTTATCTACTCTAAATGGATACAGAATACAAAATTGAAAAAAAGCTAGAAAGCTGTGAAATAAAAATAACACTTGAATTACTATAATACTCCCTTAGGAAGAAACTCGTAAAAGGATCATGAACGGGAGCTTTTCAATCCAGAGGACGACAACGCTGGTAGGTATAACTTATCCGTTGAAAAAATTCGTCCGCGACGTCTATTATAATTCGTTTGTTTCTTAATAAAAGATTTTAGAACTTTTATCAAATTTATAGAAAAAATAGTAATATCTACTATTAAATTATAATATTGAATATATTTTTATATTATTTTTTTGTATTAAAAATATTTTATATCTATCTATAAATTTAATTTAATTAAAAAATTTAACTAGTAAAAAGTTAAAACGGTTTTATAATATACTAAAATGGAGAGAGCAGTAGAAGTGCACTCATCAAGAAAACGGTCCCCATCATTTGGCTTATTTCCTGATAAGCCAAAACGGCTTATTAGGAAATAAAAATGAATTTGTAGGTAAAACTTTTATAAATATATTCTTGGTGACTTAAAAGCTAATATTAAAAAAGAAACTACGTTAAAAATATCTCAAAATTAATATCAAAATTAAGCTTAAAAATTTAAAATGTGACTTTTTCTTTAGCTGATTAGACCATCCGATGGAAGCCAACGATTTTTGCCTAGCCGGAGACGACATGCAATCCCAATACTAGTCCAAGCGAAGCAATGCAAGCGACTCCATCAGTCCATGGACAGCAGCTGGCCTTGTACCCCTGTCCCGTGTACAGTCAGTGTGTGTTGACTTTGGGGTCACTCTCTTTACTCCACTCGGTTGACCTTCTAGACACCCATGCTCTCCCTTCTCTCTCCGCACATGTGCTAGCTCCTCCTTGTGCTATCTACGCCTACACCTACTTCATAGCTACTTCAGTCGTACTTCCTCCGTTTCACAGTGTAAGTCATTATAACATTTTTTATATTTATATTGATATTAATGAATTTAAATAGATATCTATTATTGTGAAACAGAGGGAGTAGTATACTAGTAGTACTTTGTCCGACTCATAAAAAACCAAAGTTATCCTAACGAATCTGGATATATATTGTAATAGGATATGTCAGTCATGTATTCGTTTTCTATATAAGACGAAGGGATTATGGCCTTGTTTAGTTCCAAACTTTTTTCTACAAACTTTTAACTTTTTTATCACATCAAAATTTTCCTACATACATAAACTTCTAACTTTTTCATCGCATCGTTCCAATTTCAACCAAACTTCCAATTTTAGCGTGAACTAAACACACCCTATGTTCATCGACCGATCAGTCATCTCGTATGTTTTCAGAAGTATAGATAGATATCGACCAGTAGATTCTTCTGTTCTAAAGTCATATAGACATAGTGGGTGACATGTAGACCCCACCATTCAGGAAATTTACATGTCAACGAACAAGATGAACATGGATACATATACTGGAGTGTACTCCAACGTGTATATGGAGTATGTACATGAGCATTGATTGTGGGGCATGCATGAGCATGAGGTGAAGATATCCATGGCGCTTAAAGTACCAAGGCGAGGTAGAGGTAGAGTAAAAGATGGAGACGGGCAATTACTCATCTTCTGCTGCTGCTGCTGCTGTAGCTACCACTTTATTCATGTCTCCTGCATGCGTCGCCTTGCGAGTTGCGTCTCGTCTCCTGCTCGGCTGCTTCCTCTCTTTGTTTCACAGGATAGGTAGGGCTGCACAGGCTAAAAGGTCTCTTTTATTGCACCCGAAGAGCGTGACGTCGTCGAGCCGAAAAGCGTGTGTACGAGTATCACCGTCAGAGAAAGAAAAATTCAGTCAAAAACTGTTCGTCAGAGAAGAGGTGAAAAGAAATAACCCCAAAAACAAAAGAATAGATCGATCAGCAGGGTAGAACGTCAGCCAGCCGCAAGCGGTGACCGAGATCACCATGTGGTAATTCTTACTCAGAAGCTGAGAACATTCCAGATGCAGAATCAATGCTGGAAAACAGATCGAGGATGTGAGACAAATTTGCTTAGCAAAGGGAAGCTAGCTAAAGCCAAGACCTTTTTGCTTCTCAGCTTGGACCGCCAAACATGTCATCTGTCGCACCTGGCTGGCTAATTTCTTCCCTGTACATTTCACGAAAATTAAAACGGTTGTATTACGATCAAAATCCAAACGGAATTTGTGCATGCCATTGCCACATTGTGCGCTAGGGTGTGTTCGCTATTCCTGGCTCCCAACCGGATCCCTCCGCACGGAAAACGGAGCAGTCCATTAGCATATGATTAATTAAGTATTTCTATTAGCTATTTTTTTTCAAAAAAAGGATTAATTTGATTTTTTTTCAAACAATTTTCATATAAAAACTTTTTATAAAAAATACACCGTTTAACAGTTTAAAAAGCGTGCGTGCGGAAAACGATGGAGATGGGTCGGGAAAATGGGCATCCGAACACACCCCTATGGAGAGGGAGTAGCAAAAGGGGGATGTGGAACATGGGCAGCATGGAGGCCTCTCGCCGGCCGGCCGGCCGGGGCCAGGCAGCGTCGCAACACGGCATATGCGGCCACGCGACGGCCGCGATAAATGCACGCGGCAACGCAGAGGAGGCGGAGGCGGGGCCCGGTCGGGGTCGGCCACAGTACACGAGGAGTACTCCTCTAGTCTGGTGTGTCCGTGTGTGTGTAGCTTTGTTGTGCATAGAGCAAGTACAGTACTCTGGAGTAAAATGCTACTATCAGCACAGGTGAAAAAGAGAGAAAAAAACGGACGACAGATTTGCAGTAAGCTACAACTACAACATGAGCTATAAGATAACTAGTGTATAAGAGTTGAGCTATTAATGATGTATTATACTATATTTATATGAAACTATTATATGTGTAGATTATAAATTTAGCTATCGACGATGTGTTAATTTTAGAGGTAGCAACTGACAACCCTGTCGTTTGGCTTATTCTATAAATAACCAAAACATCATATTTGCAAACGAAAAATAATTTATGAATAAAACTTTTATATACGTGTTCTTAACAATTTAAAACAAATACTAAAAAGTACCATGATAAAAAAGTCCTAAAATTAACTTCAAATTTAAAATTAAAATAAAATATATATTGGCTTATAAACATGAGTATAAGAAAAGGATGAGAGCCGTACGAGTAAGGGGTTGTTTAGATACAGGCGTATAAAGTTTTGGCGTGCCATATCGGATATTATATAGGGTGTCGCATGGGGTGCTCGGGCACTAATAAAAAAACTAATTACAGAATCCGTCAGTAAACAGCGAGACGAATTTATTAAGCGTAATTAATCTGTTATTAGCAAATGTTTACTATAACACCACATTGTCAAATCACAGAGCAATTAGGCTTAAAAGATTTGTCTCGCAAATTAGTCGCAATCTGTGCAATTAGTTAACTTTTAGCCTATATTTAATACTTCATGCATGTATTCAAACGTTCAATATGACAAGGTGTAAAATTTTTGTATGGTAACTAAACAAGGCCTAAACTTGCTCAAAGCGTTGTAAAATTCCCACGCACTGGCGCGCACTTATTTCAGTCCCTGTCATATCGGATGTTTGATACTAATTTGGAGTATTAAACATAGACTAATTACAAAACCCATTCCATAACATTGGACTAATTCGCGAGGCGAATCTTTTGAGTCTAATTACGCCATGATTTGACAATATGATGCTACAATAAACTTTTGATAATTATGGATTAATTAGGGTTAAAAAATTCGTCTCGCGGATTAGATCTCATTTACGAAATTAGTTTTTTTATTAGTCTATATTTAATACTTCAAATTAGCATCCAAATATCCAATATAACAATAACTTAAAAAGTTTTAGCCTAATCTAAACAGCCCAGCTAGCCTTCAGTGTTGTGTTGTACTGGTAGTCTGGTAGTAGCGCAGCGCCCCACCACCAGGCTGACTTTGCCACGAGCCCGCCGTAAATGCACCCCTCAACTCTCTTTCTCTTCACTGCCTCACAACCTCACCTCACCTCTCCTCCCATTTGACTCTTCCAGGAAGGAAGCCAATACACAATGCCCCTCTCTAAGAGCAAGTTTAATAGTATAATTCACTATTAGCTTCAATTCAAATATAGTCAATCTAATAACTAATCCATACAATAATTACTTACTATACTATTAATATATGATCTCACTTATCATATACACACTGTCTCTTGAAGTCTGTGCTACAGCTGGCTACATATCTGTAGCCCAATACTTTTCTCTCTTATCTTTAATCTCATTAAAATATATTTATAGCTAGCTAAGAGCACCCGCAATGGTAAAGTAAGGTGCTATCTATAAAACATGTATATCTCAGCAATAGACTAGATTAATAGTAAACCACCTCAATAGTATGTCTACATGGGTATCTATAGCTCTCTCATGCATTGCCTCGTTTTTCTCTATAGACTATCTCTAAGTTAGTAGATAGCTTTGCTCTCTCTCTCCATTTAATATCTTCCAAGTAGGAAAATATGCTGACATGGATCTTTTGTAGAGAGCTTATAGATAACCATTGTGGGTGCCCTAATAGTCTGTTACTGTGCCTGCTCTAGTCTTGCGGTTAGATTAGGCTAAGACTGCACACATAATAAGGTCAGCGCCACTGTGCATCTCCTTCGCCCCCCTCTCTCTGTATATAAACTCACCTCCACCCTCACCCCCCTTGGACCCTTGTCTTCTCACTCTCCACCACCAAACTCTCCTTCTCCTCTCTCGCAACATCAAACTCATCCATCCATCGATCTGAACAATCCAGCTTGCCAGTTCTTGGATCTCTCCATCGACCATGGTGAGGCCGCCGTGCTGCGACAAGGACGGCGTCAAGAAGGGCCCGTGGACGCCGGAGGAGGACCTCGTCCTCGTCTCCTACGTCCAGGAACACGGCCCCGGCAACTGGCGCGCCGTCCCGACCAGAACAGGTGACGATCACTTCTACCGCCTGAGCTAGGATGGCTTCTTCTTCTTCTTGATTCTGATGCGCGCGAGGTGTTTGTCGAAATGGTTGCTTGCAGGGCTGATGCGGTGCAGCAAGAGCTGTAGGCTCCGGTGGACCAACTACCTGAGGCCCGGGATCAAGCGGGGGAACTTCACCGACCAGGAGGAGAAGCTCATCGTCCACCTCCAGGCGCTCCTCGGCAACCGCTGGGCCGCCATCGCGTCGTACCTCCCCGAGCGCACGGACAACGACATCAAGAACTACTGGAACACGCACCTCAAGCGCAAGCTGCAGGGCGGCGGCGGAGGCGGCGGTGACGGGGACGGTGGCGCCGCCGGCGGCGGTCTCCTCCAAGCCCGCCGCGCAGAGGCCCGCGTCGTCGTCCAAGGGGCAGTGGGCGGGCGCCTGCAGACCGACATCGACATGGCGCGCCGCGCGCTCCGCGAGGCGCTCACGTCGCTCGACGACGTCAAGCCGCACCAGCCCGACGCCGCCGCGGGGGGCGGCGGCGCCACCACCGGAGCAGCGGCGTCCGCCGGCGCCGGCGCCGATAGCCCCGCCGCGTCGAGCACGTCGGGGGCGTCGCAGTGCTCCCGTCATCCGCCGGCTACGTCCTCACCACAGAGAACATCTCCCGGATGCTCGACGGGTGGGCCCGGAAGAAGGGCGGCGGCGGCGGCAGGCGCGCCGCCGGCAGCGGGCCGGCCACCCCCGGCGCCACCGAGAGCGCGTCCGGCTCGTCGAAGCTCGAGGTGTCGTACGGCGGCACGGCCTTGTCCGCCGCGGCGGCGCCCGCGTCCGCCTTCGAGTACGAGACAAAGCCGACCGTCGCCGCCGCCGCCGCCGGCGACGAGACGCAGCTGTCCGCCATCGAGTCGTGGCTGTTCGCCGACGCCGACGGCATCGAGAGCGGCAGCTTGCTCGACGCGGCCATGGATTACACCTTCTAATCCACCACCACCACCAAACCATGCAAGAATCGTAGCGTAAGCGAGAGTGAGCAGCGAGTTCATCACTAGCCCAACCTGAGAAAAAAAAATCGAAAACTACACAGATCCTGAAGTCATCTTGATCTTGATTTCTCTCTTGATTAATCACTTGGGATCTGCGTAGTTTTCGCTTAGGAAAAAAAAAGAAGGGGATTAGAGGCGTTGCTCTACTGTTAATTGTTGTTACTGCGACTGAATATGGTCATGGTAATTTTGGTTTTTAGCTTGGATTAATCAAATCACTAGTAACAAGGTTTACTAATTAAGTAGATCTCCACACGTTTGCAAGATGCAGCGAGTGTGAGAGAGAATAACGTGAGTATGTCATATACTGCTGTATCACTAACTCTAGTCAGTAGATAATTTAATCAGTGGGCTTTGTCAAATTTTCAGTTTTCCTTTTTAGATGTTTGTCAAATACTCAAAAGGTGGGAGTACATATATATCTGTTTGTCTAAAAATTTGTAGTAAAAAGAAGAGGTTAATGTAATAATTTGGCTGTGAATAAAATACTCAAATGTGGAGTATAAATACCCTGCCAGGAATTGGCATCAGAAAAAGGAACCAAAAAAATTATGGAGTTAACTTTCGTCACTTGAGTTTGTACATCTAGCACTAGATCTGCCTGAGAAAGATAACATTAATTAAAAGAAATTTATAGCTCGTGATGGATCATGGATGAACAAGATACGTGAGCATCTGCTTGTATAAAAATTAAAAATATACCCGCGGTTCACATGGGAAATACTGCAAACGCCAGGTTTGCCATTTGTTTAGCAGCTAGTACTACTAGCGTATTTCCGCATTTATTTCCCTTTCTGTTGGAAAATAAAGTTGTTTGTCCAACATCAGCTATAGTTACAATTTGCAAGGTAGTGAAGCTATTAAAAGTGTGCACTGCTATGAAAAAAAAGGGGCTATATGTTGCCTCCTGCTATGAAAAAAAAATAGCAGATTTTCCTGCCCAATTTTTTACGGAGTTATATATATGTACTTTTAAAAAAATAGATTTTGACGTGCAACTCTCATCTTATGTTTTTAAGATAAAATAGCTTTTCAGTCCAACAGATGGTAAAAGTATAATTGGATTTGATATATAATTGTGAGCATCTATTTTCACAGAATTAATTCTATTTTGCAGACAACTACACCGATCAATTTACACCGTTAATACAAACATATGCACAATGATATAACGGTACATATCTTTTTCATTTCCTTTAGGGTGTGTTTAGTTTACGCCAAAATTGAAAGTTTGATTGAAATTGGAACGATGTGACGGAAAAGTTGAAAGTTTGTATACGTAGAAAAGTTTGGATGTGATGAAAAAGTTGAAAGTTTGAAGAAAAACTTTTAAACTAAACTCGGCCTTAGTTAAGTTGGAAATTCCTAAGCCTCCAGAGCTAACATGATGGGCCTTTTTCAAACTTCATTTTTAGATTACAAGGCGCGCGCACACACATATGCACGTCCTCTAATGCATGCTCTAAGAGATGAAAACCAGCGGCGCTTCCCTGATCTCATTAAAGTCCTGTTGAAAGCCCACCTGCACACAGTGTTGTGGAAGACGGTATACGGATATCGGACGGGGAGGGTACCGCCAAACGATTAATCGGAATGCGGATGATTAATCGGAATTTGGCGGAAATATAACGTTTGGAAAATATATGTACATAGTTGATAATAGTTTTCCCTTTTTGATAAACAAATGCATATAAGTAAATATATTCCTTCTATATATCCTTAAATAGAATAACCATATATGACATTTAAATAAGTTCATAATGGATAGCTGTTACTGTATATCTCAATTCTCACGTAGTGATGGGTTTTGTTCATAATGCTTGAAATGATTATCAAGAGAATGTTAGATAGCATAGATGACCGTAATCAAGGTCCCAAATAACATATGTATCGGTTACCTCGAAGAGCTTCATATCAAATACAAACTCCAATAACGTGATTATCATCAAAATCAAGGAACTCATGTTCAAACTTTAGAGGAAGTCAGTTCCTTGTCATTTTACATCTTGCTGCCTTGTGAGAATTTCGGAAGAGCTTCTAGTCAGTAGTAGTAAAGGGCACAGCTAATAACCATCATCACGCCAATTATACGGCTGATTAGACGGAGACGGACGATTTAATCGGTAATGATCGGATTTATGCGTTCGTTACCGACTAATTATGACCGCATCGGCGTGACGTGACGGTCTGATCTCCGTATCCGTATTATCGGACGTATTAACGGCCGTTAACACCGTTTTCCACAACACTGGCTGCACATGCGTAATATTCGTGGACATCAAAATTTAAACCCCGGTGGGTAGAGCAATACACAACCGGTGCTTCCCCTTCAACCTCCCCTTTTCATAAAAGAGGATAAACAAAGTACATTACAGTGATTTTTATGTAACTTACCATTGTTTAGATATATATACAAAATGGTATAGTTAAAGTTCACGAAAATACTTTTTGTAGTGGTAGTACAAACATTTTTTTTGGATTTGGAGGGGGGTTGGTCGTTCATGGAATCAGGGTTACTTATTATGAGAAACGTATAGGGGTTTTCCGGCTAGCTCCACAAAGTGGTGGGCTAGCCGATCTGGGTTCGAAACCTCACCCCTTCTGTTTATTTGATATTAGATCATTTTCTAATCTTCGTGTCTTTAGGGATAATTATTATTACAAATCCAAAATAAACCAGCTAATAGAATTTTTTTTTATATAAACCTACACCTCCTGTGGCGTGGCACAAAACGCTCTTGCCATGCCGTTGGCAATGGTGTATGGTGGTATTTTGTTGCCATGCCATGGCCGGTGGTGGGCTGGTGGCGCAGTGGTATTGCTACCGTGTAACATCGCTAGTAGTACTGTCTCGAAGAGTCCAAGTATATATGCTAGTATCTTGTTACATCGCTAAGAGAGACGTTCTCAAAGAATTTAAATACTCGTTTTTACAATATAAGGCATATTTTTTTAAGTAACGCTTTGACCAACGGCTCCTCTATTATGTATGTAAAAACATATTTATAAGTAAATACTTTCAAATATGGCTCTAATTAGTATATTCAACTTTGTGTAAAAAGAAAAAAACTGTATCCTAATAAAGTACGATGGTTAGTCAAAACATTATCCTAACAAAACAAATATGTCGTATATTTTTATACGGATGGAGTACAAAATACAAATAAACCATGAGCATGTTTATTAAATAAAATTTACTATAAGAAGCGATTTAGAGAAAAAAAATATGTGCACTTATACCGTAAAAGAAAGGGATAAGCCCTTTTCCCTTGCCTGAAATAGTATCCTATGTTATTATACTTTGCCTCAAATGCAGGAGACCTGTCATTTGGGGTTTCATTGCCTGATGATTGTGACTCTCATTATTAGCTACGACTTGCTCGTCTACTACTACTCAATTGCACAATCTTAGCCCAAATGACTGAACCATCATACGACAAGTAGCACAAGCATCACCAGTATAAGCAGATATAATCATGCTAATTCACCATCATTATTATTATTCCTTTTTGAAAAAAACACAGCAGCTAGCTAGCTTTGTCACAACTTAAATACAGAGCATGTGAGTTCCTTGACTCTTAACAGAGAGACAAAGCGTTGGATCGTCTTGATCGCCAACCTTTGGCCAACTCCAACGCATCCATGATCCATCGATCGATCGACCAAGTCAATCATGCTACTGCTTTGCCCCTGCAATGCATGCATTGCACATCGTTTCCAAGCTGTAAAAAAATGGCGAAAAGGACCCAAAAGGAGGCTACCATTCATGCTAGCTTATTTGTACCCAAATTGCCAAATGGATGGACATGTTGCAAGCCTTGCATCTGTTGTATGGCCCTAGTTCTTTTACTTCTTGTTGTTCCAAAGGGTCTCTGGGGCCTGAGGTAGCCAGGCAAGCAGGGAGAGCTTTTGCATCCATGGCTTTGAATGCTCTAAAAGTATTGGCAGAGTCCATTCAATCCACATGACCCCATTTGCCCTGGAGTTGAAACTATTCCCTAAATTTATGAAAAAAAAAAAGTTACAGTTGATATTGGAGATTGTTATGTATTACAATTTTCCTTATCATTTTCGTGAGTATAGGGCGCGTGCATATACAAAATAAACTTTTTAATAATAATTTTTTTCCGACCTACGTTAATGGGCACACGACTAATTCGTAATGTAAAACGAGCTGACCCATAATGTTGCCATGTAGACATGGAGGGGAGAGAGAGAGGCGTGAGAAGAGGAAAGAGTCGACTCTTCCATTAATATTGACTTTTAAGTATATTGTATGCAGCGTTCATACACAATTTATATGGAGTAATTGTTAGAGTCAACCATTGATGGTAAACTCGAGTATATTGAAAGAAAGAAAGAAAGAAAGAAAGAAAGAAAGAAAGAAAAAAAAGAAAGAAAGAAGGGGAATATAAAATTGATATGAAGTAATTGTTAGAGCCTACCATATGGCTCAAATGGTATACAATATAATTGTAGAAGTCTATGTAAACAACTTAGGAATTGGAAATTTGGAATCAAGGCTTTATGGTTGAACTTGTAGTGAGAGGTGTCGAGACTCAAGAGTACAAATTTACTTAAAGTTATCACAATGGAAAGTCCACAAAGCCATCATATTAATGCACAACATATGCTTTGCATTTGGTTTTTCTTGCTATTTGATAATGACACCATGCATGGAAATGTCCATGCCATATTGTTTACACGCATGACAACCCATTTTTCTCCCCAACCCATAATTTGCTAGATGGGAGACACTGTATGCAGTACACACCATGAGGTCCCATGCATGCAAAATTTATTCCAAACATGCATGTTTTTGCATTGATTCAAGGGTTCCCCCATTTGGAACTGATCATCACCAGCTGATGAACAGACCAAGACAAATCGCACTAACTAGTGCCATGTCACTGTGCTAATGTCGTGCAGGTGCAGTTTAATTACGGCTCGTACATGTTTACTGTGCTAATTCATCATGCCCTCTCCTTTTCTTTTTCTTTTACTCCAAAAAAATGTCAGTTTGTCTGTAAAGGTTGAAAGCATTTTAATTACAAAAACGGGGATGCAATGACTTCAAAAGGAGAGAAACATTGAAAAAGAAGGGGAAAAAAAATCAAAGAATGCCATGAAAGTTAGAGCTCGTGATTGCACAGATTAAAAAGGTTAACGAGACAGTTTGAGTTTGCATCTAGTACACCCGTGGAGAAAAAAAAGAACTGGAAAAAAGAAAGTTCATGCAAAATGCAATGGCCAGCCAGCCAATGTGGCAAGGGATGGGGCCCACGTGTACAGTGGAATGTGTATCCCTAGTCGCCCATGGGCCATGAGGCCCAGCTGGCTTGGCCGACATGTCATGTTTCTTCATTTACTGCTCCTCCTCCTCTCCAAGACTCGCAACTTTTGCATCCATCGATCAGTCCGTGTATCCGTGCAGGTACTGAAAATTACACTTGTTTTTTGTTCTTAAAATAAAACCATGACCACATGTTGTAACTGAGAGAGTAACAGTACTTAGCACATCATATACGTACTCTCTCCACTTATAAATACACGTATTTTTTAAAACGCAAATATTAGGGAAGTACCTAATATCAAATAATTAGAAGGGGTGAGACTTCGAACCCAGGTCGTTTAGCCCACCATCTTGTGGAGTTAGTCAGAAGACCCCTATCTGTTTCTCATACGAGTATTTTTTTTTCATCTAGCCCATGCATTTTTTTTTGTTAATTGAACAATATAAGGTTAATAGAAAATATTTTCTTTCGGCTATTTTATTTGTTAAATTTTAAATTTCTTGGATTTCTATGTTACGCATCTGATTGGCTGAAAATGATTGGATTCCTCTGCATTAGAATCATTCATGGAAATACTCATATTGCGTGGTATAAACTTGAATCACAGAATTATGTGATTTTATAGTATTAGAGAATGAAGCGAGTACGTCTTAATCCGCGAGAAACTAGGATGAGGATGATGAGTGAGTGGTAGAAACACAGGCAGGATTAATTTTGTCCAGGCAAGTAGCAGTGCTCAGATAGCTCGATCGATCGCTGCAACAGTAGCCAGGGATATTGCGGCCGGGATGATGGAGATGCGAAAGATATCGAGCGATCGATGGATGGTGAATAAAGTCAGCTCAAACATCCTTCTCGTCGCCATAAAAACAGCCGTTTAGCCATGCCGTGAAGTAAGAAATATATAGCCGTAACAATAATAACAGTAGCAGGAGTGTACCTGCAAATGCGACTCAAGTCAACCCAGAATTTATGCCTGTGGCGACTGATCGGCTGCTGTGTGTTCGTTTGTGTGGTGCCGGTTAATCCCGTCGTTTCACACTTCACACTCAGCAACGCATGCACCGACGTGGCCAGTGTGTTGGCACGAACTACGTCCTAAGCCAACGCGATCCAATGAGCTCAAAATTCTAAGAAACAGATGATTGGTAACTATTTTTTATTATAAAAATTATAGAAGCTAGATTTTATAGCTTTCATTTTCTAAATTCTATAACTATAATTTTCAAAATTTGAACGAAAAATTAAATTGTTTAGAAGAGTTTCTGATTCGAGGAGAAATTGTAGCTACTAGAATAGAAGCTTCTTCAAGATCTGTAGAGCCCAGATCCGTAGGTTTCTACTTTATACTCTCTCTGTCCATAAATATTTGACGCCGTTGACTTTTTTAAATCTGTCCATAAATATTTAACGTTATTGACTTTTTTAAACATGTTTGACTATTTGTCTTATTCAAAAGCTTTTGTGAAATATGTAAAACTATATATATACATAAAAGTATATTTAACAATGAATTAAATGATAGAAAAATAATTAATAATTACTTAATTTTTTTAATAAGATGAACAGTCAAACATGTTTTAAAAAATCAATGGAATTAAATATTTAGGGAGGGATGGAGTCGTACTTTCCAGGGCTTTATTTTTTTATTGGAATCTTTTCCCCATCACGTAAAATATTAAAATAATATTGGAAAATAGATTAATATAAATTTTTAGTAACTTTCATATACAAAAAGTTTTTTTAAAAAATAGTGTTTTTTTAGATAATGGAAAAAAATTAGTGTTTAGCAGTTTGCAAAGCATGCACACGAAAAACAAGAGATTATAAGTTAGAAAAGAGGAGAAAAGAACCCAACCAAATGACCTTAAGAACTTCAGAAGGTGAGTGCTCCCATCGCTTGGAAGATGTACGTGTTTCGTTTCTTGTAAATCTGCCAGGACACAATTATCAGGCAATTCACCAAGCAAAGACATCGCCCTCCTGTGAAAAGCTGTAGGACATGATCATCACACCGATAACACAACCAAGACCCTAGACGTGAATGATCGATGAAGACGATGCATGTGCTGAACAAGTGAGTGCAGGCCTCCTCGCTCCACGAGACCACACCTACACGTTGCAATGCGAAGTAATACGTACTGTATACTCCCTCCGTATTTTAGTTTTCTATAGTTTCCAGCATCTCATTATTTTCTAGATTTTGAAAGGAGTTTGAGCTGTCAAAAAGCTTTTTTTTTTAAAAAAAAAAAAAGAATGGACGCGTGTGCAACGGAGCCGAGGAGGTAGCGGACGGCCGGGGGCGCACGGAGACGATGGATTTTGATGGGTGAACACGTGCCGTCCTCTGCCTTAGGCGAGGTACGTACAATACAATACGTAGTCACCGTGCGTGGCAGGGTAACATGCGACGCGCCGACAATCTGACGGTACATATATTCCATGTCAAATCCACCGGCGATCTGGGCGACGGGATGGCCGGCCGGCGTCCGTCTCCGTCCGTTCACTTCACACACATGAAGCATATCGTTTTCTTCCATCTCTCCTCAGGTCATACGCACGTCAAATATCACATGAAGTTACTTCATCCGTCTTAAAATATAACAATTTAATATTAGCTGTCTTAAAATATAACAATTTAATATTAGATGATCATCAGTACATCGTATAATATTACTCTTGTATCTAAACAACAATACATTGTACTATATGTATTATATGATGTCCCATCTAATTTTAGATTACATATTGTAAGACGGATAAAGTACGATCTAGAGACTATATAGGAGTCTCAATGTTGTTTTCGCCGTAAACATGTTTCCAGATAATCGACATCTTATACCAAAGCGAAACATTTATGCACATCAGTAAAAATTCTCACGTGGAACTGACTTACCATCATTTGCTCTTACTAAGAATTAATAAAGGGAGAAAATCTTCTCTCTCTATTCATCTTTGGAATAAGTTCACTTCATGACCCTCAAATGTGATCGAAATCTAAACCATAACCCTAAACTACAAAACCAGATATCTCGACCCCCAAACTCCTAAAACCAGTGCAATTTGACTCCCTGAGTGGTTTTGGGAGGCGGTTTTGCTGACGTGGCGCCACGTGGCGCCTACGTGGCAATATTGACCGAGTCTTTGTTACACGTGGCGTTGACGTGGCACCTACATGGCGGTAGAAATAAAAAATATGTGTGGGACCCATTAGTCATTCACAAAAAAGAAATGTGGGCCCACTGACATGTGGGGCCCACATGTCAGACCTTCTTCCTCCTCCCTCTCTCCCTTCTCTCTCTTTC
>CM020189.1:12692667-12742235 GCA_009805545.1 Oryza longistaminata
AGTTCTTTGATAAAAGTTTTTCGGGTGAAAATTTTTTTATGAAAGTTTTTCAGGAAAAAGTTTTTTTAGAAGAAAATTCTCGGGAAAAAAAGGTGTGCGCTAAAAACGAACGTGTACTAAATAGCAACCCTCACAAGAAAATGATGTCATGTTGAACAAAAAAAAATATGAATTAAATATTCTAAAAAAATGGTTGATGTTGTATAAAATGTTGTGTTATATTTTTTTCGAACGCGAAAAAAATTGCATGCCAATATATTAGAAGAAGACAACAGAGTTTAGTTGCACAACACAAATAGCCAGAATTCTATTGCCATTGGACAAGGAAAAATAAAAAGAAAAGAAAAGAAAACAGGTAACAAGAAAGAAAATGTTAGCTACTGAAGACAAACGTTCTTATCGCGAGAGAGGGTGGGTTGGGGAAACCCACTAAACTCCCGACAGGCCCCAAAAAGCACTGGCGCCAGCAGAAGACCGCATACGGTCTTTGTGGAGGATGAACTCTAGCACTACTGAAACCGAAGATAGAGAATAGTTGAACACTCTAGAGTTCCACTCTTTCCACAGTTGCCAGGAGACCAAAAGAACAAGGGAGTCGAAGCCTTGTGAAGATGCTTTGGTAGGCAATCGCGAGCAGTCGGGCACTAGACTAGAAGTGAGCGACCACGAGAAGGAGCGAGGTCATGCCAACCAAGAGGAGACATAACTTGGTGCCAGATCTGACGAGCAAACACACAGTCGAGAGAATGTGGTTCGCCATCTCCAGTTCTTGGGCGCAGAAAGGACAGGCCGAGTGGATGTCAATACCACGCTTTTGCAGGAGGTCAGCCGTCCAACAACGCTGTTGGAGCACAAGTCAAAGAAAAAGCTTGCACTTAGCAGTGCCTTTAGCCAGCCAAAACAGAACAGTGCAAGCAAATGAGTGCTGACTGAGGAAGAAGGACTGGTAGGCCGAGCGGGCCGATTAACGCTCATCGCTGTCCAACGCCAGACAAGTCAGTCCTACGCGAGTTTCTTTATACGTATTCATAATATAATACATATATTATCTCTCAAGAAAAGTAGTTTGTCTGACAATTAAGTACTACATATGTCCTGAAAATACAATAAATACACAACCATAGAGTCATTTAACTCGAATTACAGATCACATAGTTATTTCCTCGTGCATCAACCTATTCATACTAACAAGGAATACATATGACTTATCTTGGACCGTTTCAAAAAATATGACTTATCTTGGTTCAGGCTCTGTTATTGTCACCTCATTTAGTGACATTGCCGTCGAGTGCTTGGCCATGGAGTCGGTTACGGGGTATGGTTGGGAATACGTGCTTGAACCAATATTAATATTGCCCATGATTTCTGTGAAAAATGCTGGTCTCGATGGAGCTTTAGCTGAAATTGTATTGCCGTCAAGCATAACATTGATCATTGACATAGTTGGCCTATCCATAGGGTCTTCTTGGACACATACAAGTCCAACATGAATGCACCTCAAAATATCATCTAGAGAGGAAGAATCACTTCTCAAATATGGGTCAACCATCTCCGTGATAGTTTTCATTGCCCAATGTTCCCATACCTGCATCGATATAACTATTCTTGTTAACATAACTTGTTGCCACTAAAAGTAGCTAGAGATTGTGAAGTAAAGATAATATGCTCACAAGGCTCAGAAGATCAACAGCTTGTTCAGAGTTGTAGGAGTCACTGTTTTTTCTTCCTGTAATGATCTCCAAAATCAACACACCGAAGCTGTATACGTCTGATTTTATTGAATATTGCCCACGCAAGGCGTATTCTGGTGCCATGTATCCACTACATGAGGCAAAATATTGTCAATTACAATAATTTAGTCGGTTGGAGAATTGTTATTAATTTATAATATTTACGATGCTTACTAAGTTCCAACAACACGGTTTGTTGTTTCTTGTGACTGATCATCTCCAAAAAGCCTTGCCAAGCCAAAGTCTGAAATCTTAGGGTTCATATTTGTATCCAATAGAACGTTGCTTGCTTTTAGATCACGGTGAATTATCTTCAATTGAGAATCTTCATGCAAATATTGCAATCCTCCGGCGATTCCTTTTATTATCATGAACCTCTTTCCCCAATCAATTTGGTTGCGTTTCTCAGGGTCTGCAGTCCAGATTAAAAAAAAAACATCATATGAACATTGTAATTCTATTTTCAATCTTGTAGGAACCAATAAATATATTTTAATTGAATGTTTTCTAACAAAGATAACTATACCAAAAAGAAATGTGTCTAGACTTTTGTTAGGCATGTATTCATAGACAAGTAGCTTCTCATCTTGTTCCAAACAAACACCAACAAGCCTCACGAGATTCTTGTGCTGAAGCTTGGCAATTAAAACTAGCTCATTTTTAAGCTCTCCTATTCCTTGTCCAGAACTCTGAGAGAGCCTTTTCACAGCTATGACTTGGCCACCGGGCAAGGATCCCTGTACAAATTAACATGTTATTTGACTAATAAAACCTTGTGCTACAACCGAAGAAACTTAATAAATCCACAATCATGTGCCACAAAGTGACAGAAATGCATGTCCATATACCTTGTAAACTGCACCAAATCCTCCTTCACCAAGTTTATTGTTTTCAGCAAAGTTATCTGTGGCAATCCGTAGTGTTGCTAGATCAATAATAAGAGACTCAATATTTTGGATGTCCCCAGTATGAGATGCATCTGTGTCAAAGAGCAAAG
The DNA here is from genome assembly GCA_009805545.1 of Oryza longistaminata. Lineage (NCBI taxonomy): Eukaryota > Viridiplantae > Streptophyta > Magnoliopsida > Poales > Poaceae > Oryza > Oryza longistaminata. Next base: position 12,695,395 of record CM020189.1, read on the forward strand.
AATTCAGCAGTTTAAAATATATAATATCGGTAAATTATTATTTTAAAGAGAAAATAATGGAAATTGGATTTTTAAGTATTTAATCTAAGTGAATTCTTCATATACCTGTATATCATTGCTACATATGCTAGCTCTCTGATTCTAACTCGCTGAAAGGAAAGACACTCAATAATTTCCGAAAAAAATTCAATCGTTCACTCTTTTATAACTTACATGACAGTGATCTCTTAGTATCTTTTGCTCTCCTCCAGCAACAAAAGCAGATCATAGTGCTCCCAAGTAGAATTGCCACTATAGGCAGTACAATTGCAATAATTTTACCAGTTTTACTACCCTTTTTCCCTGAAAATAATCAGAATACTTCATATGGAATGAGAACTGACAATTTCCAGCAATATAATATAGCTTTAACTAACATCAAAATTACGATCATAAAGTAAAACAATTACAGTTTACTTTATTTTCATGAGTACAACATGATAAAAAAAATGTTATATAACAATAAAATTATAAAGTCAAACTAGTTTATGATATTATGATAATAATTTTCAGCGTAAGCAGTAATATGCAAATATCAAATGTTTATGATCACAGTAATACTCAAAGTTTAAAATGAACACAGTGTACATCAGTAAACACGAAATACAATTGTCTCAACGGTAGAATTAGACCGAAATAAGGAAAAGTGAATTTGTTAGACAAAGAAAAGAGTTCATAGACGACTCAACCAATTTTTTTTTTAAACGTACTCCGTCAATCAAAAGTATCACGTACGTGATTCGTTCTTATATCTTTAAAAATTGGAAACAAAATATTACCTCATCAATTTCATATTACAAGTCGTTTGACTTTTTTTCCCAGTCAAACTTCTTATAAAAAATTTAGCAACATCTAAAATATCAAATTAATTTTATTAAATCCAACGTTGAATATATTTTCATATATATTTGTTTTGTGTTGAAAATACTGCTATATTTTTCTATAAATTTGCTCAAACTTAAAGAAGTTTGAATATGAAAAAACTCAAACGGCTTATAATATAAATCGGACAGATTAATTTTTCAAAGCCAAAGAGTAGCAACAAACTATATCGGCTTATGTAATCCAACTTATACTTATCTGGCTCAATAATCTTAAACTGAAATAAACAGGGCCTAAACCAAGAGAGAAAAGAAAAAACTCACCGGGGCCGGGGTTCCCGGGCACATCAGCCGTCAATTGCACCATGCCGCTGCCCTTGTAGAACGGGTAAACCTCGAACCGCACGGTGCACCGCACGCCGGAGATCCTAGCCCCCTGCGTGTTCGGGATGAAGACGGCGGGCATCTCGGCGATCGCCGCCGCCAGGCACGCCCGGCAGCGCGCCGGCGCCATGTCCGGCGTGCACCACGCCATGCTGTAGATCCTCGGGTACGTCGCGTCGAAGCTGATCTCGCCGGTGGCGACCCTGCTCCCCGCGGCGTTCGCGCTCGAGGCGGCGTAATCGGCCGTGGCGTTGAGGAGCTCGTAGGTGGCCCTGTTGAAGGCGGCGACGTCGGGGATGGTGAGGTTGAGGCCGTTGTAGAGCTGCGCCTCCTGGTCCGCCGGGTTGGTGGCGGAGCCGAGGAAGTTCACGCCGGAGAAGGTGAAGACGCAGAAGTTGTAGAGGATGTAGACGGCCCTGTTGGAGGGGCACAGTCTCGGCGCGTCCTGGAAGCCGCCGGCGACGCAGGCGCGGCAGCCGGAGGCGTTCTGGTTGTCGACCGGCGGGCAGAACGCGAGGGCGTAGACCGTGTCGGGCGCCGCGCCGACGGTGGCGGTGGCGAAGAGGCCCGGCGAGGTGGAGACGTTGCCGGGGAGGGTGGCGTTCAGGATCCGGAGGTTCTCTTGGAACGCGCTGTTCGCCGTGTAGTTGCTGCTGCCGTTGCAGGTCGGCCATGGGTACGAGGAGGCCAGTGGCGCCATGGCCATCACCAGCAAGCCGGCGATGGCGGCGACATGGACGGCGGCGCGCATGCTTGCTAGAGTACGTACATACAGCTCAACGCTGTTACTTGTTACAGATCATGCTAATGCGCCCGAGAGGCTCGTATTTAATTTACCTTCTTGAAGGGACAAGGTGAGAGCAAAGCAAGCTGTTCACAATACGACCATACGAGATTAAGAGAACGAACCGGCACTTTGTGCCAATTTCATTGTCATTCAATATAGTGTTATAAAACCGACCCAAAAATCACCATCGAAAAAAAAATCTAACTTGAAAGAAACGCCACAGAAAATCCAAACACGATGACGACACTAAGACATAATATTTGTTAACAAGGTTCACTCGAAACCTATATACCTGAGACATTGATTATGTACGCTCCTCCTCGATTTAGCATATTATAGCGTATCAGGGTTAGAACGACTCTCAGGCAAATAATACCGGTAGTAGGCCTACTAGTGGATTGGGTTGGATTGGGTTAAATGGATTGGGTTTTCTATTTGGATTGAAATTGGATGGAGTGCAATGGATCAATGCTACGAATGGATCAGGGAGGGTTGAATGCACTAGAGAAATGGTTTGGGGGTGGTTGGTTGTGGACTTGTGGTTGCACTTTTTTTATTTCCGCTAAAAGTTTTCGGTTTTTGGGTATACCAACCATTTACCCCCCCTCTGGTTGGCTTAGTTCTTGTGATTCGATCCTACAAGTGGTATCGTAAAGGGCCTTTCTCACCCCAAAAGCTAGCCTTTGGGTGGGAAAGGCCCTTTACAATCCTACAATTGGTATTAGAGTCTGGCTAGGTTAACATCTCTTGCCACCAATGTGTGAAGGGGGAGATTGTTGAATAGTCCCACATTGGTTGTGGAAGGGCAAAGGACCCAAGATATAAGTGGGGGAGCCCCTCACCTCAATGGCTAGCTTTTGGGGTGGGAAATGCCCTTTACGATCCTACAGATCCATGGATATTCAACCCATGGGTGGATGGAAATGGATTCAACCTATCATACGTGTGATTCTTCACCGGCGGGTGGATGGAAATGGATTCAACCTATCATACGTGTGATTCTTCATCGGCGTGAGCCGAAGCTGGAGCGTGTTCTAACTTCTGACTTCTGAATGGCTATCGACGAGCTGCACTGCATCTCTGCACGGGCGTTGACTTGGCCATCGGCGTGGGCACTGGAGTTGGGGTTGGCTGCCTGGCGCAGTGCGCCGACGACGGCGAGATGGAGCACAAGCAGGAGCAACTGCGAGGACGAGGCCACGACCATGGCAATAGAACTTGAATTCGAGTTATTTCCCACTGGACTTGACCTCGGCGCCAACCATCCTCTTGCCGCCTCCAGCCAGGGTTTTAAATATCCCGCTATAACTGTTTAAGAAGGGTTCTAGCTATTTGCTCCCATGTACAATTTAGCCGCTATAGCTCCATTTAGCCTGCTATAGCTGCCGCTATAGCTGTTTGAGAAGCTAATCGCTAAATGGCTTAGCTCGCTATTTAAAACATTGCCTCCAGCACCACAGCTCACATGGCCACCAGCTCGGCCATTCCGTACTTGGCCGGCAGCTCAGCCTCGATATGCCTTGGAATCTTGCCATGTTGAACAACGTGCGCCGCGGTTCCCCGACCCAAAGAACGGCATCTTGCTATGGAGGAGCTCATGCATGAAGATGTCGAACGCCATCGACCACCAGTCCACGGCGTAGCCATGGCCTTCCACGGCGCGGCGGCGGCGACAACGCTTGAGCTCCGAGACGGCGGCGACAACGTTTGAGCTCCGAGATGGCGGCGGCGGCGGCTTCTGAGCTCCAAGATGGAAGCTTCGGTGGCAGCGTGCAAAGCTCCAAGATGTCGGTGGTGGTCCGGCTGGGTCGGGCGATGTCCATGGTGAAGCTAGTTAGCAGCGATTGGTTTGAGTCCATGGATTAGAAATGGATTGGATTGGTTTGGGTTAAAATCTGTTATGGGTTGGTTCGGTTTGGGTTCTAGAGTTGACGGAGCGGTGTGGACTGGTTTGGATCGCTGCTTCACAGCGAGCCGAGTTGGAGCGGGTTTGGAGTGGATCTCTACCCACTAGCAGGCTAACTCCGGCAGCCACTCCCTCTCTCACTTATACCAAGTCACCATGCAGTTACCACATGTGTGCCTCTCTATTTAAGATAGAGTCTACAATAAAGTCCAACTCTAATTATATCATACTTCTATTAGAACTTCAAGTTCTAAATTGTAGCTGACTATGTACGTATATAAAGGAGTCATACACGTATATAAAATTGTGCAAGGAAGAAAAAGAACTATGGGATAAACCGTGAGAGTTGTTTTGCTTTCTGCCACGGCCCAGATTTTAACCTCCTCCTTGATTTTCGCCACAAAAGCTATCTCCGAAAGTTTCTTGTGTTAGAACACTCTGGTTTTCGCTCATTCCAAATTCCCCATGCCATTAACTGACAAATAAGTCTGAAGAAAAACCAAAAAATAATACAAATTTAAAATGTAGAAAAGTATATTTGGAAAGAATAAGCTAAAGATGTTCGGGCCCATGGCTGCAGCTGCTGCTGCCTTGGTTCTTGCAAGTTGCAGCGCTGTTTCCGTTGGCTGCGGGCAACTGAACACCCAAAAAATCTTCGTCAATCCTCGAAGATGATAAGCACTTCTCTTGTGGCCTATAAGATGTGTAGCCTATTTTTATTGTGTGTTTTTCTTGTAAAAATAGGGGGACCTTTTTCTTTTTATTTAACATGGCAAATATGATTTGTTTCCAAAAAGAATATTTATAGAGAAGATTTCTTTCTTGGTCCAGAGAGCCATCTCCCATTTCCCTTAAGGAAATGAAGCAAGAGATACAAGGTTCACAGCAGAAAAATAAAGAAAACTCAGCTCGAATTTACCTCATAATTTATATCGGACCAGCTATACTACTTGCGATAGAAAAAAATAGAGAAAGCCTTTCGCATTTTCAGCTTCCCCGGTTCGCTTTAAAATTCGTGCACGGATGAAGAAATAAAAATCAAACAACTGGCTTGAAACGAGCTCAAAGTTCATGGAACCTCATGTCTCGCTCTCAAGTGTCAAGTCTCTCGCCGTCAAGTGTCAAGGTTGCCACGTAATTCTCAAAAACGATTGCAAGAGGGAACCTGATGACTGGTGAGATCACATATGGAGACAACCAGCGGTTGAGTTGAGGGAGACACGAGTGAACATGGCTGCACTTGACTTGGCGCTGGTGCCTTGTGTAGAAGGAAAAAAAAGAGGGGTTGCTATACCGGGTCCCATAAAAGATTAAGTCTTCATCCCGAGTCTACGGTCCAGTTTGAGAGTCGAAATCATGAGAAATAACTAATGAGTAGCGAGCTGGTGAGAACATAAAGAAATTAAAAGTAAGTTTTTCCGTTTTTCTTTCACTTTATTTTCTAAATTTTATATATACAAATTTTCAAAATCCGTGTGACAATCTATATTGTTTTAGGAGCTGAATATTCTAGAATAAAAAAACTACAGCTATAAAAAACTTCTCCAAACAAGATCTAAGTTATTTAGGCCATCAGATGAAGTCAAGCATCACATCATACCCATAGATATTTTGTGGAACATGGTACTCGATATCCACTTCATTATCATTATTTTTCTAACATTGCTGCAAAATATAAATATATGTGGAATAATCATAAACTTAAGCCGTAGACGTGCTTTTAAAATGACTATCAAAGTTTATGTAATCACTATTTTGCAGGTTGCATAGCATTTATCTTTGCAGGATAGGCATTCCCATTCCTATCTAGCGGCCATAGGCCGAGCACATAAACTTTGCTAAAATGAACTTAATTATGTACTTTCAATTGGTACTGAAATCATTAGATCTTAGAGCATGTTCAATGAGAAATGCGAGATTGAGATAAAGCTTGTCATCTCATCACATTTTAGCGCTAGATTCCTTTTTTTTTTCTTTCTAAAAAAATGCTTGGCAATTACTCTTAACCCGACATGGGGGAACATTCTTGGATAATAATGAAACAACAAAAAAAAAAGACCTGCATAAGGTAGTTGACTGAGCTGGAACTATAATACCATTAGTATAGAACTCTTGAAAGATAATATTATCATTCTTGATAACGTATCGAAATATATCATATTTTTTATTGTAAAATTTGATTAGGTATCTCTAGAAACTAAAATTTCACAACTAATTTCTACAGGTACTTTCTCTAAGTACTGTAAAAAATTTTGAACTCTAATGTGGTTGATGCGGTTGTGCTGCTGCGTACTCCCTCCGTCCCATAAAAAACCAATATAGTACCAGATGTGACACATCCTAATACAACGTGTCTAGATTCGTTGTACTAAAATATGTCACATCCAGTACTAGATTCATTTTTTCGGGACGGAGGGAGTAGCTAGCTAGAGCGACCAGCTAATAAAAACAGCAACAACAAAACATGCCAATCCCTCTCTTCTCTCCGACGCCTCTCTCTCCCTCTCCCTCTCCCTCTCGGGCCTTTTCTGTTTCAGTAAAAATCTTAACCTTAGCCTCCCTCTGCAATGACTAGTATATGTACCCTATCAACTAAAAATATCTTGCCTCTTCTTCTTGGCCAGCATTGCTAATATACAGCATTATAATGGTTATAACTACACTTCCAATTTTAAATTACTTCTTGTTCTAGATTTGTCTTAAATTAACCATGTCTAGCTAGTTTTACCATTAATTTTAAAAAATCCATATAGTTACATATCATGTGAATTATATAATATAAAATTATTTCTCACATAGTGAATCTAAAGTATAAATTTAATGATATCAAACTATATGAGTTTATAAAAATTAATGCATGGTGATTAACTTTGTACATAGAACGAATTAAAAAGACGATCGAGTAGCTTAAAATGAAGGGAGTATAATAAATTCCGAGGATAAATGTTGATAATTGGCAGAAAGTTGAATGAGACGAGGGAGAAAGTGATTGGATTGGCGGACTATTCCATGACTAAAAATCTTGGTGGCTAGTCCCTGGCCCATAGGGAAAGCTAGATGCATAATTAGGGCTCAGGAGGGTCCACGAATAGCTAAAATCTTCAACGATGCTCCGGGGCCCCTCAAATATGGTTGTCGTAGAGCTGAACATCACATCGATATACCACACTGTACCCGTAGATTTTTGAAATCCCGATCAAGGATGTAATAACCAGGGGCGGATCCAGGAACAAAAAAAAAATTAGAGGGGCTCAATTACACAGTTTCTTCAACCTCCAGCCATCTAGAAACATTTAGTTTATCATTTATGGTGAAAAAATTGAAGGGGTGCTCCGGGGGTATCCATGGGTCTTGTGGGTGTAGGGGGGACTCGAGTCCCCACTGCACCCACGTTGGATCCACCCCTGATAATAACTAATACGAGGTGTTTATGACAATATAATGTGGTGACAAGAAGTGTTTTGGCAAGTGGCATGAAGTATAGATATACAAGAGCTTGGCTGTGCTTTCTTTTCAAGAGGTTGGGAACCTTTATCCTGACATTCAAAAGGGAGCGACCGATTAGCGTATGATTAATTAAATATTAATTGAAGAAACTTTAAAAGTAGATTAATATGATTTTTAAAGCAATTTTTATATGGAAATTTTTTATAAAAACTCACCTATTAATGGTCTGGGAAACATGCGTGTGGAAAATGAGAAAAGAAAAGTTGAAAATGTATAGTATAGAACGAAGGTCTTCCTTAGAAAGCTATACTCCATTTGACAAAAGAGTTGAGCTGTGGAGTACATGTCTAGAACCTTTGACAAACAAGCAGATGCATCTATCGTGCAATATTAGTACTTCTGCCCTATTGGTAGGTAATTGGCAGTTCTTCAATTTGTTGTACATCATCATACGTCCTGAACTGGTGTTTGGATCCAGGGACTTAACTTTAGTCCCTCTATTTAGACACTAATTTAGAGTATTAAATATAGACTACTTACAAAACTAATTACATAAATGAAAGCTAATTCACGTGACAAATTTTTTAAGCCTAATTAATCCATAATTAGAGAATGTTTACTGTAGCATCACATAGGCTAATCATGGATTAGTTAGGCTCAATAGATTCGTCTCGCGAATTAGTCCAAGATTATGGATGGGTTTTATTAATAGTCTACGTTTAATATTTATAATTAATATTCAAACATCCGATATGATAGGGACTTAAAAGTTTTAGTACCATCTAAACAGGGCCTAAAGCCCCATTGTTTCTTATCGTTTCAATACTAGCACATCTTACAAAAAAAAATACTAGTAGTACACAGTCTGGTCATTGAGCCTAACTAATCCATGATTAGCCTATGTGATGCTACAGTAAACATTCTCTAATTATGGATTAATTAGACTTAAAAAATTTATCTCGTGAATTAGCTTTCATTTATGTAATTAGTTTTGTAAGTAGTCTATATTTAATACTCTAAATTAGTGTCTAAAGACAGGGACTAAAGTTAAGTCCCTGGATCCAAACACCACCTTAAGTGCTTCAGTGACTTCCCAAGGTTGAAGCTCTGACTATCAAGGATAAGAAAGAGTGAGATGAGCACGTACATATATATACTCACTAGTTCAACATTTTTTATTAAAAGAAAATGGAAGATATATTACATTTTTTGTCTCTGCACATAGTGCATCCAGCTAAAAGTCTAAGACCAAATAAAAGGGTGGTTGATTCCTGATCTGAAACGCACAAAAGGAATGGCACATAAAGCTATGCCCATTTTCTTCATCAATATAATACTCCATACATTACAAAATATAAGGCACAACTAATTCTTCAGATGTTTCACAATGCAAGGCGGGCGTGCATGCATGCAAGTAATTAACTAACACCTCCTCTCCATTCTCGAGATATCTAATTCTATTAGATGAATGCATTATATTTATTAGAATGATCCAAATAAGAAGGTGATAATAAGTGTTTTCTTGATCTTTGAGTTAAAAGTAGTTTGTGCCTTATATTTTAGAATGGACGGAGTAGTAAAAAAATATTTTAATTGCAGTAGAGCGAGTCAACGGGTACTCATGAATTCTAACCCGTCCTTACGTTGTGTCTCGTCGTACAACCCGTGACTTTACCTAGGTTCAAGCTCCGTGATCGATGAGTGTGGTTCCGAAGATGGTGGGATGTCTAGGGTTTCCGAGTAGCTTCTGTTCCTGCCAAAGATATACGCCGGCCTGTAGGGTGCTTGCAGAGAGACAGTGCCGCTGCTGAGCATGAGGATGATCGCAGACATCGATGGCCTGTCCACTGGGTTCTGCTGAACACACAATAGCCCAATGTTGATGCATTTCAGAATGTCTCCCCTAGGGTAGTGCGTGCCCAAAGAAGGATCCACTATTTCTGTAACGGTCCCCTCGTTCCAGTGCCTCCAAACCTGCCATGTTAACAGCTAATAATCAGCATTATTCAACTATACAAAAAAGATGCAAGAAAATGTGCTGATTGCCACAATGTGGCTTACAAGGTTGAAGAGGTCTTCACAATGTTCTGAGATTATCGCGTAGCTGTTCCTTCGCCCTGTGATGATCTCCAAGACCAGGACGTCGAAGCTGAATACATCGAGCTTCGTTGAGTATTGCCCACGCATGGCGTACTCCGGAGACATGTAACCACTGTGACAAGATTCTGTAAGTTAGTCATATACTCCATCCGGTCATATTTTAGCACTTTTAACATAAAAAAAAATGACCGGAGGGAGTATAGTGCCATGAACAAGGGAAGAAAATCAGAATATGTGGAGGAAATTAATTACAGTGTCCCAATAACGTGGCTTGTGGCGTTCCTAGTTTGATCATCTCCGAAAATCTTTGCCATCCCAAAATCCGCAATCTTGGGTTTCATATCCGCATCAAGTAAAACATTACTCGCTTTCAGGTCCCGATGGATTATCTTCAATTGAGAATGTTCATGCAAGTATTGTAGGCCTCGAGCAATTCCATTCAGAATCATGTATCTCTTCCCCCAATCAAGTTGTTTGCTTTTATCTGGATCTGGATTCAAATGATAAATTCTCAGTTTAAATATAAATCTATTCACCATGTCAAACAAATTCAAGTGAAGACAAGTACCAAAAAGAACGGTATCCAGGCTTTTGTTGGGCATGTACTCGTAAACAAGCACCTTCTCTCCTTCTTCCAAGCAGACGCCAATAAGCCTAACAAGATTCTTGTGCTGCAGCTTGGCTACCAAAGATAGTTCATTCTTCAAATGTCCTAGCCCTTGTATGGAGCAATTGGAAAGCCTCTTTACTGCTACTTCTTGTCCATTAGGGAGAACACCCTGAGTAATCAAATATTGTTTTTCTCGTGTAATTTTATCATCCTTGAAAAGATACTGAAAGGTACATATTTTCCCGTGTAAAATTTGGTACGTACAGATACCACAGATACTAAGTATCTTGAGATACCAAGACTTTTAATGTAAAATTTAGGTAAATCAGGATATTTTCTCGAGGACCGTAAAATTTCTCTATTTCTTTAGTGTCAAAATAAACACTATTTTTCCCCATTTTGAATGGAGGCGAAATAAATGGTACACAAAAATATACCTTAAAAACAACACCGAATCCTCCTTCCCCAAGCCTGTTGCTTTCATCAAAGTTGGCTGTTGCTGATTGCAATGTTGAAAGATTAATGAAGACGGATTCAAAATCTTCAAGATCCTCCGTATTTTCTGCATCCATTGAAATGGAAGGTCCATATAAAATATTTTTTACACTGTAGCTGATTTTTGCTACTTGTTAGCTAGCAGGATCTTTGCTACATTTAATTTTGTGTGTCTTCACGTTATATTTCTGTCTATAAATTTATTTTGACGTTTTTTTTTGTTATATTTCACGTTATATACATCATGCAGAAGGGTCTTACCGATGAGTGGTACTTTGGTCGGCAATCTTTTCTTCCTCCAAATATAGAAGCTAACTAGTGCGATTATGAGTAATCCAGCAAATACTATCGGAAGTACAATTGCTAGAGCTGGGACTGATTTCTTCTTTCCTGGAATACAGTGATAGAAATCTCAGTACATACTCAACATCTGAGAGAAAAATAATTTTAATGCTTTTATTATATATATCAGATAGGTTTAGTACCAAATATTTGTTGAAGATAAGAAAACATGATGGCCAGGAGGAGCAAAAGATAAATAACAACACTGAGTGTTAAAGGCCACTAGCTATTAGCTAAAGGTATTTCTTTTGTTTTACATGCTTGAAAATAAGAACATATATATTGTAGTCCTTGAGGAGACATCACCCTTCAGGGTATTAATCTCTAGTACATCTTACTACTTTTACCTTTATACTCCCTATGTCCCTAAACATTTGACGTTGTTGACTTTTCAAAATATATTTGACCGTTCGTCTTATTCAAATTTTTTGTGAAATATGTAAAACTATAGGTATACATAAAAAGTCTATTTAACAATGAATTAAATGATAGGAAAAGAATTAATAATTACTTAAATTTTTTTAATAAGACAAATGGTCAAACATGTTTAAAAAAGTCAATGGCGTCAAATATTTAGGGACGGATGGAGTATTAGATGGGTGCCAAATGGTTATACAAAGGGGTACAGAGTGAAAAAAAATAGGGTCTAAGGCCCTTTTGAGTTTCGACACATCTTCATATCTTCTATTTGCATTGAATTTGAAGCTGGCATGCTAAATTGCGATGGTTTAAAACTAAAATTTTATATTTTATTTCAAAATATTGGATCTAAAGCTGTACTAAACAAGGTTGAAATATGATATATCTCTTCCAACGAAACTCCTCAGTAAAATCATTCCCTTAAAATATACTCCTACTAGATAGATATAAAAGCTTACTCCTTAAAAACTGGCGTCGGCCATGGCGGGTAAAAAACTGAATAGTAACTCTGTCGATCGAGTGACACACATGGAAGGTACAGTAAAAAAACAAACTGATCACCTTGTGGCGGCCCAACCTGCAGCTGCAGGTGCACCATGGCGTCGCCGCCGTAGAACGAGAAGACCTCAAAACGCAGGCCGCAGCGCTCGCCGACGACCCTTCCTCCCCGCGAGTTGGTAGGAAACACCTGCCGGGTCATCTCCGCCATGGCCGGCGCCAGGCACGCGCGGCACTGCGCCGGCGTCATGTCCGGCGTGCACTGGGCCAAGGCGTAGATCTTGGAGAACGAGTCGTCGTCGCCGAACTGACCGCCGACGACGCCGACGTCGCCGGTGGCGAACCGTGTCGTCGAGTTGGCCACCGCGTAGTCGACGGTGGCGTTGAGGAGGTCGGCGACCAGGCGGTAGAAGCGGCCGGCGACGGCGGCGCCCAGCTTCTGCGAGATGGAGGACGTGACCACCACCTTCGAGTTGTTCATGGCGGCGAGGAAGTCCTCGCCGGAGAAGCGGATGTGGCAGGCGTCGTAGTACATGGCGACGTCCGTGTCCTCGGGGCACACCTGCTGCGCGTCGCCGAAGGCCATGCCGACGTACAGGTTGCAGGTGTCCGCGCTCAGGTCGCCCCGGCAGAGCGCGAGCGCGTACAGCTCGCCGGCGACGGCGGCGGTGGCGAAGTGGAGCGGCGAGGTGGAGGCGTTGGTGGGGAGGGTTTTGGCCACCTGCTGGAGGCTGGTGGCGAAGGTGCTGTTCGCCGTGTAGCGGCCGCCGCCGCAGACCTGGTCGAACGCGGCGGACGGCGGCGGCGGCGCCACCACGGCGAGCGCCAGGACGAGAGCGAGTGTACGGACGAGGCCGTGCATAGCTCAATACTACTGAATTCAGGCGGGAGATTTCTCTGCTGTTCGCGTAATTTTAGAGATGGATCAACTCATCAGTTGTGTTCGCAGGATAAGTCGAGCATAAATAGAGGAGTGATTTTACAGTTAGGACAAAAAGTTACCACATTTTTTAATGTAAAATTTAGTATCTTTCAGTATTTTGAATATTCAGAGTTATCAAAATTTGTACTAATATTAAATATTGATACCTTCCGATACTTCTCAAAGACGATAAAATTACTTTAAATATAGATATTTACGGTTACGCAGCCCTGTTCCAGCCAACGCGAAACTTTTCGCCAAGCTAATTACACGGAAATTAAATTGATTTTCATATATAAAAAAAAGGCCCAAAAGCCTTTGATAGCATATCTTACTCCTATACCTACTACGTACACACAGCAAAAAAATTTCAGCAAGAGAAATCGATCGTTTGTCATGTGAGTTGAGACCGACCCTCTCTGGCTTTCAATTTTACTGTTTTACACAACATTTTTTTCCCAAGTGCCGTCTTCAAACGTCAATGCAAATGTTTGTTATGTCGACCGTTTATTATCGGATAAAAATCAACGGTGCCGCATGGGTGTGACAGAGAGCGTACTGATGGTCCACGTATCCTTTTATTCAACCAGTAATTTGTAGTTTTTTTCTATTTGTCTTTTAATTAAAGCAATCATAGAGGAACACAAGAAAAGCGATGAATGAATTCTTAGAATCAACCAAAAATCAACGGCCACATCATTTACTCTACAAGTCGTTGTCAAAATTTAAACTATAAAACTTAATTTCAAAATTGATTTAATTTTTTTCGGACGTAAATTTTTTTCAATATTGATTATTTAAGCACCAGTTACACATGTTTATAAGTTTTACTTATTTTTTATCCTTATAATTATAATTAGCTCATGGTAAATCGATAGGATCTATAAATACGTATGTTTGTGCATGAGAACCTCCGGCTAAAGGTGGCCACTGGCTAGTGTTGGCCTGGCCTGTGGGTGTCGTTGTTATCAGACATAGCGACTGGAGTGTCACATAGTGCTTCAATAGTTCACTGGCTATGGCCCATTACCACCATCTCCGCTGCTATATGGTCCCTTATCATACTCTTATATACTACCTTCATATTTTAATGTATGACGCCGTTGATTTTTTTTTAAGTTTTGATCATTCGTCTTATTCAAAAAAATTTATGTAATTATCATTTATTTTATTATGACTTGATTTGTCATCAAATGTTCTTTAAGCATGACATAAATATTTTCATATTTGCACAAAAAAATTGAATAAAACGAATGGTCAAACGTTGGTCGAAAAGTCAATGGTGTCATACATTAAAATACGGAGGGAGTATTTAACTCTAAATAATAGAGCAAACATCTAATATGAAATATATGGCTACAGGGTACACGACGTGTGTGTGACTGCGATAAGGGCAAATGTGCCACCAAGGGTCTGTTTCAATTCCATACCTCAATTTACCACAAATTTGTGTTAAAGGTGTATCAATTTGTAAATAGTATGGTCAAAAAAATTAATGGTCCACTTATGAAAAATTAAAATGGTGTATGACTAGTGGAGCTAAAATATAAAGAAGTATTGGCATATTAAAGTTGTGAAAACAAACCAAACACTAGTTATAACACACGGTTGATTCGTTCGAAGTGGATGGCCGGTCACCTGTTAAAGATATGTTGAGAGCCTCACCAAGGGACTCGGGATTATTCCGTAGGGTAGTCTCCATTTGTAACGGCCATACACGTGGGTTTGTGTTAAGTGGAACCACACATTCCCCGTGCGTTGAGGTCTAGAACCTTTTAATAACTTGAAAAAAAAACGCGTCGAACTGGAGGAGGTGGAGGGAATCCCTCTCCTCGTCGTCCGCTGGTGACCCCTCGTCGCGCCACTCCTCTCCGCCTTCACCGCCAACTTCCTTGCCATGCAGGTGCTCATCGCGCCGCCCTTGTCTCGGCGCTGCACGTCGCCGTGCCGTGCCGCCCGCCTGCCCGTGGTGTCTCCGCATAACGCCCCGCCAGCTTGGCGCGCCGCCGCTCCCTGCAGACTGTAGAGCAGGGGAGAGAGAGAGGGGGGGATAGAGAGAAGAGAGAGAGCCACATGTGGGGCCCATGTGGGTCCCACATTTTTTTTATTATTGTGTGTGAAACTGACATGTGGATCTCATGGGTTTTTATTTTTTTATTAAATTGCCACGAAAGTGATACGTCAATACCACGTGGGAAGACCAAGTCAAAGGAGCCACGTAGACGCCATGTCAGCTAAAACTGAGCTGCACGGTTCTGTAAGTTGAAAGATGCATCTTACCTGGTTTTGCACTGAGGGACGAATTTCGGACTCGACAACAAATTGAGGGACCGAAAGTGAACTTATTCCATCGACAATCAAGCCATCGTTGGAAGCCCAGTCAACGAGTGAACATAAGAAATTCGCCGCAAGCCCGCAACTTACAGGTGCCACAAAAAGCATAAAAGGCGCGAAAGGCTTGCGAATTCCCGTCTCCCGCCATCCCCCTCGCCCGCCAAAAGAATCCCAAATCCGCAAATCCAACCTCATAAATCTGCCCACCATTTCTCCCGCTCCAAATGCCCAAACCGCCTCCCGCTCCGCGCCAATCCCCATCGATCCACCGGCGGCGGCTGCGGCGGCCATGGACATGTCGTCGATCGCCTCCCGCCTCGGCCTCTCCGGCTCCCGCCCCGTCGTCCGCAAGGCCGCCGAGCTCCGCCGCCTCTGCGACGTCACCTTCGACTCCTCCGTCCTCGGCATCGTGAGCAACCGGGGCTTTTTCCTCCTATGCTGTTTCTTTCTGGTCGGTTCGTGTTCGTGTCTCTGAGATCTTTTGGCTTCGCGCAGGGGGAGGTGTGCAAGGCGATCATCTGCCTCGAGATCGCGGCGTCCAAGTGAGTGTTGGACAAATTGCCTTACAAGTGTTCGACGAATTGCCCGCCTAGAGGGGGAATCGTGTTGCTCAGTGGCGTGACCTGGTTTGCTGATCTGGTGGTTTGCGCAGGTTCCAGGTGATATTCGACCGGGCAGAGGCGGTGCGGATGAGTGGCATGTCTGAGAAGGCGTATATCAGATCATTCAACGCGCTGCAGAATGGTCTTGGTGTTAAGTACGCTTCTTTCCTCTTCTGTTCTACCAATCGATGCGTATAAACTACACCTCGTGTCTTCGCTTTTGACTAATACAATGTAATTGCCTAATTCCTCTTGCAGGACTACATTGGATGTGCGTGAATTGGGCATCCAGTTCGGCTGTGTCAGGCTGATACCTTTCGTGCAGAAGGGATTGTCGCTGTAAGTTTGTTCTCTTGTGGCTGTGGAAGCTCGTTTGTACTGAAATCTTGTATTTGAGTCCAATTGTTCGTTACGAGCTGTGCAATTTAGTTTGATTAAGCTGTAGTCGAGTGTTGCATACAAATTATTTGATGCCTTATAACTGTACCTAATGTGTTTTTCTTTCAGCTACAAGGAGCGTTTTTTGGCAGCACTGCCACCTTCTCGCCGGGCAAGCACTGACTTTGGTCGACCAGTGTTCACTGCAGCTGCATTCTATTTATGTGCAAAGAGGCATAAGGTCCTAGCAGAATCAGTAGCAATGATTTTTTTAATAGATACTTTGCCTCTTGTATGCTGATGTTTTCCCCTATTTATTTTGCAGCTTAAAGTTGACAAACTGAAGTTGATTGATTTATGCGGAACATCTAGTTCTGAATTTACAACGGTAATGATTAACATTCTCATATATTCACGTGCATTGCTAGTGCATATATCTTATCCTAGCACGCATGTCTAGACAATGGGAGTATGCATGTGCATGATTGGATTTATGCTATGGATCATCTTGTTTTGACTGTTAATTTGTGGTGGCTGCAGGTTTCAACATCCATGGCAGATCTTTGCTTTGATGTTTTTGGGATTGCCAAAGAGAAGAAGGATGCAAAGTCCATAAAAGGGAATAGAGGTATCTGTGTTCTGGAGGGTCGATCCTTTCTTTTTTTTTTAAAAAAAAAAATCTTTGCATCCTTTCTTCATATTCAGGATTGACTATTCATTTCAGAATTATACACATGACAACTAGCAGTGTTGAAGTGCATAATTTGCTAGGAATCTTGTGTAGTATACTCATAATTTGTAACCTTTATGCAGAACTGCTGGATGTTTTGCCTAGCAAAAGGAAACATGATGACGACAGTGATTCCTCTGGTGAATCCTCAGGGGATGACCAAGATGAACTAGACGTATGTACCGCTTTACTTGCAGAGTATTGATAATTCATGTCATGGAACTTTAGGGATAAGCTGCCTTATTATTTTTGAGCTCTGATTATACCAAAGTATGAAACTGCCTAAGATGCTTGGTATTGATACTATATATGAATTTGTTTCTGCAACACTAGGCTAACAATGGTGTAGTTTCAAACGTTCACTTGGTCACTTGCATTTTGTAAGATGAGAGCGAGAAAAAATGAACATATAAGTTTGGTTGGTTCTGTAAACATTGGTTGGAAAAAATGCATGCTGCATGTGTTTAACCTGTGAAGAACCTTGATTTTGGCAGAAAGGTTTTCTGGTTACAAAGGCATAACCTTCTAGTTTGGTGATTTTGGCTTGTTGAAATATGATCACATATAGTTTAATTTACACAATGAATGGCTGCTAAAGCCAATACAAATGCATGGTGCCAGTGTGCCACTTATGTGTACTGATTCCTTAATTATGTACTAGACGTTTAGAGAGGAGCTTGTAAAAATTTCAAGGGTAAAGACTCCAAAGTGAATATGATTGTGCATATTTCCGAGTAGTTTCTAATTTATTGAACCTGTAGCACCTTTAGAATGTTTCTGATCTTATTTCTTTTACGTTCATTTGGGTTCTTTTTGGTGTCACAGAATTTTGTAGTCAAATGTTATGTGCATTCTTCTGGACAACTGACTGATGCAGCTGTTCCTGTTTCTTCCAATCTCAGCTGCCAACTTACAAAAGACACAAGAAAATGGAAAAGGAAGCTTACAATGACTGGAAGTCATCGGTTCTCTCCTCCAACAAGCAAACCAAACCAGGTTTGGACCCTGAACTGTTCTACCTCGTCCACTTAGTGAGTTTTAAGTTTTAACCATCTAGCCGATGAGCTTATCGTGCTGTATTGTTGCAGACCCTGCAAAACCCAGGAAACAAGCTCAGCTTAACTTCAAGAAGAAGCCGTCAGACATCGCCCTAGAAGTATCATCGGCAGCCAACTAAATTATTCTCAACTGAGGCAAAAAAATGCTCTTAGCATCATAGAAGTTCCTCCTGAATGCAGGAAGGAAATCGTTGCCCCCCGTTCTCATTTGTTCTAAGATGCTGACATATTGGTATCCACAAAAAAAACATGTTACTTTCTCGCGACATTCTTGTGTAAATGATGACATTTGTTTCTTCAAAAAAAAAAAAAAAACGGTGACGTTTTTAAATGTACATGAGGAATTCATTGAATTGTTCTATTTTGATGCTGTCATCGACCATCAGGCTTATGCCAAGTGCTCTCTTATTTTATATCCTCAGTTGCCAGTTGCCAAGATATTTCAAGGTGCATGCTGCATGTGTCGCTGTTATCTTCTAATGCACATTACCCAAATGCATTCTGTATCCTTGTTGAATCTGCAATGAGTTATACAGATGCTAGTAGTAACATTTAGTACTTTCTGAAAATTTCAACAGAAAAACCTGGCATGAATAACAAGGACAACACTTTGTGTTCTCTGTCTTTGACGGCATGGTAACACTGTTCAAGGTTGTTTGACAGTCAAATGCCGGGCAATGAGACAATGATATACCCTCCACTACCAATAGATTTATTTTGTTTGGTTTGGAAGTGCAAGCTTAATATGCTTCTTAACAAGGAGTATAATTGAAGTATTAAAGTGCATGCGGTGTTTGTCATTAGTGCAAGCTTTTGACCTTCTCATTCCATAGCTGCTAACATGGCGATTGTCTTTGCAAAATATCATGTAGGTCAATTGCTTACTTAATGATGATGAATCTATGAGACGTCCATTTTCATGCTGCCATGGGGATGGAGATAACCTCTTAATCCCTGTCGTAATGGCGTTAGGCATGCGTAGCCAAGCGGCCGATAGGTGAAGAGACATTAGTATCTCATCTGCTTAAGTCCGAAGATATTTCAGTAGAATTTGATTAATAGTGCAATTGTGGAGAAATAAAGATTTGTTTTCTTTCGTAATCACAGTGACGCAGGACTTGTCTGTTTCTTCTTGTTGCATTCCATGCTCCAACTCCAAGTCCAACGTTGGTACTCCAAAGTCTACGTCAAATCACAAACATACCAAGAAACAGAAGTAAAAAAAAGAAAGAAAGAAATAAAAACTCATACTCTAGTGACAACGCATAAACGAAATTGAAGAATTAGTATATTTATTAATTATCTGTATCATCTCACAATGTCAGTCTTAACTCTTACTCCCTTCGTCCCATAATATAAGAGATTTTGACTTTTTACTTGTACTATTTGACCACTCGTCTTATTCAAAAAATTGTGGTTAAAGTACTTTGGATAATAAAGTAAGTCACAAATAAAATAAATAATAATTCTAAATTTTTTTAAATAAGACGAATGGTTAAACAGTACAAGCAAAAAGTAAAAATCTCTTATATTATAGGACGGAGGGAGTATACTAAGGGTGTGTTTGCAACCCCTTTTTTCCAACCCATCTCTCTCGTTTTCCGTGTGCACGCTTTTCAAACGGCTAAACGGTGCGTTTTTTAAAAAAAAATTCTATACGAAAGTTGCTTTAAAAAATCAAATTAATCTATTTTTGAAAAAAAATTAGCAAATACATAATTAATCACGCGCTAATGGACCGCTCCGTTTTCCGTATTTACTGTTCCGGATGGGAACTAGAGGCAGCGAACGCACCCTAAGGCATCAAACCCTATTCAGAAGTCAGAACAATTCATTTTCACCATGCAAAGACATGCGTCAAACCCCATTTAGATAAATTCATTTTTAGTGTTGGGTACGTTTGGTTGTTTGCTAACCTAAGCTATAGCCCAGTTGGGCAAGCCACTTCATTGCTGCTTTGCTAGGCTTGCCTTGCCTAGCTGTTTAATTCTTTTGCTTCTAACGGTAATACCGATTGTCAGATGTTCGTTTTTTCCACCAAGAGATTAGCTTAAAACAACAAAATATATTCATTTTACAGTATATTGTTACAACGTGATCACGGGTAGGCTTGCCTTACCAACTTTGGCAAAGGTGCGGAATAAATCTGTGACTCTGATTGCGGTGAAGCGAACGAGAAGTGTTATGTGCGGAGGAATAGGGAAGGCATGCAGGCGACGATAACATAACGAAACATCGTTGGAGAGTGAAAATTGTTGGAGTCGCTGATTTACAGCGGCGCGCGTGTGAAGCTTGTCGTCGATGGCGAGCCGAATTCGCTCTCCCTGGCTAGCGAGCCTTTTCTCGCTGCTTCGGGTTAGCTTGCCTGCAAGAGCTAGGAAATTTTGATAGTTCCAAATGGCTGGCCTCACCAAGTTAGGCTAGCTGTTCCAAGCCTTAGATATAAGCATACCGTAAGTCCGTAACTAGCCTAGCTCAGTTCACAAGCTTAGGTTTCTAATCCTAAAGCATCGCTAAATATTTAGTGAATAACCGACAGCTCCTATAAGATTTATAATCCAATTCCCTTTTTCAAAACCAATTGGGACTACCTAAAAAAATTGTCGTAAGTTTTTGAGAGGAAAACTTTCAGATGTAACTATACCATACTATAGTTACATTATAACTTGCATATAACTATATTGTACCTCCTCCGTTTTATATTATAAGACTTTCTAGCATTCCTCACATTTATATACTCCCTCCGTTCTTTTTATTTGTCGTTTCCGACAACTTCGGCGAAATTAAGGTTCACGCGAATTTACCCTTTTGCCCTTCCTCTTCCCCGATTCGTTCCTCTTCCATGCGGCGGCGGCGCCCCATCCCAATCACCAGCGCCACGGCAGGGCCGACGGCGGGGACGGCGGCGCTCTTCCCCACCTCCCTTGCCGCGGCTTCCCCTTCCCACAGGTAGCGGCGCCGGCATCCTGCTTCCCCCCGCCGGTGAGCACACACACGTATGCACATACTCCCTTTTCTCATTCCCCTCTTCCTACACCTTCTCTCACCTCCCTCCCGTCTCTTCGCGAGCCCGCCTCCACCGCCGCCGCTGAGCAGCAATCATCGGCGGTGACCGCCTTCTGTCCGCTAGCACTGACTGACACCATCCTCTGCTGCAACTTCTTGGCCAACTGAGCAAGCTTCTTTGCACGAAACATGGTTGATCTGCCGCTGCCGCTGGTGGCGGCGGCGAGGGGAGGCTGGTCCAGAGGTGAGTCGTTGTTGCCTTCCTAGGGGGGCGTGTATGGCTTCGTCGCTTTGTGAGGATGAGGGGGGAAAAAGTATGAACTGGATGGATTGGGTTGGGTTGCTCTTAGCTCTCTTGGTTTTGGGACGAAGTGGAAATTTAGTAGTGTTTTTTTTTGACATATTATGAGTTGGTTTTATGAGAGACGTAAACCATGAGATGGAAATAATGCTTTTAGGCCCTGTTGATGTGTATCATGTGCGTCCAATTTTGGAGTTGGAGGAGCCTAATTTGAGTTTCTGCCATACAGATTAAAGAATTCTCATATTTTAATTTACGAACTTAAAAGCCAGATGGATAATGTTGTTGTTGTGTTTGGACCATTTATATTTTTGTAGCACTGCAAATTTAATTGCTGCAATGGGGTTAACTACCAGAACTACTACAAATCGAAAAGCAATTCCTTACTTCATCTTGAGGTGTTCCATGAAGGAATATTTTTGTCCAAACTGCTTTACAATCACACTGATGTTTGAACTTTCTATGCAGCGGTATAGTGAACAAGAAGTGTGATAAGAAGGCTCCAAAGAGAATCCATAAATCAGAGAGGGAGAAACTTAAGCGGGACAAGCAGAATGACCTCTTTAATGAGCTGGGAAACTTGCTAGGTATGTGTTTGTTTCGTAATTGCGAATCCATAAACATGATTCAGATTGCACAATTGCATTGCAACATTTGGATTTTTCTTTCTGAAATATGCTTATTTATGTCATTCCATCTAGTGTACATACTTTCAATACTGCTAGAGACATCCATTTATAATCTTGTAGGAGTAGTTTGTTCTTATCTATTACTAAATTTTAAGATGGATATTACAAACTCTCTGGACGAGTTACTACTAGAAATATAGCAGCTGAAATTGATTTAGCAGTATTTACATTTTCATCTGCCACAACCTAACTTTTCCCTTTACGTAAAATACAAAAAGGAAAAAAAAAAAGCAGCAGTTATAGTGAGTGCAAGTATCATTTGTCTAATTAATTTTTAGTTGTCTCAGTTTCAAAACTGCATTGTTTTTGCATGCGGAATTATATTTTCCTAAGCAACGTGCAAACTCCTTTCCAGAACCTGACAGGCAGAACAATGGGAAGGCATGTGTACTGGGTGAAACTACACGAATACTAAAAGATTTACTTTCACAAGTGGAATCTCTCCGGAAGGAGAATAGTTCACTGAAGAATGAATCTCATTATGTAAGCTCTTCCGAATTGAATGTCCTATTTGTCTTATTGCAAAATATTAGCTCAATTGTTCTCCTTCAATTAATTTGATGGCCATGGTCTGGTTAGTAATAATACCATGGATATGGAAAAATGTAGAGTAGTACATATGATCATGATAAGAGTTTCTTAGAATAGGGCTCCAATTATCATTACTTAGAAAACAAAGCCACCTTACTACTGATTCATAATCCTACTTTCCATGCTGCAAAACAGGTTGCATTGGAGAGAAATGAACTGCACGACGATAACAGCATGCTTCGTACTGAAATCTTGGAGCTTCAAAACGAGCTTAGGACGCGGATGGAAGGCAATCCTGTTTGGAGTCATGTAAACACCAGACCAGCTCTCAGGGTACCTTATCCGACAACCGGAGTGTTCCCAGTACAGCACCTGCCACATTTACCAGTCACCACGACGGCAGCATTTCCTCAGCAGCTACCGGTTATCATCGAGCAGCACTATGCCGCCACGCCAAGAGAACTTCAGCTCTTCCCTGAGTCTGCGACCAGCGAAGACAGTGAACCGTCACAAGAACACGGGATTTCTGACCATGTAACACGGCCTCAGCCAAGGTACCCAACACCAACGGCCACTTTGCCAGTAAACCTGTTTCCAGTGTTTCCAGGAAGACAAGATCAACAATGTAGCAGTGGTACTTCTGGCACTAACGAGGAAGACCGTATAGGTAGATCTTAGGTACACTACATAACGAGAGGTCCACACAATGATTTGAGAATTCCTTTAGTTTCAACGTTTAACTTTGCAAGTTTAGCAAATGTGAAACAGAGATCTGCGACTGTGCTCATGGGTAGCACCTAATCTGTATATCTGAATCTCAGTTTTAAGTGGTCAAATAGGTGACATTCAGAAAAGTTTGAAATGCTTTGATTATTCTGTATGATTTCTTTTCAGTAAGGACGCTTGGCAAAATCGGTCCCGTGATGCTCCCACGGTGGCCGCGCGTGAATCGTCTCTCAACCGTAAAATCGGGTATAAAGTCACTCTATTCGTTCTCACCGTTTTTTCGGAGATGGGCAAGTCTTTATACTCGGTTTTGTGATCGAGGGGTCGATGACTCAATCATAAGGGATGATAAATAGACTTATTTTCGAAAAAAATCTGTGTAAATTGGTCCTACAATTATCAGGCCCATGTAGATTGGGCCTGCTTAGTGAAGTCTCACGTAGCCCGGCCCAGTAAATCAGTACTAGGGTTTGCTCTGCTATATAACGAAGCTCTTGTTTGAGTGCGCCGCCTCTACCACCCTCCCCTCCACACCTTCTTCTTCTCCTCCTCCGGCGGCGGCGCGCGGCTCGGCGATCCACGGCACCTTGCCGCGGCAGCCATGGCGCACGTGAGCTTCTACCGCAACTGTAAGCTCCCCTTCCTTCTCCTCTGCTCTTGTAATGTGTGTTGCCTGTTCTATTCTGCAACATAGAAATGCTTCGCCTTCGTTCTCTCCGCTTGTTCTGAACTTGATGAGCTAGGCGCGCTGTGTTTAAGAGTAGTAGTATGATTTTTAGCCATGTAAACGAGTGGGTAATTGTACTGGAACGAGAGAAATTGGCTATGTTCTGATCCTCGAAGCCCGAAGCTTTGGCAATGCGGTTTCTTTTTCTACGCGAGTTAGTATGGCAAATGCTCAGATCAGATTGGGTGGGGGTGGGTGAGACCTCCGAGATATATGCTTTAGTCAATTTGATACCAGCCTGAAGAGAATATAGATTTTGCTTGGAAAATACATCACTTACTGATGTGGGATTATTCTGCAGTGTGACGTTTATTGGTAGATCATTGCCATTGCTGTGATTTTAAGACTAGGCTATTTATTTCTGTCACTTGACATTTTGGTGCAAGAGTAATGTACTTCTGCGGTTCTACCTAGTGCCTACGCATTTTGGTGTTATCTGTAATATCACTAGTGATTTTACTTACTGTAATGTGTAGTAGTGATTTTACTTACTGTAATGTGTAGCTTATGCTGTTAACGTGCTGTAGATGGTAAGACTTTCAAGAAGCCAAGGCGGCCATATGAGAAGGAGCGTCTTGATGCTGAGCTGAAGCTGGTGGGAGAGTATGGAACTGCTCACCCTGGATGAGAAGAACAACACCCGTCGTATCTTCGAGGGTGAGGCGCTCCTCCGCCGCATGAACTGCTATGGTCTCCTTGGCGAGGGTCAGAACAAGCTTGATTACGTGCTTGCACTCACTGTTGAGAACTTCCTCTAGCGCCGCCTCTAGACCATCGTCTTCAAGAATGGCATGGCCAAGTCAATCCACCATGCACGTGTCCTTATCAGGCAGCACCACATCAGGTTAGTAATCCACACTTCATCTCTCACCTACAATACTCCTACGGTACTGTGCTTGTTAGTCCTGTTGCAAAACATCACCGGTGAATCTTGTAGCTCAGCATATGCCATTCTGTGTACTTGAATCATGTGTAATTGACAGTTTCCCTTAAAACTGTAGTACATATATATAGAAAAAATTGCGGGATATAAGTTATTGAGCTTATGCAAAGTTTTCCTCTCTTTCTTGCTTCGGTGTGTTATGCTCTGCTACCGCTAGTTCTATGCAAACTGTAAACCAACAAGAATGGCTTGTTTCCTTATATGGGCCATGTGATGAGAATCCATATGCAATACTCACGACGGTCATCTGATACACTTAGTGTGTTATGTTGCAGTCATATATTCTCTGATGCCCATTGTTGCAACTTATTCAGTTCTGAGATTTTTTTTTTCTTTGATGATTCTTTTCTGTAACCCTATTCGGTAATGTGGTTTCTACATGTCTATGCATTTAGATTAATCCAGGAAACATGGTTCAATCTGATTTTTGAACATTTGCTCAAGTGTATACACATCATGTCCTTTTCTCTTGTATGATTTGTTCTCTAATTTAATTATAACCTATGCTTCTAGAGCAATATGCTAGTGAGTCCTTGCAGAAAATATCATTTGTGAATCTGTACTTTGGAATGTGCCATCCCTTGTACTTGGAAAACATATTATTGACAGTTCCCCAAAAAACACAGTCCATAGTTTTCCCCCTTTTTGCTCTAGTCTGTTATAGCCTCCATCTGCTAGTTCTATTCAAATTGAAATGACAAGAGTGGCTTGTTTCTTTCTACGGGCCATGTGATGAGAATCCATATGCAATACTCACGACGGTCGTCTGATACACTTAGTGTGTCATGTTGCAGTCATATTATTCTCTGATGCTCCTTTCTATGTGTAACATGGTTCAATTCTGAGATTCTTATCCTTGATGAACCATGTGTTGTAAGTTCTCTGTGCAACTAACTAATGTGGATTGTTCTTATCTTCACGCATTTAGTTTATTCCTGGAAAAACAGTGCAACCTGGAATTTGAACATTTGTTCTAGTGTATAGCTGTCATTTCCTCTTGCATAATTTATTTTCTGTTCTTCCTTTGTTAGCAATGGTTGATTTTGTTGAATAAATCTTATTCAGGTCCCTTGATCTGGATCAAATGTTCAGGGTGTTTTTCTCTTGTGTTAGTACTAAGCGTGCACTCTTTTGCTACTTTTTTGCTATTTTTATGTGTTCCTACTTTTTTTTTTTCTGGAGAGCACTTGATGCGAATTTGTATGTATTTTGTTTGGCACAATGAGGAGGTAATTTAGCTAATGTATCTCTGAGGTCTGAAGGCCAATGACTCCTATGTCCTTTTCATTCTGAGTGCCTTATTTTATTCTGAAAATGGAAAGATATGTTATCTATTTCCTGTTTACTTCCATTGGTTCGCCATCTTTGCCGCTCCTCCTAACAGAGTGCATTACAGTTATGGATGTAGTTCTAGCGCGATACATCCAACTTCTTTGAATCCTATGGTCTTCTTCACAGTTTGAGCTGCTGTTTTATCCTTGGATCTAACAACTTTGTATGTTACACTTTCTCAGGGTGGGAAGGCAGCTCGTCAACATTCCATCATTCATTGTGAGGCTTGAGTCTGAGAAGCACATCGCCTTCTCCCTCACCAGCCCGCTGGGCGGCGGCCCTGCTGGAAGAGTGAAGAGGAAGAACCAGAAGGCCTCGGGTGGTGGCGGTGACGGCGAGGAGGAGGAAGAGAAAGAGCTCGGCCATAGGAACTTAAGCAACATGATTTGATTGGAAGGTGAATTGAGCTTTAGAGAAATTTTAGATGGTGGCAATGGGGGTTTGTCGTTGAGAGAATTTTGTTGTCCTAATTCAGAGCCCTGCTTTGGGAGACAGTTTTGAAACCGTCGCTTTATCCCTCACCGGGTGAAACATGTGATTGACACATGTTTAATTTCAAGCCTTGTGGCATCTCCAGAACTTGATCAAATGTACGTTGTCGTCGATGGTGATTGCAACCAGGGTTTTACGTTTTTGACAAAAACCGTAAAATTTCGAGGTTTCGATGTGAGATGAAAGTATATTCCAACTGGAACTTTGATTGGTTTTTGATAATTCAAATTTGGTACAGTACAATTTGATCCAAATTTGCCCAAAAATGTCATACCGTTGGTGGTTGCAATCTAAACACAATAGAAAAGGTGAACCTGGGCCATGTATACCTCCACGCCATTGAGGGCTCTATCATTAGAAGTCTAACAGAGGTCATCGAGTGTTGTTACATCTGTCTACAGCCTACTCTACCTTCGTCCAAAATAAACTAACCTGTACCTCGTAGATAAAGTGTAAAATAAACCAACCTTGTACCTCGTAGATAAAGTGTAAAATAAACCAACTTGTACCTTGTAGAAGAAGTGTTAAATTAATCTTGAGGTTAGGTTATTTTAGGACGAAAAGATGGCTCTATCATTAAAAGTCTAAAAGAGGTCATCACGTGTTGTTACATCTGTCTACAGCCTACCCTTCCTTCGTCCAAAATAAACCAACCCTGTACCTCGTAGATAAAGTGTAAAATAAACCAACCTTGTACCTCGTAGAAGAAGTGTCGAATCAATCTTGAAGTTAGTCTATTTTAGGACAAAGAGAGTATATGAAGTGTTGAATCAATTTTGAGGTTAGGTTATTTTAGAACGAAGAGAATACATTAGATGAAAAAAATGGCATCCTCGTCACCATTCGATGAGTTCCACGACTAATTGAGATTCGTGCGGATGTGTTCCACGTGCTTGTTGAGATTCGTGCCAGTACCAATGCATAGCACGGATGTGCTAGTCGTCGAGATTCGTGCTGGCACTACCCACGCGTGCGTATTTATACGGGGACGCGCGCGATACGTGGAAGATTACGTGGAGAGTTCGTTTTCGCTAGCTTAAAACCTGGTAGCCGCCGCCGCCGCCGCCGCCTGCGGCGAATCCTCTCGTCGGCGAACATGGCGGAGATGGAGGCGAGGCTATGCAGCCTGTACGGCGCGGCCGCCGCCAAGGCCACCCTGGCGCGCAACATCCTCGCCCCCGTCGCCGGCCGGCTGAGCGGCCACCCGTCGGAGCTCCACCGCCGCTGCATCCTCGTCCGCCGCCTCCCCTCCTGCACCGTCCCAGGTGAAGTGTGCGACATGTTCGACATGTTCGCCTCCATCGAGGCCATCGCCGTCTCCGGCGGCCTGGGCATGGCCGTCGTCGTCTTCGGGGTCGCCGTCGCGGACTGCATGAGCGCGGCAGTGCTCCGCACAGGGGCGGGGTTCTTCGAGCCCGTCCCTCCCCTCCACCTCGGCCCGCCGCTCGTCCTCGCCGCCGCCATGGACATCAAGGTGAGTCTAATTTGAAAATTCGAATTGAACGGACCCTGCAGGTCATCAAAGATCAGATCCGATCCGATCCGATTTTGATTTGAATTGAGTGACTAGACTAACTAATCCGATGGAAGAACACAGTTGGCGCTGCATCCGAGGAGGGCTCCGCCGCGCGAGAGCGGCGCCGGCGAGGAGGCGATGCGCGTGTCGTGGTTCAGCATGCTGGAGGGCGACAGGAGAGGGCGGCCGGTGGAGGCCACGACGGCGTTAAATTTTAACTCATGATGACGTGGACGAATTTCAGCCGTTGAATTTGTTTTGGAGGGCCGAGATTCAGGGTCACCTTGTGACATGACTACCCTATGTCACCCAATCTAAATCCTATCGTGGGGGGTAGGGGTGGGGTCCGAAATGACCGAAATTTTAAACCCTGATTATTGATATGTACCAATGCTTTCACAAAGAGAGCATCACAATGTGTAATGGTACTATACTCTTTAAACCGATAGGTAAGAATATCTTATTTCATTATAGCTATTTCATTAGAATTATTGGTAAAAAAATCTATGTGATTTAACATTAGTAAATAAAAAAAAGATGGATAGTGCGAAAAGACCCAATATCAAATTTATATTAAGAAAAAGAGTAAATTGCATCGCTGATACACGAACTTGTTAGGTGGGTGCAATCTAGTACACAAACTTGTAAAATGCTCGTTTTGGTACATGAACTTGTCTGGTGTGTGCCGGAGGAAGGCGAAAAGGGAACAACATAGCTAATCTTACTGATTTAGGGGCTCATCAGGATAATTATGTAAACATATATCTGAGAAGATTGCTATTAGATAAACACCTCTTCAATAAAAATAGAATGGGATATAGTGATCGTAGAAAATGATAAAAAAAAACGAGCAATGATATAAGGGTTAGAAATATATGAAATTCATCAATTCCATGATGAAGGATAAAATACATATCAAATTTATAAATATTACATGTCTTATGCATACTCACTACACGTATGCACGTCACATCCTAATCAACATCAGCTTTGTAAAATTAACATTACGAATCTATTTTGGTCCTCGTTCGCACGAACTAGACAAGTTCGTGTAACTAAACGAGCATTTTACAAGTATGTACTAAATTACACCCTAAATTACACCCACCTAATAAGTTTGTGTACTACCAATGCAATTTACTCTAAGAAAAAGGGCGAGTACATCCGGCTAGAGTCGAACACAGCCGCGGAGAGCACAACAGCTACACCATGCCATCTGAGTTACACTCAGTCTAGTAAATTTGATAATTTGTCTTTTCGCTTTATGTCTTATTTTTATTTCTTCTTTTATTTAATCTTTTTTAGTGGGCTATCTAAGGAAATTATCGATCTGTAAACTGCAGGTGGCGCTCCATCCGAAGAAGCCTGCTGCTGCTTCGCCGGGAGGGAAGGACGTGGTGTCGTCGTTCGGAGACGAGATACGGTGGCCGCCGGTGTTAGCCACGGCGTCGCCGGTGTCCATCCCATCGTTGTCGGGGTGGCCGATCGATATGAATGGTGGCCCTGGGCTCCCTCGCCTCGGCGTCGGCGGCCGCAGCTGCAACAAATATGACTTTGGGAACCTCTTTTAAACAATTGGATATAGATGTCTACCCGTTTCTTTTAGTGAGAATAGCTACTTTAGTCCCTAAAGTTTCTATGTAGAATCAGTTTAGTCCCTAACCTTTTAAATGGTCCAAAGAAATCCTTAAACTTTGTCATAGGATTTAGAATAGTCCTTGGATCCACCAAAATCATTATATGGATATGCCATGTCATCATTCATGCAAAATCTATGATGAATTGTCCAATTTACCCTTACGTATATCATAGATTTTTTTCCTTTTTATTTTCTTAAAAGGGTGAAAAAAAGGATAAGTATTTTTTCCTATGGTTATGTCTAATTCACCCTTTTGAGGTATATTTTTCTCTTACATTTTATTTTTTGTTTTTTATTTTCCTATGATATATGCAAGGGTAAATTGGACAAATCATATAGATTTTGCATAGAAATATGACATGGCATGTCCATGTGGCGATTTTGGTGGGACCAAGGACTATATCAACCCACATGACAAAATTAAAGGACTTGTTTGGACAATTTGAAAAATTAAGGACTAAAATGGCCCAGGAGCGAAACTTTAAGGACCATATTAGCTATTCTCCCTTTCTTTTATGTCAATTAAATGGTCATGAAAAAATCTCAAAAAAAATGATAAGATAGATTAACAAGGAATATATCATTCCATAGTTCAAAATCGTATTTTACAAGTTATAACAAAAAATAACAAATTTATTTGCAAATATATGTAAACTAGTTACAGTTTAATTTGTTATTTTCGTTACAACTTACAGAAATCAAATTTGAACTTACATGTTTGTATAGTTTTTAATTTTTTTTCATAACCATGTAATTGACATGTAAAAAACGGATGGACCACCCGTATTAAAATCCATATCCCATCAAATACCACGGTGCCGGTATGTGACTATGTGGTATATGTGACTTACCGCAGCTGCAGCAGAACACGTCCAGGTGAACCACCGACATCAACCACGACGATTCGCTTGTTTGGTGAACGAGGATGAAGGATGATTTATAGATCAAACAACTCACCTGCTTTAATTTCTTAGAATTTTTTTATTGGATGTTTGATGCTTGTCTTGCTTGGATTATGGAGTATTACTTTTGAAACCCCGATTATGGAGTATTACTGAGTTTTTCTCTTTTTTATCTGTGCAAAAATGTATATGTGACATGAACATTACTAATATTAATATTTAGGGGCCCGACAAAACCAAGCTCCCTTGCGAAGCAGCTTCAAACAGAAGAGGAAAACAAAGAATTCATATAACCCAACACCCAACACATGGAAATAGATTCATAAATTTGATACAAGACAACTCATTGTTTATTTGATACTAGACAAATAACACTTAGAAAATCCTGCAAATTTCAGACCATAGTCTTAACGTGCTGAGCGCGAGCTGCGACACCGTCCCTCCCCTCTACTTCGGCCCTCCTCTCGTCCTCGTCGACGGCCGAGACATCAAGGTGCGTACTGCGCGTCCAATTCCCGTTCATCATCTCGATCTCGAATAGATCCGATCGATTTGATGATCATAGCTAGCTCATCAGATTAGATTGCAGTATCGATCACAGATCGAGTCGAATTGGTGCATGGCTAATTAGAAGTAATTTATTGACAGGGTTTAAATTTTCGGTTTGGTAGATTCTATCGGAGATCACCGATATACCGAAATTTTAAACAAATGTTGGTACAATTTGAACAAAATATTATCAAATTCACAAAAAATAAAAAAATTGCAAATTTCGGCAGAAATAATATCGTGGGGATTCAGATTGGATGACATAAGGTAGCCATGTCACAAGGTGACAGGGTAGATCTCGGTCCTCCAAAACAAATCTAACGGCTGAGATTAGTCCACGTTATCACGAGTTAAAATTTAACTCCAGTAAAATTTTAACTCCTGAACCTACGAGTTAAATTTTAACTCATGATGACGTGGACGAATTTCAGCCGTTGAATTTGTTTTGGAGGGCCGAGATTCAGGGTCACCTTGTGACATGACTACCCTATGTCACCCAATCTAAATCCTATCGTGGGGGGTAGGGGTGGGGTCCGAAATGACCGAAATTTTAAACCCTGATTATTGATATGTACCAATGCTTTCACAAAGAGAGCATCACAATGTGTAATGGTACTATACTCTTTAAACCGATAGGTAAGAATATCTTATTTCATTATAGGTATTTCATTAGAATTATTGGTAAAAAAATCTATGTGATTTAACATTAGTAAATAAAAAAAAGATGGATAGTGCGAAAAGACCCAATATCAAATTTATATTAAGAAAAAGAGTAAATTGCATCGCTGATACACGAACTTATTAGGTGGGTGCAATCTAGTACACAAACTTGTAAAATGCTCGTTTTGGTACATGAACTTGTCTGGTGTGTGCCGGAGGAAGGCGAAAAGGGAACAACATAGCTAATCTTACTGATTTAGGGGCTCATCAGGATAATTATGTAAACATATATCTGAGAAGATTGCTATTAGATAAACACCTCTTCAATAAAAATAGAATGGGATATAGTGATCGTAGAAAATGATAAAAAAAAACGAGCAATGATATAAGGGTTAGAAATATATGAAATCAATATGCGATGTACCACTTTACTAACATTCATTTTAAAACTCAATCTCTATTCGCGTAAAAAGAATCAATCGCTATAAGTTCTGAAAAAACAACAAATTTAACTCAATCTAGTATACATATGCTCATAGTCATATTTGTTTTTTCAACTTGTATAAGTCAAATTTAAACCTATATTTTGTATTTTGCGTAGTGATGTATCACATATTAACTTATCTTATTGATTTTTTAAAAAAAATCGTAACTATTTAAATGATATGCAAAGAAATTAAACAAGGGGACAGTAGGATCGATCAAAGAGTTCATGCTCCACACACACATGCATGGCAAGATCTGGATCTGCGAACCGGCATTATTATTATTCGTGGTCTAAATAAACATATATAACATAATAATCCACAACAAACATACATAACAATTTAACATATACATATATGAGAAGAATTTAATTATGTAAACGGAGACCTACGTACGTGCATGCGGTGCGGTACACAAATGGCCGGTTGAGACAACAGATGCAGTACATATATATGGCCGCGCCGGCGGCCGTCGTCCGCCGTCGCCGTCGCGCGTACGCTAGTCCCCCTCGATCCAATGAAAGATTGGTATCGCTGAGCTGGTGGGTGTGGTTGGAGATCGAGATGTGTAGATCGAGCTAGCTAGGCGGCGGCGACCTGCTTCCTCTGGTGGAAGCTGTTGATGTAGTCGGAGGCCTTGCGGTCGACGTCGCGCTCGCCGACCCACCACGCGCCGTAGTCCTCGTCGCTCGACCTCACCTTGCTCCCGTACCTCGCCGGCCACTCGCCGCTCAGCTCGCCGTCGTCCTCGTCGTCCTCGTACCTCCTCGACTTGCACGACAGGAAGCTGAAGATCGGGCACAGGAACGACGACTTCCCTCCCATCCCCTCTTTCCTCTCGTATATCTTCTTCCTCTCTCTTCTCTTCTTCTTCTGCTGCTGCTGCTTATGAGGCCAATTAAGCTAAGCAACTATCATTTGATTCATTGTTAAATATACTTTTATTTATATATATAGTTTTACATATTTCGCAAAAGTTTTTTAATAAGACGAACGGTCAAACATATTTAAAAAAGTCAACGGCGTCAAACATTTAGGAATGGAGGTAGTATGTTTCATGCATTTCATTCAGTCATTTTTTGTGTTTGTCTGATGTGTATGTGTTTTGCTTCGATAACATTACTTTTTTCGCATATGTATATTCACAGTCAAATTTGTTATTTTTGTTACAACTCGTAGAAGTCGAATTTAAACTTGCATGTTTGTAAAGTGATATATTACATATTAACCTATCATGTCAAGTTTTTTGAAAATTTTTCATAACCATTTAGATGATATGCAAGAAACGGGTGGACGTCCACCCAAGTGTTTAAAATAGTTTCCCTATGAAAAAAGAAGATAGATTCTAATCTTTCGGGTGGACGTCCACCCGTTTTTTGCATACCAACTAAATGATTATGAAAAAAATTCAAAAAAAATTATAAGATAGATTAATGTGTAATATATCACTTCACAAACATGCGAGTTCAAAGTTCAAACTCTAAACAGTGGGAGGGTACGGTAATATTACTAGCTGTCTCACTTCACTATGAACACGTACTTCATGCCTACCGTGGATTGTGGTTGTTGCCAATTCTGTCCTCGTGTGTTTGGATCAGTATCTATACTTGTAAGCGTTCAAGTCTTTTTATTCATTGATGTACTTGATCCTAATGATATGCCAAGACTGGGCAGAGCCAGGTGCGAGGCAGCTTAGGCTCGAGCCCCACACCTGACAAAAAAATTGCATTAGCATAGTACTAACTTCGAATTGAGCTCTATACTTGAGATATTCATATCTTGGCCTTGACGAAGAGTGGTAGGAGATGGAGGGCTGAGGAGGAGACAGAGGAGGGGAGGGCGGAAGTTTAATAAGTATCTCCAGGCTCACCTCCTTCTCTAGGAAAGTCTTGCCACGACTAGAATTCGAGCACTATCGTCAACAATGTATTCGGAGTCCATAACTCATAGTATTAGTGTGTGCCACATTCCGTACTATGTTTGTTTTTTATAGGACAATGGAGCAAATCCACAATGTCATGTAGTAAATTTTCCCATATATGTAGTTTAGATTACTTGTGTGGTTCTTATAATGTTCCTTTTGTATGCTTAGAACAATATATCATTTCATTTGAGTCGCCATGCGCCCGTGTAGGGAAAGGAGAGGGAAGAAAGAAACAGAGGAGAAAGAGGGAAAAGTCATTGACATGTGGGTTCCACGTGTTGATTCAGCCGGCTAGACCAAGTATGAGCCACATCAACGAAAACCACCCTCAAAATCGTCGAGGAAGTTATCTTATACCGGTTTTGGTTGTTAAGGCCTTAAGGATTCAAGATATATACCTTAATATGGTTAAGGGATATGAATCAAATTGTACTTCGAGGGAATCAAAGTTGACTGAACTCTCTGAAAAGAAGTGTTATTTCTGAATATGGGCTTTGCCGCCCCAAGCTGACTGAACCGGCCCATTTAGCTACGAACGGCCTATAAAGTTTCGGCCCATTTCCACCCAACTCGCAAATAAATAGGTCGTCTTCTTCCTCCCGACTCCCTCCAAGAACTCCTCCAACTCGCTCGCCCTCCCCCTCTGCTTTTCTCTCCAAGAAATCAAGAACCAGTAGCCTCTCCACCGAGATCACGACGAACCTCCTCCACCCTGACCGAGCGATTCTTTCTCCCTCCCTTTCCTTCCCCGCGTCCACCTCTATGGACAGCGCGATCTTGCGCCACCTCATCGAGGCGCTCTTGGAGCGTCAACCGATTCTCGGCGGGGACTCCACTTTCTTGCGTCGAGCGCTGGTGTTCGGAGGTGTAACCTCCATCATATCTCCGGTACACCTGGAGTCGATCTTCACCCGCTATGGAGCTGTCATGGCGACCGTCCTGCTACGAGATGCTGTCAGATGCGAGCGCGTCGGCATGCTGGTGTTCTCCGCAGAGATCGATTGCTTGTGTGCGGCGGTGATGGAGGCGGCTCGCCCAGGCGCATACCGGACGATTTCCATGGTACAAACACCGCTTCTCTGCTTTTCTTCCCCATCCGTTCTTGCTGAGGCATTTCTTGGGTGCGAGATGTTGATCGCGGCAGTGTTCTTGGTGCAATTATTGCGCGAAATATTGGTTCTTGGGAGCTTTGGACCGTGAAATTGGTGTTCCTTTTTGAGTTCTCCCGATTTCTTCATTTTCGATTCTATGTTCTGGTTCTGAATCGGTCTCTGCGCTTCGTTCATGTCCAGATTCTTCGCCGGGAGTTCATGTCAAAATTCTCCGTATTTTGGTTCTGATTTCTGAATTGGCTTCTGCGGGTGAATGTTCATGCTTCTCCCTCTTTGTTCATGTCCTAATTCTTTCTGTTCTGGTTCTGAATTGGTCTCTACAGGTGAATTTTCATATTTTCTCCCGCTTTGTTCATGGCCAAATTCTTTCTGTTGGTTCTGAATTGGTCGCTGCAGGTGCCTGTTCATGTTTCTCCCTTTCCCGTATTGTTCGTTTCTTGATTCTCTGAATCGGTTGCTGCAGGGTGAATCTTCATGTTTCTCTTGCTTCATTCCACTTCTGATGCTCTGAATCTGTTGTTCTTGTAGGTTGATGACGAGATTCTGCATAATTCGGTAGAGCTTGTGAAGGATGCAGCCGACCAGCAGAGCCGGCGGAGCTCGACCGCCGAGGCATTCCGCCGAATGGTTCCCTGGCGATATCTGGAGGCAGACGCCCAGGAGGACATCAACTTGCGGTGCCTGCTGCTGAGGATGGGGGCAAGGAGCACGGCTACGCCCGGATATCTGTACGGCGTCGCGAGGTCAGAGTTGGCAGCGAGCGGCAGAGCGTGCGCGGTGGTGGCTTACTACTCGAGCAGGATGGCCATGGTGGTGTTCGACGAGTCCAGGGACATCGAGCGATGCGGCAGCAGGTCCGCGGAGCTGGTCGCCTTCCACCTCGGCCTCTACGACTCGGGCCTCTTCCCCTTGGTCGCGGACGGCGCCGGCGGCAATGGCGCGGTGACGCGGGACCTCCTCCCGCTGTTCTGCCTCTCGCCGGACTTCCTCGGCCGCGTCGTCCTTCTCCGGGGACCCGGCATCGCCGAGCTCGACGCCGGCGAGGCGTGCCGTCGCGTGGAGGAGCTCCACCCGGTGGAGGCGCTCCTGGTGCACCGCGGCGACCGCCTCGCGGTGGTCGTGGTGCGCAGCCGCGGCGACGCCCGCGCGCTGATGGCGGAGTCCAGCGAGTTCTGGAGGCGCGCCTGCGGGCCGCATCCGATCGCCGCCCAGCTCATCGACGACCCGTCCCCGGCGTTCATGCCTCGGCCATTGCTGTACCCCGAGGTGGTGAACTTGGCGGTCGCTCGCACCCACAGAAGGATGGATCGGTGCACTCTGGATGATCTCCATGGATTAGGCCGGGGATTGGTCGAGCTCGAATCACTCCGGCCATCTTCATCTGTCCGGCAAGGCAACCTCGCACGCCGGGGCTTCATTCTGCTGGGCTTACACCAATACATGACAGAGGATTACCTGATGCAATACTTCGGTGACGTCGAGAGCTGCGTCGTGTACATGGCCAAGAGGGCGGCTCTGGTCATCTTCTCCACCCCAGAAGCTGCAGCCAGAGCACTGAGGACGCCCATGGCGGATGGTCGCAGCCGGGATACGCCGCGAGACGATCAGGTGGTGGACTATCTGCTTCTGCTCCAGTATACCATGCTGAGGGTAGACGATCCACTAGCTCATGAAGACTCCCAGCCTCTGATTCCGGCCAATTATGTCCTCCCTCCTTAGAGTAGATTGGTGTGTGTACAACTGTAGGTTTCTTTCACCCTTTTGGTTCTGTTCATTCATTCATTCATTCGGGTTCTTTGATCCTGATATGATCATATCTGTCTCTGAACAGCACTTTTGATGATCGATTGAGTGTGCTCTGTGGTTGCAAAGTTTTATGTTTTGTACTAGCTTTTTGCTGCTGCTACTGTAACCATATTGTCCCCTGAAGTGCAACTTGCTGAAAGAAAAAAGAAAAAGAAAGAAATGAAACTTTCAGACTCAATTGCTGCAAAATCTTTGCTTCTGCAATGACATTCTGAAAATCAGTGTTTAAACAGTAGTATAGTTCTATGTTCATGCTTGATAGTTACAGATTGCAGTTTATGTTTGTGTGTATTGTAGTACAGTTCTACCTGATGTTCATGCCTGATGGTTACATATTGCAGTGTGTGTTTGTGGTGTGTAGGCTTCAAAATTGGGAAATGATACTCATCACCCGAAGTATTTTTCAGATTTCCGGTAAAGATGTGTGGTACAGTTGTTACTTAATGTTCATGCGTGAGTGTGATGGTTACAGATTGTAATGTGTCTATATGTTGTGTGTAGGCTGTGAAAAATGTGAAAATAGTACTCATCACAGAAGTAGTTTCAGACTTTCAGTAAAGATGATGATTGGAGACAATCTGTTGTAACTGAAATGAAAGGGAGGAAAAAAAAAAACAGAAACTTGCAGGTGCAGCGTTACCTCAATGATCGGTGGAATTTGGACGCCTTAAAATCTTGGTACAATCCTTCTGGGAGCGCTCCCTGTTGTGTACTTGTGTGATCACAACTTCTGAAATCTCCATCTTGAGTGCCATCACAGATTCTGAAATCTCTATCCTGAGTGCCGGTGTTTTGGTGTTGAACATGAACTATCCCAGATTCTAAAATCTCTCTTATCTCGCCACCGCGGTGTGTCACAGATACCAGAGCGCTGGATGTGTTCAATGTGTTCAATGTCGCCGACGCCGTCGACCAAGAAGATGAAGTTGTCCGACGAGTGAGGCAGTGTGCTGGAGATTGGGGATGCCAGTAGCTATTCTGGGGTGTTGAAAACGTTCTTATTATGTGTTTCCCGTGTGATCGCTAAAGTTCAATTTTTAAACCTAAATTTTGAAATTTGAAATCCACAAATGGATTCTCAGTTTAGAAATAGCTTATGTCCTCTCGGTACCAACAGGATCCGTGGCGCAATGGTAGCGCGTCTGACTCCAGATCAGAAGGTTGCGTGTTCGATTCACGTCGGGTTCAATACCCCGATCCTTTCGGATCCCTATTTTTTTTTCTGGGCCCAATTTCATGGAGGCCCAATAAAGGTCCATTGGAGGCCCATTCCTCACAAAGCCCAGGAAGCCGACAACCTGAGGCCTATTCTGTATAAAGCCCCAGGGGCCCAATCTGCCTCCCGAAATTGAGGCCCATTGTACATAAAGCCCAACAGGCCCACCACATCGACCGCCTACAGACCAAAACCCTTAACCCACTTCTCGAACCTTCTCCGCCTCTCCTCTCTTCCTCCCCTCCTCCGTCTCCTCTCTTCCGCACCGGCGAATCCCCAGGCGAGCCTTCTAGAACCTTCGATTGCTCGGGCGGGCCTCCTCCTCCGCGAGCCGCAGCCATGGCGACCGTCATGCAGAAGATCAAGGACATTGAGGACGAGGTAACGAGCTCCCCTTCTCTAGGGCCGGCGTGCCCCGCCCCGCCGCTCTCCGACGATCCGTAGCTGTCGCGGATAGATTTGCTGCTCTCGAGGGTAGTAGTGGTTGGGGTTATGGTGGTACCACGTCGGGGGGTTGCGGTTTTGGTTGCTTCGTCTCGAGCTGAATTGGTTTGTTGCTGCTTTGTGATGGCGTGATGTGTGCTAGTTTTGGTGGTTTGGACGGTAGATTAGGTCAGGGAAGCTATGGCTCGTGGATTGGAAGCAGCATATCATGATTTTTTTCCTTTTAGTATTAGTCCAGAACTGTTAGGTACTTAGGTTTTAACTGCGAGCGGCATGCGATGTAGTGGGCTTGGCTTTGAGCTGCTCTAATTCAATGAAATGTTACTGTTCATACACTTGTGCTTGGTGAAGGTCGGAGACAAGTTAGACTTGGGGCAGCATTCCAGTCTCGAGGCTGGGCTATATCATTTCCTTACCTAGTATATATATGTTGATATGGTTTTGGGAAGTTTTTTTTTTTTGGTCTTATCATTGGTTGTAGTTTGGAGTATTGCTAGATCTAATAGACACATTTTGAGGGTAGTAGTGATTTGAAATGTTGGAGGTGGTTGTGTCGTCAATTTGAATATGATGCTGGAACCCTGTATATCTGTGAGATGCAGTGTTGTCTGTGATTTGGGGATAGTTCTGTTTCTTCATTAGTTATGATTGAGAATTTCAGAGATTCTGTAACTGTTGTTGGAATGTAGCTAGGACTAGGGTATTGAATGTTTTGTGTGGTCAATAATGGTAAGAGTACGGGAAATCGATGATATTTCACTTATTCACTAGACTTGATCTGAGTCATTTTTCTGTTGTGATTCAGTGGTCTTTTGTCAAAGGCTGCATACTGCAGGTGCAAGTGCATAGATTGCTTTAGTTGCATCTTGCATTTGCATGATGATGATTTAGTACCATAGTACCTTTCTAGTTATACATATACTTCCTCCGTTTCATATTATAAGACTTTCTAGCATTGCCCACATTCATATATATGTTAATGAATCTAGACATATATGTGCGTCAAGATCCATTAACATCTATGTGAATGCGGTCAATACTAAAAAGTCTTATAACCTGAAACGGAGGTAGTAGTAGTTATCTTGGTTCATAATTAGCAACAATAGCATTTTTTTATCATGAGCAACACTACCATAACTGTTATGCCATTTGAGAAACTGAGAATTGAATGACTGGAAAAATGGTACTTTTTGTTTAGTTTAATCTGCCACTTCTACAAATTCTTGTCTTTTTCCTAACTGTTCTCCTCTTATCAGGCTAAACTTGCAAAATTACGCCGTGAGTTGCTGACTCCTACATCCAAAGGTGGTGGTGGCGGTGCTGGCGAGGGATTTGATGTGACAAAAAGTGGAG
This sequence comes from Oryza longistaminata, assembly GCA_009805545.1. NCBI lineage: Eukaryota > Viridiplantae > Streptophyta > Magnoliopsida > Poales > Poaceae > Oryza > Oryza longistaminata. The sequence goes on from CM020189.1 coordinate 12,735,621, forward strand.
ATGCACGTGTTGGTTTGGTGGGCTTTCCTTCAGTTGGAAAATCAACATTGTTGAACAAGCTGACAGGAACGTTTTCAGAGGTGCTGTACGAATGCTATCTACATATTCATTTACGAGGATCTTCCCCCACTTAGTTGAGCACCCTTTGTATTAGATAAACACACGCACACATTTTTATGCCTCTACTGTGTCCGTCTTTTATTCATCAATTTCATGGATATGTTTAAGTAGTTTTCATATTTGGATATTCCAAGTGGCCAAGTCGGTTTTTCCTACAACTATTGCCGAGTTTGTATACTATAATGGCGTGGTCTTATGAACCTGTCCCTGTTGTTGATTCAACAGGTTGCAGCCTACGAATTCACAACTTTAACATGTATTCCTGGAGTTATAATGTACAAAGGGGCTAAAATCCAGGTAATTATTTACTCTCATAAAGTAAGATACATGCCTGAGCTTATCCGCTCTTGGTTGATAACTAGCATTTCTTTTTCAGCTTTTAGATCTTCCAGGAATCATTGAGGGTGCTAAAGATGGAAAGGGTAGAGGAAGGCAGGTAATATGTTCTTCTCTCTCAGTTTTGAATTGGTACTAATGCTATTGGAATTGTATATTCTTTTGCACTGTGTAACATTTGTTTTTCTGACTCTCTTTGTTTAAAATTGCCATGAGTCATGTGGTATATATGAACAATTTATTGTTTGCAAGATTTCTTATGCAACCTTTATAGGAATCACCTGACTAGCACTTGTCTCTTGTATAAATCATCTAGGCAGCTGTATGTACTCACAGAAGTGCACTGTCACTTCTCATGATAATATTTGTTTAAAAAGAAGGAAATGTATTCTGTATAATAGTGGCATTTTATCAATTGGTATGTGATTTCCACTTTCTGGTTAACAATGCAGAACTTCCTTAAATGTATATGTGATGGAAATCAGACTAGTTGTTAGATATGCTCTTGAATGTTTTGAAGGCTGAATGAGCTTTTCATCTTGAACATGCAATACTGCAATTTAAGTGAACATTATCTGTACCATGCATGTTGAAGTTATCTAACTTTTGCACGCCTAACAATGTGGCAGCAAGGTTCTATTTATCCTTTTAATTTAATGATACCGTGTTTCACTAAGAAAAAATCAGTATTTTTTTAGGAGTCAAATCTCACATGCTTTAGATATCGTCACATCGAACCCAAGGACTTCTCTCCCTATATCAAATATTAATATTATATGCAATAATTAAGCATATTTTTGTTGTTTGTCAGGAAGTTATGCTGTTTCTCCTTCTAGTCTGATAGATAGCTTACATGTTTTTCAGGTTATCAGCACAGCAAGGACATGCAATGTCATTCTGATTGTTCTTGATGCCATTAAGCCAATAACCCATAAGCGGCTTATTGAGAAGGAGCTTGAGGGATTTGGCATTAGGTATGTTTTGACTTCCTTTTGGGTAGAAGATGTTTCAGCGGTGTTTGCCATACTATACAAAACTTGCTAAGGGTGCGTTCAGCAGTGAGAGTTCCCAACTTTACTCTCTCGTTTTCAGCGCGCACGTTTCTCGAACTGCTAAACGGTGTGTTCTTTGCAAAAAAAAATATGTAGGAAAGTTGCTTTAAAAAATCATATTAATCTATTTTTAAAGCATTTTTAAGCTGAAACTCAATTAATTATGTGCTAATAATCCTTCGCTTAGTTTTCCGTGCTGGGAGGCAATGTTGGGAATCTTGCCAACCTAAATAGCTTTTGTTTTTTCATTCTTGTCTGCTCGCCTCTGTCACCATGCACAAATAGAATCAAACAAATTTATATGGCACCATTCATCTTAGTTTTCGTCGGTGTGTCATTCATCCAATTTTATGAAGAGTAACTGCGCCTACTGGATCATGGGAAACTCAAGAAGTCAAGATGCTATGTCCACCCTTGCTCACTACTAGTTCATTTCACTCTCAAGAGTTCTTTTAGGCCATGCTATCTTGCCTGCTGAAAGAAGGCTGATGTTTAATCTTCATGAACCCTGTATCAAATGATAGGTTGAACAAGGCACCCCCCAATTTGACATTTAGAAGAAAGGACAAGGGTGGCATCAATTTTACATCAACTGTGACGAACACAAACTTGGATCTTGAAACAGTAAAAGCAATCTGCAGTGAGTACAGGATACACAATGCTGACGTCTCCCTTAGATATGATGCAACAGCAGATGATCTCATAGATGTGATCGAGGGAAGCAGAATTTACATGCCTTGCATCTATGTTGTTAATAAGATTGATCAGATAACACTCGAAGAGCTGGAAATCTTGGATAAACTTCCCCACTACTGCCCAATTAGGTGAGAATTTAATTGACATCTTTTGTTGTGCTTTATTCCATTCATTTTGCTCCAACAAGTAAAGCAGACTCTCCCTTTCCTTTTATTTTTCCACAGTGCTCATCTTGAGTGGAATCTCGATGGTCTTCTAGAGATGATCTGGGAATACCTGGATTTGGTTAGGATATACACAAAACCGAAAGGTTTAAACCCAGATTATGAGGACCCTGTAATCGTGTCCTCTAAGAAGAAAACAGTGGAAGACTTCTGCAACAGAATCCACAAGGACATGGTGAAACAATTTAAATAGTGAGTATCTTCATTTGTATCTTGTCTGAATATTTTTGTCCCTGTTATCCATCTGTGTGGCTAACTTCACAAAACCTGCAGTGCATTGGTGTGGGGTTCTAGCGTGAAGCATAAGCCTCAGAGAGTTGGCAAGGTAGGCATTCTTCAACTACTACCATGTTTCGCTGCCATGATCTATCTTTTTTTAGGGGATATCCCCAAATATTAATTTGGGAGGCTTTGTGCAGGAACATGAGCTTGAGGATGAGGACGTTGTCCAGATCATCAAGAAAGTTTAGGTATATTGTAGTGGTCACGTTCTGCAAACCTGGAAGGAGGTATGAGCTACGAGAATTTTGAGAAGCAGTCACTTTTACTGCATGTTATTTTGCTAGCTATGATGCCCATAGATGATTGGCTGTTCACATGAACGTTTCAATGCAATCAAATGTAGACGGACAGATTTTCCTTCTGTCAAGTTAACCTTGTAATTGTGATCTTTGTCTGATCTCCCTGTTGCTATATATATGGTGAGTCACCGATGAACACAGCAGTTGAACACGTGGAAAGATGCTTTGCTTATCTTCAGAGAGATGAAAGATGATTCCCATGCTACAAGTGTCCCAGTTATGATTGCTATTAGCCATTATATTGAGATCGCCAATACCAAATTCATTTTTTTTTAATGACGAAGAACGTGAGGGCGACTTGGAAAATGTATTAATTGTTCGACGATTATTATATCGAATCGTATAAAGATGACTTGGCTGTTGATGCCATTGTCGCAATGTTATCTGTAATATATTTGTCATTATAAATGCACGAATCTTATCTGCAACGGAAGCGATGATCTGTATTACAGCAAGTATCCAACAAACTAGAAGGGTGTACGGAACATCGCTTTTCCGTTGCATGTGACAATGCTTTGTCATATTGCGAGCAGCTGATTGGCGAAACGGGCTGTTCCAGCATGTCCTCCTTTAATTATTTGGCTTGCGAAACATGACGGCCACTGCGTGTAGATCTCTTATTGTTTACCGCTTGCTTGGCGAGATATATTCCTGTAATGCTCCTTATTTCGATCAGTTTCATCTGCCAGCTGACTTTAACCTGTCGATGTCCCCTGAGATCATGGAAGATTGGAAGTTAGGGCAGTCCTAGTGTAGACATAATTGGTATAGTGTCTATTTAGGGCCTGTTTGGCACAGCTCCAGCTTCAGCTCCACCCCTCCTGGAGCTGGAGCTCAGCCAAACAGTTTCAGCTCCACCAAAACTAGGAGTGGAGCTCTCTCACAAAATAAACTAGAATTGTGGAGCTGGGTTCAGGCAGCTCCACAACTCCACTCCAGACCCAACTCCTGGAGCTAAATTTAGGAGTTGGAGCTGTACCAAACAGGCCATTATCATTCACATCATCTTTAGTACAAGATCAACTCCTCCAAGGCACACAGCCACACAGTACTATTTCAATAAATAGACTAATTACTTTTTTATAAAAAAAATCAACAGGTTAATTTAATAGCATCCCTCTCTTACCATCCATTTGACTTAGCGTATTGGTGGCTCTTGCATGTGATCCAGGTCTTCCTTTCTCCTCTTAATTCAAGTGACCCTTACTAGTTAGAGCATTGGTAATGATCTTACAGCTCATGTGATCCTTGGACATAAATACAGTTCTGGAGCAGTTGACTTGCTATAAATCTATTGTCAATTGCGTAGAAGGTTAATTTTGGATGTAGAGGCTGGATTGATTTTAACTATCAAAGAAAAAGAACTGCGTAAGAAGTGTAGGAGGATTACATGGCTACACCACAATTTAGAGTCTCCTCAACTAAGTCTGAAGTTACCTGTGCCATTGTTGCCACCACTGTCACATGTGCCTTTATTGCTACCAGAGGTCTCCAGGAGTAGTGCTTACTACCTCCGTCCCAAAATAAGTGCAGTCGTGGATATCCGTGTCCAACATTTGACCGTCCGTCTTATTTGAAAAATTTATAAAAAAATTTAAAATATTTAGTCACACATAAAGTACTATTTATGTTTTATCATCTAATAGTAATAAAAATACTAATCATAAAAAAATTTTAAATAAGTCGAACGGTCAGACGGAAGGAGATGGCGACAATCACAGCCGATACCCCGCGCGTGGAGTAAAATAGCTGTTTTGCATGATTTTCTGTTTTTGTTTCACAACGCATGCGCATAGGGCGTTGGAGTGATTTGTGCCATCTGGAAATACTAATAGTTTGGACTCGTGTTAGCCCACCGGTCAGGTTCACGCGGCGTCGGCAAGAAGTGGCCCCATGTTATTATGAGACGTCGATAATGCACCCGCGTCGCTGAATTCTCTTTCTTCTTGTATATCAATCCATGCTAGCCTTTATAAACTAGTTTTTTATTTCTGATAGTTGAAAAATGGCAGAAATATAATTAAATTATGACCTGAGACTGGGGGAAAAGAAGCCACATACAAGACGCGTGGCGTGGAATCCTATTTGTATAACTACTTTCACCCTACGCAAGAGTGTGAGTACCTGGAATATTTTAAGATATTAATCGCGAGTCATGAGACAGAAAGGCCATCAAGCTCACACACATGCGATTACAACTCAGAAAATGTGGCATGCAGAAATGAGACCACTAGGTGTTCTACTCCATGTTTAGAAGATAACAGCTATTTCTATACATTTCTACCCCATCTTTCGCTTGACCAGGTAAAATTATACTTTCGTTTGGCGGTACCAGCAGTTGTCGAGGAAATATTTCCAAGGAGAACACTCACACGGCAAACTCTTGGGAGTTGAACAATCTAATAAAACGGTATTTTGAGGATGTCAAAAGTGTTTGTACTACAAATTCATACTCAAAAAAATATTATTATTTGTCAGATACCACGGTAGAATTAAGCCATACGGAAATGATGATAAACCCATTATCGCGCGAAATTTTAACTCAGCATTTTGAACATACGATTACTCATCCTAGCTACATTCTAGGGTTTATATTAATTTTTTTTTTTTTACAACACCATGAAGCCAGAGACGATATTCATAACATACTGTGTATTGTCTTGATTCAGTTATTTAAATTGTATTCTATTTTACTACTATAATGGATCTTGGACACATATCACTACAACACCTAAGATGTATGATTTCTAGTACTATGATCCTGGAAATTCATAAATTCCTCAGAACAGATACGATGGGCTTAATATAACATTATGTTATTAGAATTGTGTAGAAAAGAATATAACAAATGCATAATATCCACCTATTTCCTATTTTCGGGAGGGATATGATCCTAGTATACATAGCTAAATGATTAGATTTAGTAGAGAGAGAGGATGAGAGATCGAGCATGGCTCCGTCTATGAAAGAAATTTTCTTACTTATCATCATTATTTGTCACACTCGCTGGTGGCGCCGGCAGCAGCTATTCGTACGTTCTCCTGCGGAAAGGATTATACTTTTTTTTCTTCCGAAGGATGATCACGCTAGGCGAAGCAGGTCGGGCGGGGCTGGGCTGATGGTTACCTTCCGTTTCAACTTAGGACCGGCCGTCGTCGTAGCCCCGGAAGTAGGTTCCAAGTTTGGGGCATCACATAAGGGTGTCACACTCCATCTGTTCGGGAGACATTCAAGAAACACAAGGACCAGGCGCTCTGCAGCCACAGCAGGTGTGCTCGAATCACAGTACCTTAACAACCAATTCAAGCGCAATGTAGGGCGGGTTCAGGCAACAGCATCGCGTCCAGGCGCGCCGGGCCGCGGGTCCGCCGCCCGGCCGCCGCGAGGAGGCGCCGCACCGGCCCGGCCTCCAGCACGGCCGGGTCCACGTGGAACACTTGCTTCTCCTCCCTTCGTCGTCCCCACCTCCACCCTAATCACATCCTCCGCCGCGGAGGCGGAGGCGGAGGCGGAGGAGTCGAGGCGCCGGTACCCTCCGCCGCCGCGGCGGGACGCGGAGCGGAGGAAGGTGTAGCAGCCGGCGGAGGACGGACGCGGCGACGGGGC
>CM020189.1:12745452-12836029 GCA_009805545.1 Oryza longistaminata
TCTTCCTCCTCGGCCTCCTCGGCCGCGGCGGCGTGGCCGTGGCGGCGGCGGTGGTGGTGGGGCATCGCCGATTCGCCGGGTTTCGTGGCTTGCGGGAGGAGCGAAGCGATTGCTTTGAGGTGGTGGTGGTGTTTGTGTGGGCGGGTGTGTGCTTCTTTTCTTTTTCTTGGGGTGGGGAGCTTTTTTATGCAGTGGGTTTGGAACTAACGGTCGGCTTACGGGGCAGCTCGGTTTCCTCCCTCGTTCCATATTGGATCATGTGATTTTTGGTTTCTTTTTCCCTTACCTTGGCCTTGATTGTAGTGTGCTTTTTGTTCTTTTGTTTTTTTGAATTTATTACTACCTTGATCTAAAAGGTTACTCCCTCCGTTCCAAATTATATGACGTCCCCTTTTTAAGAAAAAATAAACTCAATAGTTTTGACTAATAATCTTACTAAGTATATCTATACTTAGTATTATGCATGTTATATCATTAGATTCATATTTTTGAACCACTTTCATGTGATGCTAATTTCATATTTGTTGGTATCATAAAATGGAATAAAATATCGATTAAAGTATGTTATTGAAAACCGTGTAAAAAAATATAGGCCTTATAATTTGGGACAGAGGGAGTACTATTTAGTACCGGATAATGATGTATCTTGATTCTACGAATCTGACATAGGTAATAATATTTTGAGATGAATGTAGTACAAAACTTTTGACATTTTTTCTACAAAACTTTTAGATTTTCAACTCTCTAAGATTCGTGTTGGAACCGAAGGTATCAACTATTATATATGCTTCAAGATTTGTGATGTATTTCTAACATGAGTGCATCCATGTGAGTGTAATTTTGTGTCGTAATATCTAAATTTCAGTGGGTGAAGTTATACAAATATGATTCCAACGCCACGCTTGTAGTGCTTCTTTTCCCTGATTTTTCTGCATTTTTCAACACGAATAAAAACTAGTATAAAGCACTTTGTAAAAAAAAATCGTGCATTTCAAACATGGCTTCGCTAACAAAAAAGTATTTCCACCTAACCCTACGTTGAAACAAAACAAATCATTCAAAGCTAATTTACAGGTATCGGCTCAATTCATGCGTCATTTGCAAAATAAGTTCTCGATCTTTAAAGAGATTTCATTGTTTAGACAGGTGTTTGCAACAAACTGGTACTGTTCATGAAATGCTACAGTGGCCTTGGTGCCATCAACCGGACACGTAGGTTGTGTGTGTTCATTAGAGTTGGCGCCATGTGCAAGAATACTGAAGTAGCAATGGCTCGGTTTTTCAGACAACCACTAATCACCGCACTGATCTAGTACTCCCTATCTCCTAAATTACAAGACATATATTTTTTATACATAGTCTTTAGTAATATATTTGGATCAGTATTTTATTTTATTCCATGATCCTGATAAACACAAAATTAACATCACATGAAAGGAGTTTAAAATAAATTTAGTGATATAACTTAGTATAGATATAGTTAATATGATTATTAGTTAAATCTATGAGTTTAATTTTTTCTTAAAAAGGGTGTCCAATAATTTAGGAAGTATTCTTCTTATAATCTACTGCTCCCCATAACTTGATTAGCTTAAGGATTAGTACACGAGCAAATTAACATCAGAAAGTGGTTGTTAGCCGGAAAAAAGGCTCCTCGGAATGAGGTAATTAGGCCAAAAGGAGACCCGCTCAAATTCCAAAATGTTTGGTGGACGACAGAACGAGAGGTTATATATATAATTAGGGTAACTAGTTAACAGTAATTTTCAACATGCATGTTTGGTGCAAAATCGAACGAAATGTCGAAGTCGAACCATATTTACTTCAGACAGAACCAGTCTCTAGCTACGTGTTGTCCATTTGTATTTTGGAATCTGTTAACTTCAGCTGGAAGAGGTATACCATATCATCATTCGCGCGTTACATCGTCAGTTTGCGTGCAGTCAACTCATCGTCCATATTACACTTGGACGCATAATCAAAGGCACATAAATTAATTATTCAAAAATTTGTTACGACACTAAACATGTCGATCGAACTGCCACGCATAAAGTTACCATGCTTATTATATTCGATTATTAATTTGCTGATTAATTAAAAAGAATCTGATTTAATTAGACGTGTGCACGCACGTTGCGACTCGTGATATGTTTTTATAAAATTTTAATCAGGCAGCTGCTGCCTACGTGGCCTGGCACGTGGCGTCGTCGCCGGCTGCCTCGCTCCCTGCTCCGGCGACCGTTCCTCCGGGAGACCCACACGTGTCGCCCGACGTGTACAACCGCCGCGAAGAAAACTCGCAGCCAATCCATGCTCTAGTTCTCCTCTTCTCCTCTCGATCTCCATCACCGATCGGTCGAGTAGGGCAGCCATGGGCGGATCAAGCAGGAACAACAATGGCGGGAGAACGACGGAGGCGGCGGCGGCGGCGGCGAGGCGGCAACGGCCAACACCGTCGTGGCGCTCGTCCTCCTCCTCGTCGCCGCGTCGGCCGTCGTGTTCTTGCTGTCGCCGCCGACGCCGGCGGCGACGCGGATCGGCCGTCACGGCGACGGCGACGGCGGCGGCTGCCCCCGCCGCGAGCCGGTGGAGCTGGCCATCGGGCTCGCCGGACACGAGAGCTGGCTCGACGCCGTCCGCGCTGGGCGAAGCTGGCCTGCCTGAAGCTCCGGCCGCCGGACCCGCGGTAAATCTTTCATCGATCATCCACTGCCATTCAAATTTTGCATTGCATAGTTCATATTTTCAACTACATGTATGTATACGTGTGTTTTTTGGGCCAGTGAGAAAGTGGCGTGGTGCTGTTCGAGGAACGGCGCGGCGGTGGAGGTGTGTTTTCTCACGGCGGCGTGTGTGTGCCAAGGTACGATCTGCGCAGCCCGGCGGCGGTGAAGGCGGCGGCGAAGGAGGCCCTGGAGATGGGCAAGGTGGCGGTGGAGCACGCCGCGGAGTCGGCGGCGACGGCGGCGGAGGAGACGCTGGGGAAGACGACGGTGAAGCTCAAGAGGAAGTTGTCGCCGCCGTCGACATCGTCGCCGGCGGGGGGACGCCTCGACGGAGACCTGTGAGTGTGACCACGGTGTACTGTAAGTGTAACGTGTTGAAAATGTGCATGTGTGTGCTCTACCATTTCGTTTTCTGTACCCTTGTGAATTACAGTACGATGTGTTAGCGTCTTGTGATGGATGATGATGCTTGGAAGTTGGAAGGTGGATTGGAGTTGGACGTATTCGGCTTCAGTACTTTGGTTTACAATCTGCAAAAGCAAGCATAATAAAAATTAGAGGAACAAACGCACTGTTTAGTCTTGAATGGTGATGGGTGCTAATCAACCGCCTAACAATATAATTATGGCGTGTATGTACCCAAAAAAAGTGACAGAAATGACGTATTATACTATTTTTTGAAGGATAATATAGTACAATATAATTATGACGTATTGTACTATAGGAGCATTTCTAAAGCAGAGGAACAGGTATTGCAGTACATACCAGTACAGTTGTCTTCCAATGCGTAGCAAAGGTTTTAACTTCAAACCAGGCTAACCAGCGGCAAGCAAATGGTTCAGATGCGGCTTAACTACAGCATAATTTCCTAATTTCCTCACCTAAATATGTAGAGAGAAAGAGAGATTCTCTCCTAGGAAACTAGAAAAACTCTTCTGGGAGTAATTACTGCTTACTACTACTAGTAAGTATGCATACAGGTGAGACACAGGAGAATATACAGAACAAATTTGATAATGTTGAGATGATGAGATCTTGGGAATGGCCACCCCTCATTCCGGGCAGATGCTTCTGAAAATGGGCAGCCTGCGTCCATTGCTTTGACCATAAAGAGTTTGAATTATCAACTCTTCATCCTCCTCAATTGGTTCTGCCTGCGCAGATGCTGGCTGAGCTGAAGGTGTTGTTGCTTCAGGTTTTGGTGTTGAAAGCTCTGCCCTGGCTGCTTGGATGACAGTATCTTCCCGTGATCGAATGTCAGCAGCTGGCTTGTTGGGGATGCCTCGAGCTGTGACAGTAGGATGATCGGCACTTGGCTGCCATGGGGAGAAGAGAGAACTGATGTCGTTGAAGTCCTGATAACCTGGAGCACCTGTCTGCCCGCCCGCCTATTCAGAAGGGAACATGGTAAAAAGCCATTTATTGTCAACAGCGTGCAAAATAATGGTGTTAGCAATACAAGTGCCCTGAAACATTGATGTGAGTAAACCATATAGCGTGCTACCGATAGATCTAATTGAACAATGAAGCTGAAGAAACATGCCAACCATTTCATAGAACAAATCAGGTAATGGATGATGAAAAGAATAGCATAGTATAAATTACTGGAGATAATGTGTCCTGTATCATAAATCCCGACTTATCAATTACACTGAAAAAGAAATTGTTTATAAGCTCGTAAAACATAAGGCATCCGTTAAGAAAAATGAGAAGGAAAAATCCCACGGTGAAGCTTAACAGCAGGGCTAGATTTAAAAAGTTACACTGGCAAGTCGTCATTACACATATCTGTCGAAAACTGTAGTAGTAGTTTTATTTGTATAATTGTAATGTTCTCTGGTCAGCAACAAGGACAACTAGTGGTGAGCAAGAATGCAAGTGCACAAGGAAGCTTACAGAAAACTGGATTGAAAATTGTTCATTCACTTCAAGAAGATTAGACAACACATGTCCATAGTGATGAACAAGAAATGCAAGTGCACAAGCTAACAGAAAACTGGATTGAAAATTGTTGATCCACTTCAAGAAGATTAGACAACACACGTCTATAGGATAAATCATGACTGTCTGATTCTGATCCCTATCTGGATAGCAAGAACGATTACAAAAGGTAACATGACAGCTATGGACTATTTATCACTATTGAAACAGAGGGTTACTGAAGCACAAACAGAATTCTCGCACTCTTTTTCTAAAAATTCTAGCAGTACACTATATTGCTGAAATGACTGAAAATGTTAACAGGACATTACAAACACACATCTCACAAAGGCATGCGCCACCTAGAATGAATGTTATGTATGCTAACTGGTTATCGCCTTTTTAAATGCATAATCAAATCCCATCATACAGAATAATGAAAACAACAACATCTACTTTAATTAATCTATCACGCCATAATTAAACATAAACAGTTTACATGTTAATTAATCTGATGCAAAAGATGTATTGGAGACACAAATGCCATTAAGGGTGTGGCCTACATGTACCGTACAACATTTATGTAGAACAGTACTAAAATTAGTTGACCTGATGTACTATGGTAATATGTTTCCTGTTTTCTATCTCATCAATCACTACTTCACAGTTGGACTTAAAATCGTACTACATCTGTAATGAAGCATGAATTGCCTGCAGAAGCATATGCACTTCTATCCTAAGTTCCTAATAATCCAGAGTTCCGCACCAGTTTTTTTCTCTTTTCCTCCCTTTTAAGATAGAAGGAATGAAATATCCGAATCATGGAATCAAGTTACTGCAATGCCAAATCATGGCATTAACCAAGATACTAGAGTACATCAGTGATCAGTCATGATTTGTTTTCAACCAAATCAGATCGTCATATTTTTATCCGATTGACCCGAAATGCAAGCGAAACTGGATCTCGAGAGCAAATACAGTGCGTACCTGTCGCTTGGAATCATACCGGCTACCTCCAGCAACCACCACGTCGCCGGCCTGCGGCGCGGGGTACACCGGCGCGGACTGCGGCGAGTAGACGAGGAGGCGGTGGTCCAGGTCGGTGGTGGCCGCGGAGGAGAAGCAGGCGCGGCGGTAGCGGAGGAGCGAGTCGTCGAGCCCGAGGTCCATCCCGCCCGACGACGACGCGGAGGCGGAGTACGGGGAGACGCCGTCCGCGCCGGCGGCGACGGCGTCGAAGGCCGGCGTGAGGTAGGCCCTCAGCGACGGCGACGAGAAGCGGCGCTGCTGCCGCCGCCGCGCCGCCGACTCGGCCATCCACCTGCTTCCGGCCGGAGAGGCGGCGACGAAATCGAGGTCCATCACGACGCCCCCCAATCCTTCGCCTGAGCAGCAAAATTAGGGTCTCTAGTGTTAAATCCTCGAGACGGCGAAATTTAAGGAAGAGAAAATGTCGGATGGGGAAAGTTCAAATAGCGAACCGGAAATTAGGGTCACTAGTGTTGAAAAAAAACTTGAAAAAATAATCCCCAATTTTCTCTCGATGGCGCATGCGGCCAATCAGGCGGTTACTAGCTCGCGATTAATACGCGAGCCCAAATAATATTGGTTTCCTGTGGATTTCTTCGATTGGGGAATCGAATAAAAAAATTAAAAAAACGGCACAAATCGTCAGCGGAATGCGTCATCACATCAGGATACCACAAAGAAAGCACCCATATACTATTCGTAAAATCCAGAACCTCGAACAACAGATCAGGATCTAAAAAACAAAAAAAAAACTTCAGAAACGATAAAATTCCGGACACGTTTGAACCTCTCCCACACAAAAGGGATCATAAATCTAACAAAGAAAAAAAAAGCAACAATCCCATACAGAAACATCCAGTGAATCAAGCTTTGATTAGACAGGCACCGAAAAAAAATCCCCACCCTCTCAAAAAAAATCGTTATAATACTATTCGAGAAGTCGCGGAAGAGATTCAAAATTTCAAAACTCGACGGAGAGAGACTCACTCGATCCGAGGGACCGAGGCGGAGAGGTCGGCTCACCTTTGCGGTCGTGGAAGCTTCCTCCGGTGGCGCTCGCGGCCGGAAGGTCACGGTGACGCCACCATTGCTGCCTGCGTGCTCGCTCGCTCGGGCGGGAAGTGAAGACGAACTAGGAGGAAAATACGAAGGAGAAAGGAGGAGAGCGAGGTGGGGGTAGAGGATTTGTACACGTGGCCCCTACGTCTCCTCGGATTCCGTTATTTTGGACCAGGGAGGCAAGGCAGTAGTGGTCCGTTGTTTTGGGCCTGGAAGCAGTGGTTGGGCCGAGCCCATCTCTCGGTTGGTTTGGGCTGGTTGGTCTTCCTTTGTTTTCGGCCTTTTCCTTACTTTCTCTCTCTTTATTTCACTGTACTCCCTTCATCCTAAAAAAGCCAATCAAGTACTGCGATGTGACACATGTATTAGCTTGGCTTTCTTTTTTTTTTTGGAGGAAGGGAATATTCTCACAAGAGGATAGATTTGACGGTTTGAAAAAGAGGATATGCTTGAGTTCATCCGAAAACATCACTGACAATTTCTTCATACGCCAGTTGTTGGCTTAGGCCCTATTTGATTTCGATTTATTGGGTAGATATTGTCACAGATTATTTACTTGATTATAAGAATGAATTAAATATTTTAATAAATAAAATAAACAAATAGCTTAAGATAAGTGGGTTTTTTATTAAAAGACAAGCGGTTCATATAATACTAGTAAAAGAAAGTTTATTATTTTTAAAATACATTTTTAAAAAAAATTGAAGAGCAAATAATCCATTTTAATAATCCTTGGGCTTAATCAGATGCAGCTCATACTATTATATTGCACCGCGGAAAAGGATGGATGCACATCCCTGGACAAGTGTCAAATAGAAGAATGTATATTGAAACTGGAGTACTGGACAACAAAGTGAGCATCAATAAGGTAAGTTCCCAACATCAGGGAGCATATACAATACTACTATAGGATCAGCCACATTTGTTCAGTCAGAAGGAAACTGTTAAATCACACTACACACCAAACCAATATATTCCGTACCACATAGAAAGGTTACAAGAGTTAATTACACAAAGAATAGTACTTATTCTATATTTTGGATACAAGCTGTAAACTCTTTGGTACACCATCGCCCCTTTTAATTCCTGTATGATGATACTACAACACCGCCAATGCAATATGTACAACCAAACAAACTATGAGACTCTTACAACAATTGATATCTCATATACAAACAGCTAAACTTGGATATGAGATATCCAAACTTGATGCAAATAGGAGTATGTCAAAGAACCTCCTAACACACGCTGAATAGTAGGCATGCTGAGGGGGCATGCATGGCAGGCTTGGGTTTAGATCCCATGCACACCAATAATGCAGGAAAAAAAACTGAAATATACTTATAACAGCTTCATAGGCTATTAAGGAGAGCCCTTTTGCAAGAAGGCTGCTGAGAAGTGTCTGGCCTCGACCCTGGCGAGGTCAACTCAAGCACAGACAGCAAAAAATTCCTCTCCTGGAAATTCAAACAAATAAAAATGTAAATATATTTGTCATATGTTTGTTTCAGGTAAGTATTATATGTTCGATATGAACCAGCCATATCATATGTCAAGCAGTTGAAAGCTTACACTAGCAGTAAATTTTGGAGTCGGCATGTCATCTGCATATGGCAGGAATGTTGGGACTGTATGAGCAGGTGAAGTGAATCCCATGCATGGAGGATTTTTACATTTGACAACCTCGCTTAACTTCTCAGAAGCTGGTGTTTCTGCATTTGCTTCAACTGGGGTAGTTGTCTGAGCAGGGGAGGCTAATTTAATACACTGAAGCCTGTTATGTTCGAGAACCTCGCTAAGGTTCTCTGATGCTGCTATTTCTGCATCTGTTTTAGCTTGAATAACTGTGTGTACAGGAGAGCTGTATTCCACACATTGAAGCAAGCTATCTTCGATAGCAGCCTCAGTCAAGTTTTCAGATGTTGGTATGTCTTCACCTGGTTTAGTTTAAAGAATTTAGTTCATTTTCTTTATGTGGTTTAAAGAGCATTTTACCAAAGTAATAAGTAAGAGCATAGGTTACCAGGGCAAGGTTCCATATTATTGTCTTCTGTGCTCTTATCATTTGGGCAGTCCTCCATTTTATTGTCAGGAACCATTTGTGATGTAACTTCTAATGGTGCAAGCGTTTCTTCCGCAAGTTGCGATGAGATTGAAACCATCCATCCTTGGAATGATGGCAGCAATTAGCCATTACTGGGGACAGGTTTCATTTCGTTTGAAGCAACATATTCAGATGAAGCAAATAGACGTCGGTTTATCTGACAGAACAAAATATAGGGCCTCCATGAACCTCTTGCTTAATTTGTTGCAAATTGAGCAAGATGTAGTACTTGTTAATTTGACCCTCTCAGGAAATAACTATGGAAGCACACAACAGTTAACACTAGTTAACAGGATAGAAAAAACTACAACGCCTTCGACCCATACCTTGGGTGCAGAAAACAAATCCCACATCTGAGTGTTTCAGAAGACCAACATGCAATGCGAGTGGTGCAGTGCAGGGGAGTTGTTTTCTTGGGGGAAATGGGTGGATCGGTGGATGTACTCAAACATTGGAGAATGGAGAAGCAAACCTTACTATTAGTATGTTATTTACCATGGAAGCAACTTGACAGTGTAGATTAATGCTATATAAGACCTTCTCTGGACTCTCTACTCTCTAGTGCATTGGACGTGTTGTTTTGTAGTGTCTCGAACGGGTGCATCTGCGGTCTGCATCATCGATCTATCACAAGGAAAAAGCAAAAATATATGCTTTGTTTATTTCACCAAGCAGAATACGAGGGATTCTGGACATTTCTGCCGGAATCGTCTCGCCTCTTGTGATAGCTGGTGTCCATGTCTTGTGTTAAACTACTGCACCTCCGTGTCTTCTCTCTCGGTAACGTTTCCTGGTACTGCCAATGCCAAACTGTTTAGCCTTCACTCAATTGACACTACTGTATGAGGCTTTGAGAAACTCTCGATTTTCCCAATCTCCAATTCAGGTCCTCTCTGTCACTGTAAAATGCAAACTGAGTGATTAAGCTTTTCTTCACATATAATCTGTGCACTTGTGCTTGAAGTATGGGACACTCTCAGAATATGAGGAACAACTGCCATATCTTCCACTAACGGCTGGCTGGCCATTCCATATTGAACTTGAAGCTGGCGAAGGTATGTCCTGCCGATCCTTCAATCACGGACAAAATCCTGTCAATTTCGGCGAGCCAGTTCCCAAGTTGCCTTAAAGATGACAGGAAATATTTCCCTTCAATCACGGAGGGAAATGTTAGCACCATGCACGATCAGAAGGATATGATACTGCACATGTGCACAATGCATACAGCTAGCCCATGCATCAGAAATACGGATCAATTGGAACTGACCATTTGAACAAGAGAAAATTAGGAAACAAGTCATCCGGAACCCAAGCATCATCTTTACCTGATTTATAAAATTGCGAATAGTCTGTTAAGTGTTAACTACTACTTTTTCTTTCGATGAATTTCTACAGGTAGAATTTCAGGATTAGTGGATTACACATCCCCCTTCTTCCCATAGTTGTACTGAAATACGAATGCAAGATACCTCTGTGATATCAAAAAGATTAGTGCCTTTTCACGTTCATTTCTCAGAAAGAGACGAGGACTAGCATGCAGTTTGCAGTACCTCTGTTTGATTGCAATAGCCTGTACAAGCAGCCAGAAGTACTTGTGATTTTCATTGACAGCTTCAGTCTGCAACAAAGAACCAGATGGTAGATGTCACCGAAGTCTCTGAAAACTAATTTGACTAGTGTTGATGTTGTCACCTTTTCCTACAGCTTTGGGTTCAGCAATGCATGATGGTATGTACCAAAACTGGAGATCCAGTTAGCCACCTAGAGCCACAGAAAATAAAAGGTGAACATTTCGAGTGTGCAACGAATAAAGATACTGTAGGTAGAATTGTGTTTCACAACTAAAGTTATCTGAGTAAAGAATTTTTTTTTGTCTAAAAAGGATTCATGCCGGCCTGGCTGATTGCATTGTGTAACAAAAAAAACTCTTTTCTTCTAATATATTGACGTGCAATCCTTTTGCGGGTTCGCGAAAAAAATAAAAATGATTCATGCAGCAACTGATGATAGGTACTATAAATTTCAGGATTCAGAGTTTAGGTCCCATATATACTATAAACTGATTGAGCCAACTTCAGTTTAGGTCCCAGCGTCTTAAAGAAGCTTCCAGTGTCTGGTTCATCATATATCAAAAATTTTCTGGACTTCAACATTTAGGTTCCACTAGCCAAATACCCCCGTGTTGCTACGTATTATTCCAAATAGCAACAAATATTACGCTTTTGTTGAAAAAATATTGGCTTCTTCGTCTTAAAAAGAAAGAAAGAAAAATATCATATTAGTTTTCAGTACAGACTGATGACTCCAATCGTGTTAACAAGATGCCTTTTGATGAGATTATAAAATATGTACTCGTCAATAAATTGTTTTGCCTATCTCATTTTAAATTACAATAAAAACCCTAAAAAGTTTGTGAGTTTTTTAAGTCAAGATAGCAAGAAGCAAATCAATAGAGAATTAAAGAACTGTACCCTACAGAGTAATGCAAGACTAGCAAAAGAGTAAAGACTACGTACAGCTACTCCACAAAAATACAGAAAAAGACTGGCTAAACACTCATAACTTATACTTGTACCATGGCCCACATGTCAGTGGCGATTCTGCCAATCACCACCACCATTATAGATTTTAGGTTCCATTAATAGAGCGTATTTAGGGGGGAAAAACATGCTCCATCTGAAACTGAAAATGGATAGGTATGCTCTGCTGAAGAACATCAGGACTTCACTGCCAGAAAATTTGATCTCTCGTGTGTGAATTAAGTCAATTCGCATGATATTGCAATTGGTATGGATAAAAAAGAAGGGAACAAAATTACTGTGAAAAGTGACTGTGAACAGATGATTTGAGCAAGGTTACCCAGTCTAAGGCTGCGTTCTTTTCAGGCTAGTAGGATTAGATTCTCCTCGTTTTTCGTTAGCACGCTTTTCAAACTACTAAACGGTGCATTTTTCTGCAAAAAGTTTCTATACGAAAGTTGCTTAAAAAAAATCATATTAGTCCATTTTTGAAAAAAAATTAGCAGATACTTAATTAATCATGTGCTAATGGATCACTCCGTTTTCCGTGAACACTGTTGAGGGTGGGGAGAATCTGAAAAGAACGCAGCCTAAACACCATACAAGAAGACGCAAGGGGCCAAATAAATCATCTACTGTAATCCTGATTCCATGTTTCAACAGCAGATAACTATCGATCTCTGCTAGCCCTTGATTTAGAAACAGGGAATTGTGTGAAAAATTGCTGTGACTATCAGGCATTACTCAAAGATTTTTCTTCAGACATTGTTTAGTGTTATCTCTCAAAGCAATGTAATTTAAATCTATTTGTCTCTGTAATACCTGTCTGAAGCTTTGAGCAACTACCCAAATTCCGCCATCGCTGCTTCTCAGCAAATCTCCAATTCTCTTTCCCTCCCTGTAATAAAATGTAGATAAACAAATTTTTCTCAGAGAAATTTGCGCTTGAAGTGTGAGATAATCCCAGAATAAGAGGAATAAATCGCTGTCCTGTTGCTTCTACATTCCAGGTACACCGTCGAATGCGATGGTGCGTCTCATCACTTTATAAAATCGCGATTCAACAAAAACACACTGCTGCAGTGCAGGTTTCAGACATCAGCGATAAACAGATGAGGTGATGGTGTGTTCTGAATTCTGATGCGATCATGGCATTCGTACGGAGATGGGTACAGTTCTTACCTGGCTTTGGCTTGCGGTGGGGGATGAATCGCGGCGTTCATGGTGAAGTTGGCCGTAGCGACCGAGCTGCTCCCCCGTTGACCCGGCGAGCGTCCACTACGAACGCCGGCGAGCGAGGGCGGCGTTGTCAGGGCGGCGGCTCCGGCGAGCGGCGTCGTCTCGTCCGCGACGACGAGGTGTGGTATCCGACTATCCGTAGCCGTTAGATCTGGACGTACGGCTCAGATTAACGTGTGGAGGAAGGCAGTTATTTTTAGAAAAGTCCCTGTAGATTTGCTTATTTCTTCTTAGGCCCCTCTGCCTCCCATCCCTCTCCTCCCCCTCGACACGGCGGGCGGCGGCGGAGCTCCGGCGAGCATCCGCCGCGACGGGCCAAGGGGTTCAGATACGCTCCTATACTCGTAGTTCTCTTGGCTCAGCCCCCGTGCGAGCCGCATTGGCGGCTTAGATGAGGAAACCCCACCGGCGGCGGCGCGCGGTAGGTAGGCGAGGGTTAGGCTGTAGTACTTCTATTTGATTGTTGTCAGCATGACCAAGAGCCTGTACTATTAACCAGGAACACTTATGATCTTCGATGTCAGTTCCAATCTTCAATGTAGAATAATGTCAGCTGTCAGTTGTTCTCTTAGTTGCTGAAAACTATTTTGATCTTTGTCCTTACCTTGCCTATGGTGTTAGGGTCAGCAAAACAGTCCAAGTAGTCATCCTGAAAAGGCAAAGTAAAGGTAAAATTGACATAAGGTTTCATTAAAGAAAAAAAAAGCATGCCACTTACCTGTATCTGAAAATATATGCCCATTTCAATAAGTATATCCTTTAGACCACTTAAGTCTTCAAGTTTTGCACCAGATAAGAGCAAAGCATTGGCCACCTATAGTTGTAGAGGAAAACATGAATATCATAATGCACTAATTGGAGATACATAGATTAACAACCGATATACTGCACTCCAGAATTATCATCTGAAGAACGTAATTTCTGTCTGAAAAAGATTCATGTAGCAACTGAGGACAGGTATGATCAGAATTTAGGATAGCCTACTTCATTCTTCCTCAACATGTTTTTCCTGCACCTTTTTTCAAGAGTTTGCCGCAAAGAAACCCCTCTATTTATCTGATTCATATGATATCGTGAACTTGAAGAACTTGTACAGTTCTACAGCCTATATTCAGATACATGACGTTATGACAGAAGTGAAAAGTAGGATTGCATCTGAGTTTCGGTCTTCCAGACTTACAGGAAGGTAAAAGGAGTAGTACGCTGTCTTGTACTTAACAATGCGACGGTAGCTACATGACAAGAGAAAAGATAGTTACTGAATACGAGCAGCATCCCAATATTATCATAAGCAAATCAAATATTAAATAAAAGAGAGGGAGAGGTAGATGGATCATAGATTATGTACCCTTCAATACTGTATTTTGCAAGATCATCTGCTCCAGTATGTGTGCCAATAAGATCAAGCATCTGCCCCAGAGAAGTCTGCAGAGCTATCTGAACAAAATATCCATTCTAAACAGTATCAACCACCATCAGAAATTATGATAATTGATGTTTCAGTAGTAATTCAGATGTTTGCTGACCTCGCTCCATATTTCTAAGAGATCAAGAAAGTAAGGCTTTTCTCTGAAATACTTTTTTATCATTATCAAGATGTGACATTTTAGTATGATACCATCGTTTATACCCCTGAGGCCAACCTGTAACAGAAATATAGGTGGAAGAACTAAGTGGCCTGTTTTGTTACAGCTTATTAAGAGAATCAGAGTATCATGTGAAGATGGGTTGAAGAACCTCAGGTCGCCGGTACCAGCAAATCTGATCTCTCCTGGTATGTGAATCGTCCATGATGTCATCAAGTAGTAGTGCACATGCTTGAAACTACATGCATTTTTGATAGAACCAAAGATAATTGAAACCGGTTAGTATCGGCATGAGCAGATTCAGGAATAAAAGGATGATGAGCAGATGGATTGAGCAACATTACCCATTCTACACACCAACCAAGCACACAAGCAAGGAAGAAGTCATCTTCAGTAACCTCACTTCCTTGTTTCAACAGCAGGTAACTGTCTATCACTGACAGCCCTCGGTTCAACTTTCCTTTAGAGAAACAGAAGATTGCAGTGAAAATTTTGTGACTTGAGAGTTGAGACACTTGTAAAAGGTTTTTTCTCTTTTTTCTTTTTCAAAACCGAAACTCAGTTAGATTCACTTGCACTCTCTGAATGTAAAGTGTGCACTATATTTTTTTAACACTTGTCCAATTTTCAGATCAGAGATGTTCAGACTTGCAATGCTTTAGAAGATGCCTCCTCACCTCCAGGTACATTGTAGTCGATCATCTGCCCAAAGAAAATAAAGATAAGAAGGAATCAAAACTTTTAGCACTGAAACTATATAGAAGATTAACTTCACTTTCTTCAACAATGAAATTATATAAAATATTAGCTTCAGTTTCCCCGTTACTAGTGAATAATGTATATACAGTATACCTGAGCAAGCCAGCGCCTGGCTTCGTCGGTGAGCTCGCACGAGTCGTCGCCGACGAGATCGTCCCTGAGGCGGCCGTACGCCTGCATGAACCTCTCGCGGGCGTCGACGATGCCATGATCAGACCGCCACCGCTGCTCCTGCCTGGTGCATTTCGCCGGTGAGGCATCGCCGCGCAACCTCAGCTTCTCCTTGAGCTCGCGTTCCAGAGCATCGCTCCGGCCGTCGTCGTCTCCAATGCGGAGCATCTCCTGCATGGACATGGTTAGTTTTTCTTCCTTTTTTTCACGTTGATGTCAGTAGTTGTCTCGATCGATCTGTGGTGATGTTGCTTGTGATTTGCGAGGTAAGTGAAGTCTATGGAGGAGCTGTATTTGTAGAGGCCCCCGAAGCTGGATCGGTTGCTTGTTGACTGCACAAGTGCAGAACGTGGCGGGAGAAGATCGAACCAGAAGGTAGGCCTTTTGCTGAGCTCATGCGAGTGTTCAATTTTCTGCCAAACAGGTGGTTCGGGCGGTGGTAGCTAAGCTATTGCTGCTCGTAGAACTGGTTACTGAAATACTGAAATACCAATGTATTTCCTCCTTCCTAGCTCCATCGGCGTCGTCGTAGCGAAAAGAAACAGCAAGCTACGTTGCTGACCCCTTCTGCCACCATGAGCACGTGATGCATGATGCATCAATCATCAAAGTCGGGCGTGCGTGACGCATGTCGCAGGCCTGCCAGTGCAGAGGTACTTAGACTATTGTCTGTTATACTCCCTATCTCCATATGTTCCAAAATATAAGGATTTTCGAGTAGTCAATCATATGTGCAAAGAGAATCTAAACAATTCAAAAATTCAAAAGTTAACAACTGAAGTTACTAAAAAATCATATGTGTTCCTTTGTTGGCCTAGCGGCGGTCGGTCAATTAGAAGAGTCTATACATGTATCAACATATATTAATTATATATATTGCATATATTTTATTTATTAGATCTTTACATCGCAAAAAAAAATATCACCAACTCATCTACTAAAATTTACAGTGTAATTACACTATAGTTACTGTAACTATAGTGTAATTACAGTGTAACTATACTGTAACTATAGTGTAATTACAGTGTAACTATAGTGTAATTACAATACACTTACATGCCATATCAACTGAACTTACAAATGTAATTTTAGTTATATATCACTGTAATTTTATATTTTAGCTTTAAATGTGAGTACAATATAATTATATGTAATTACATTGTAACTTGCACGTAACTATACGCTTCTCTCTTGCGCAGTGGAGGTCACGGGATTTCTCTCATCCGTATCTAAGTAGAGTTAACATTTAATTGCTTTTGTTGTATAGTAAAAACAGAAAAAGACACGTGCAAGACATCACTTGGTCACATACATGCACTGCTTCCCTGTGCGTATGTATGTATCACGTACATGCATGTCACGAACCGCTGCCACCAACGAGGATATCACGTACGAACGGCACGCTGCACCGTTAGAAAAATCGACAAATATTAAGAAAAAAATTTGACGACAAATTTCTAGCAAAACCGTTTCGGTAAAGAGGAATAAGACGATTGAAGTAATTTTTTTTGTAACTTATCAATAAGATAGACACAAGCAATGCTTCTGCCCCCATTTGAAACAGATCTATCACTGGATTATTGTCGCATATTATCCACTTCATCTTAGAGATAAATTAAATATTTTAAAAATAATCTTAAGATATAGATTTGAATAAATGATATAAGCTATGTAGCAGAAGAAAAAATTTTGGGAAAACATATTTTTGGATATGTGGAGCAAATAATCTAGTGAATTGGTGCTTTAAAAGTTTTCATGAATCTAGCCAATCAGTGGCAGGGGCAAGTTGGTCTTTTCTTGCACTATTTTGCTATGAACTAACGAGGGGCTAACGAGACTGATCATGACAGGCAACGCAAGGAAGCAAAATGGTGAAAAAGGAGGGCAGAGACGAAAATAGAGAAAATACACGTTGAACACCCCTCTCCCTGCTGCCATGTTACCTTTGTGTTTCACTTTGGACCCCCTTTTCCCGCAAAGCTGACAGTAGTGGGAGTAAGAGGAGTATGTTTAAGAAAAGATCATGGTTGCACCGTGAGTTTGATCTTGAGAAAAATGGTATAAAAAAGGGTCCAAAGTGAAAAAAAAATATAAGGAAAGTGGTCCATAGTGAAAGTTGTATGGTGTATAGGGGGTTCAACATGAATCTTTTGTTAAAAAAAAAAGGAGAGGGGGGTTCGAATGGGAGTGCACGGTAACAACAGTATATAAAATGAGTCTATAAACTGAAGTGCACTCTAATAATAGTATATAGAAAAAGGTTTCAAAATTTGGATGTATCAAATGTATAGAATGAGTCTATGTAAAAATACAATACATATGACTAATTGAATTTATAACAAATAAAACAAAAAAAAAGTTTTCTTTCTACCAAAGAGTTGTTTGCAAGAAGTAAAATTTACTTTCAAATAAATTATAATTTAGCCCCTTGCAATCAAACAACACATATCTAGCAAAGAAGTATGGATATAGTACATGCGACCACATGTATGCAAAGTGATGTATGCATCTCCAATAAAAAAAAAACAGCATTATTGGTAATAGCTTCTCATGCAAATAAATTAAATACTAACCCACATGATTGCTACCAACCAATAAACTTGAACAGAACAATGTAGCCAATATATCAAGCTTAAAGGTACAGAAATGAAATCATAAGCAAACATCAAGTAAAAAACATCCGATAACTAGGCAGCATCATCAATAGTTTGATGCAATGTGCACTTATTCTTAAAGGCAACATGAAAATGGTATGTAGCAAAGTATTAGGTTTATTTTCTGTTGCTCTCCCTCTCACCAGTTCACATATGCAGTTCCAACTGAAACTAAACAAAACCGTGAGGCAGAGTTGGCTTCAGCATCATAGGGTCATCTCCAATACTCGAGGGCTTCTGTCTTTTAGTATTGGTATTCTTTTTCTCTCCCATGGAAGATGTACTTCCACCTGATTGCAAAATATTGGGTAAAAACAAAACACTAGCTTCAGTGCTATGTTGAAAATAAAACATTTCAAATGCAATTACACAAGTAATACAGAGTGAGGTAAATTCTCCAAAACCATGTTACAAAACCAAATGACAACATGTATATAATGTTAATTAGTTTATGAAGTAAGCTTCTGAAATAGTATATTTCAAATCCGTACCACTGCCTTCACCATAGGAACCCATTGCCTTCTGTAAAGAAAAATAAATATATATCAACACTAGAGTTTCTACAAAAAAATTTAGTACAATATGTATACAAGCACGTAAAGTGGCCAAGATTTTTTTTTTTTGGAAATACCTAATTATACTATAATAGGTGGATGTTTGGACTTAGTACTTATATTTTTATCTGGCAACATGTAAATTAAACAATGTACTAAAACATGTCTTATATATTATTAGTATGAGCATAAAATAAGTGTTCGCCTACCTTCTTATGTAGTTTACGTCCATTGAATATATCTGTCCCGTGCAGCAGGGTTCTTTCCATAAATAGTTCAACTTCAGGCTTGGAGCGGAATGTTTTTTTGTATTCCCGATGATTGTAGAACTACAATAAAAGGTATTATGAAATTGCAATTCATATATTATAAGGGAGACTTCAAGGTCCAATAAATTAAATTGGCGTAAAAAAGAAAAATAATGCATGAGATAATCATGTATGTGTTCAACATTATAAAGCTCTGAGAAGAGAAGCGGAGATAAATGGAAAAGGCAAAACCAAACAAACAAAAGCACATCGATCATGAAATTATGTGCAACATACTCTACTTGTTTACCATGGCTTCAGAGAAAATGTAGAACAAGCTTGTCTTTAAAACAAAACTTTTCTCATAATATGTGGATACCATATGATCAACTTCATTAGGATGATGCAGGTGTCCGAAGAATGAACTATCCGAAATTAGAAGCCAATGTGCTATACAGTTTATACTCCATCTAGGTTTTTTAATACTTAACTTTCCAATGACTAGGTTAAATCAGACCGATGCATATAATTTTATCTTCCTAATAGTTAATTATTTTCATGTTCTAAAATAAAAGAAAGGAGATCACACTGCTAAAAGTGACTTAAGGTGCACAATTTGTTGACAAAGTATCTCCGGCTAATGAATTAGTTCACACCTAAAGTTATGACCCAACTGATCATGTCTAAAGTACATATATTATCTCAATGCAGCCACTCTAATTTGTGGACTACTACAGCTATTTGTTGATACCATAGTTCGAGTTTTCAATAACCATTAGCAAACTGTTGTTTTAGTGTTTCCGACTCAGTAGTGTATTTAATTCTTCAGTAAACATATGTAGTCATTCCCACTTTGTACCTAGTGACTGAAATCGAATACTCCATACTGTTAAGCAGATACAGTCTAGCACAGCTTATTGACAACTGCAATAGCTATTGTCTAATACAGAACTTTTATGTATAAGTTGAATCCTTGTAAGTCCTAAAATATTTTACCCAATAGCTTAAACCACAACAGTTTTGGCTAGGTTGTACTAAAAACTACAGCAACGATATTGTAGAAGAACAAGTCAACCTGAACAATAAGAAATAACAAGTTTAATGATAACTGATAAGATCATTCACCTAACATCCAGCAGAAATTCATTTTTTTGTCACTCAAGTCAGAATACCTCAAATTCAACTTTCTCCACTACAAAACGCCTCCATTATACGATTTCACTATTAATTTTGTCACCAAAAAATATGTTAACATTCTTCTGTACAGAAAGGGGTATATAGTAAAAGGGAGCAAAACACATGTGCATTCATGGATAATATTTACCTCGAGTTTCGGAGCTATCCATTTGGTTTTTCAGTAATTCTTCTAGATGGTTACATCTTAGTGGAGGGATCAAAAGACCAAACCACAAAGGGTATCTTGTCATGTTGGCATGCCCCCATCTGATCCTCTCCACTCGCATGCACTTTCTGACTGTAGAGTTTTCCATTAATTAGCCTGATACAAAAAAAAAAGCAAGATCAACTAACAAAATGCAAAGAATTACAAAGCCACAATAATATACATATGACCAATTGAGCATGTGCACAGAATTCTGCCTATAAATATCCATGCACATTTGACTGGCAGATAGCACATTGCACTCAAAGCCTCAACTAAATGGCTTCCCCTAAACCCTTCGCCTGCAGTGTCATTGCCTTGTTGTTTGCTGCAAACTTGGTTTCAGCTCAGCTTAGCGCAAATTTCTATGACAAGTCATGCCCTAATGCACTGTCCACCATCCAAACAGCGGTGAGATCTGCTGTAGCAAAGGAGAACCGCATGGGCGCATCATTGCTCCGCCTCCACTTCCATGACTGCTTTGTCAATGAAAGTGTCCTGAACCTGTACAGATACTCAAGTTTTTCTCACTTCTAAGTATCAGGTACTAACCTTCAGTATTCTGACAATGCAGGGTTGTGATGGATCGGTGCTGCTAGATGACACCCCAACCTTCACCGGAGAGAAGACCGCTGCGCCGAACAACAACTCCCTGCGTGGATTTGATGTTATAGACAACATCAAGGCACAGATTGAGGGGATCTGCTCGCAGGTGGTGTCATGTGCTGACATCCTTGCTGTGGCAGCACGCGACTCTGTTGTTGCGGTAAGGGGAGAAAATACAAAGGATATCAAACTAAGAGTTAGTTATTTGTCTGTCTTAAAAAGTTAACAGGAACTCCTGACATCAGTAGATGAGCAACTGAAATGAACAAAACATAACTCTTTATGTATAGCTATGAAATTCTATACCAAAACAAGCCTTACAAAGTATTAAAAGTCAAGTTGTCAAAGATAGTAAATAAATTGATTGATATTTATAAAATATAATCAGTAGTGACGTATAAAAACTGACAATTTATTTTTCAGCTAGGAGGTCCTACTTGGGTTGTCCAGCTGGGACGGCGCGACTCGACAACTGCAAGCCTGGATACTGCAAACAATGACATTCCAGCACCAACCCTTGACCTGGGTGATCTCACCAAGTCTTTTTCAAACAAAGGACTAAGCGCAACTGACATGATTGCACTCTCAGGTACTGTGTATGTAAATTGAACTTTTTGGTATATAATAAAACCATAAAATAAAACAGCTATCCTTGCTGAAGCTTGATTGTCAAAACAAACTGTACAAGTGGTGTTACATTTACGTAGAGTATCAATATATCATGGTGCAGCCCCAACAAGTTGTTTAGTATCAAGATGCTACTCACCAATTGATCACTAACATCAAATAAAAATATGTGCCAGGGGCTCACACCATAGGCCAGGCAAGGTGCGTCAATTTTCGCAACCGCATCTACAGTGAGACCAACATCGACACTTCCCTGGCAACATCTCTGAAATCAAATTGTCCAAACACGACCGGCGACAACAACATATCCCCCCTTGATGCATCGACACCCTACGCCTTTGACAATTTTTACTACAAGAACCTGCTGAACAAGAAGGGTGTCCTGCATTCTGACCAGCAACTATTCAATGGTGGTTCAGCAGATTCCCAGACGACCACCTACTCATCAAACATGGCAACATTCTTCACTGATTTCAGCGCAGCAATAGTGAAGATGGGCAACATCAACCCCCTTACTGGATCCAGTGGTCAGATCAGGAAGAACTGCAGGAAGGTAAACTAGGTCATAATTTTTACAGTCTAAGCCTGTGTGTGCCTGTGTGGAAGAGTATAATCTTCAGAGAAGGGAGAAGTGTCCCTTTCCTGATGCTGTAGCCGTCTTGAAAGGTGTCTGTATTGCTATTGAAGAACACATATGTGAAAGAATAAAATGCCATAAAAAGGCAACTGGTGTAACAGTTGATATGGCCTTTCATCTTTTCATCTACAATTCTTGCACTTGAAAGATCATTGATAACAAAACTCGGCTCCAAGCCCTTTCTTTCGTCTCTACTTCATCTCTCTCGTACTTTTGGCTTTCTCTGCTTTCAACATCTTTTGCTATTGGATCCACTGTCGTAACACAAATTGTTTCCTATCACTCTCTTCTTGGAGCCTCCAAAACTCTTCTCACTTCTCAACACCGACTCAACGTCGAAGCCATTGCTTGACCGTCTCTGTCACACAATGTTAGTCTTTTGTACCAAATCGATGCCCCTCTAAATGAGGAAACCCTCAAAATTTTGACAATCTAACCCTTTTAGAAAACTTATTTGAAGAGTAAACCATGCCAAAAACTTATTTAGAAAATGAACCGTCACTTCAACGTCATCAGGATTGGCGCTAAGGTCCAACGACTCAGCGCCAGCTACCATGGCGCTAAGCGTTGCCACGCTAGCGGAGCCATGGGGCAGGGGGGTCAGCACCATGCATTTTGGTGATGACCCCATATATGTATTATATCCAGAATATATTAGTATAGTTATGAATTTAAGTGTAGCATAGTAGTGAAGCCGTCCTTTGTCAAGCAAGAGACTTGGATTCGATCCCTACGTCCTGCATTTTTTTTTTCTTTTCCCGTGATTAAGGCAAGCAAAGAATGAGCAACAAGAAGGAGAAGAACCTAGGATCTTTTGGTTTCTTGCCTAGCAGTTAAACCATCAAGGCACATTGAAGGCAATGACAAGAATTAGCACAAACTCCATTTATCATCGTACAGGAGGTTAGCGCCAAAGTACCTGGCGCTGATCCCATCCAACCTTCACGTCCCCGCCAAGGTGGCAGCACTTAGCGCCATGATCGTTGGCACTGAGTCATTGGACCTCGGAGAGTCGGAGACCACGTTTTACTTTTGAAATAAGTTTTTGACATGGTTTACACTTTAAATAAGTTTTCTAAAATGGTCAAATTATCAAAATTTCGGAGGAAACCCTCGTAAAAGTCTCCATCTCACTCACACGTTCAACCGCAAAACTTAATCACATGTCGAGTTTGTCAAAGGTTAACCGTTATCGTAGACACATGAATTGAGGAGCAAATTGGAAGGTCACAAATTTGTAAAATTTTCTGCAATTTTATGTTGAACTTCTTTTAGCTCATCTGATGTATATACGATCGAACATTTTCATAATTATTTGTTTTGTTTTTCTTAAAAAAACTCACCATCAAATTTGTGAATTATGAGGGGTATGAAGTAAAATATCATCTTAACCCGAGATTATCCGTTGGAATTAAACACCAGCCAATCTTGTAATGCACAGAGCTTTTGTCTCAGTGGTAGAGGATCCTGATCCCCAATCTCCTCCCCTGTAGGCCGCCGCGCCGAGGTCGCATGGCAGAGTGCTGGATCTAGTGGTAAAGAAGTAAGAATTCTTGTGGTTCTATTCCTATCAAAATTTCTCGCCCTCCATCTATGTTTTTTTTTATGCTATGCTAATTCTGGCTGCCCCGCACTTGTCTCCCGTTCCCATGTCATTCATGAAGCCCAGCGTTGTCTATAATTGCTATTAATTTCCATCTACATCTGCATTATGATGCTAACTCTTAAACTTCCTCTGTTACATACTTTAGCGAAGCACACCTGCGAAAACTCTCATGTGATGATACCTTCAGTACAAAGCTGATTCTGAAGGCTGAAAACATCAAATTCTGGCACTTAAAGTTCTTCTGATACATACTTCAGCGAACCACACCTGCGAAAAGTCTTACGTGATGATACCAAAGGCTGAAAACATCGAATCCTGGCACCCGGCAGGCGGGCAACTTGAAGTGGCGCTGCTCCAGATCATGCAACGCCACCACCACGAATCCCTCCGTCAGCGCAAGCAAACTGGTAACCCCTTCGACCCCCTACTATTGATTTTGCCAAAAACCAGTTTTTTTTAATGAAATTTCCACCTTTGATTTCTCAAATGACCTTTTGTTCCGTGTCAACGCATACAGAAAGAGCAAAGATGGATGCTGTGAGGAGTGCGGCGCGGGTTGCAGATCTTCTCGTGGCCACGGTTGACGGCGGAGTGCAGGAGCTCTACATCAACGAGAAGCGCATAGAGCTTGAAGCCCGCGTGCTTCTTGCTACAATCGCGCGGTACAGGAAGCAGACCGACCAGTGGCTTGCTGCCACCAACGCAATCAACTCTGTCTTGAAGGTTCACTTACCTTCTCTTCATCTCCTTTTTAGATGCTTTTCTCCAGTTCGTAGATACTGAAGTCACAAGACCACGAAATGCATATCCTGTTATCACCAAATCTTGGAAAATGAGACGACATTGGTTAGATTGCAGTTATTTAGGTGTAGTTCATTTTCCCCAAAAGTATCCATGTGTAGCCTTCATATTGCTTAGTCTTGCTCGATAGAAATGGATTGAAAAGTTGATCCTTTTTTATAAACGGTAACTGGAAACAAACATCTTATTGAAGGAAGCGAAATCACTGCAGAAGGGCTTAGTTGACTCAAAGTTGGCGCTATATATAGCCAGTTAAGGAATCTAACCTAGCCGGAACCTACTCCAACTGCTGACAACACTGCTAATAAAATCAATAGTGCTAGACAATTTTTACAGCTTCCTTAGTTGATCATATGCCATTTCTTGTTGCTGAAACATCTGTTGTTTAATTATGTTATAGGAAATTGGAGATTTTGAGAACTGGATGAAGATCATGGATTTTGACTGTAAAAGTATAAATGCGGCTATCCGTAACATTCACCAATCCTAACTGTGCCGACGACTATGGTGTTAGGAAGATGTTATCCTGTTCCTACGCAGTTTAGCACTGTTTTTTTTTTTTTCCTTTGAGTTGTCAACTCTGTTGTATAGGACTGGTTTGGTCTACAAAATTGAAAAATTCCCAAGCTTTTTACTGGGAAACCTCCCCGTAGGCAACAATATATTCTGTTGCAAATATTTGATCTACCTCAGAAAATAAATATTGGTTCTAAGGAGAAATCTTCATCTACTATATGCCAAACTGTATACTCTGACTATATTGTCTACGTTTTCACTTTGGTAATGAATATGATGATATATTCATGATTTGATATATTACTAGCTTTTCCTCATTGCTGATATAGGCTCTTGCATATCTGCATATCAAGCACATACAGTAGGAAAATATCTAATGCCAAATAAGCATGATTGCCTCATTATTTAATTGTCATTTTAATCATCTTTTGATCATAGACCTGAACCCTAGACAAGTAATATGAAATTTGTTGATTTGCATATACTATGATTATGAGTTGTACTAGTATTTAAGGAGCTATAGTCAATGAACTGAATGTTGGCATTAAGCCAAGCAATGATCAATGCCAGCATGATAGGTCATTCTGAACAGCAGTGCTTAAGCATTGTTATTACAAGTTTTTCTTTTACAGTCTCTTTAGAAGGTTGAAAGCATTTGGAGAACTTCAAATTGAAGGGAAAATTTCCATGCCTTGAGGAATTAACATTCCCGAGAACAGCAAACCATAAGCAAGGTTGGATCTGTCATGTACATCAATAAAATATCTTGATCTTAGTGCTGTTGAGGTGCCAAAACTGAAGCGTGTCTTTCTTTTCTTTTCTTTTTTTTTGACCTGAAAGCGTGTCTTTCTGATGGGCTGCAAGCAGATGCGTGCCGTACTATGGTGGGCAACTAACAAGAAACTGTAGGTGCTACGTACGCATTGGCACCAATGGAGTTTGTGATTCTTCCTCCTGCAGGCACCAGCATTATGACAGGAGGAGCAAGTACGATGCAATTGTTGTGACAGGAGATGCGAGGTTCACTAGGTGAGCACCTTCCGAGCTGATCATTCTCAGGAGCTTCTATTTAGATTTGTACATGCTGCTGCAGTTTCATGTCGCACAGTTAAAGGATCAGGAAGCAGCAGCAGGAAGAAGATGGAGACTGCAGATGATCATGAGTACTATTACTATGAAGAACAAGCATCATCTGTTGCTGTTGGGGCCTTAACGACGGCGAGCACTAGTACTAATAGTTATATCGATACACTAGTATTGATGATGATGATTGACGGGGCTCTGTGCTGCTCATGAGGCGAGGAAACAATCCCGGCCCATGCGAAATTGTGCGTTCGATTAAGCCCTAGCGTGGATTTTAGCGTCGGCGCATCCGCTCTGCCCTCGCCCACGGCGCCACCGCTGTGACGCCCTCGGAGAAGAAGAGGAGGCGGAGGAGAGCACGAAGCGATTCTTTGACTATATTCTTGCTGTTCTTGTAAACTCCACCTCGTCGATAGCGTCCTTGAGCTGCAGCGACCTGCTTCTTCACTAAACTCAGTACGCTGTTCATCTCCTCCAGGAAATTAGCCACGCTGTTATGCTTCTCCTGGAAATCGTTCATCCATTTGTGCCTCTTTTCTCTGTATTTTTGGAAAAAGGGAAAAGGAAAAAAGAAAAGAAGGCCACAGGGCACTCACTTGTGTGAATGCAGTAGTATATACATAATCCCCTGTGAAGGCCACAGTTTGTGTGAATTGGGGCATGTTTATATCCTTTAATTGAACAGCTAATGTTTGTGTATCCTTCGAACATTGAAGTGAACTTCTTACTTTCTTGACACATAATCTCTTGTGACAATGATCGTTGTCCAAACCAATCATCCAGGTTTCTGCTGGTCGTATTTGTTAGGGAAACACTAGGTATTGTTCATTCTACTGTTCTATTAACTCAAGTTTTCACATGTATCATGTCTATTAGCAGTTATTCCTTGACTGTGTACCTCCATGATGCAAGAGATAAATCTTCTGTTATCTAAAAAAGTTATGTTTTCCTAGGGACAGGAAATGCACTATCTTGATATTGTGAAATTGCTTCTCAATTCACATGTAGTTTTTTCTTATTAGATGCTTGAGCATAGTTATGACATCAATAAATCATTCCATAGAAATTATTAGTTCCGGTTTCTGATATACTTACAAAGAATAGCTATTATCAATTGATATACTCCGAGAAAATAAGGGTCCTACTTAACTCATGACATGTGATCAATATAGTTGTAGTTTAGTATATAGGAATAGCCGTGACATTCCTGGGAATACAACGAATATTTTTTTGTTTCTGCCCTTATGTGCCATTCCAGGTAATTAGCCTGGTAAAGGTGGTAGGGATGGAGACGAGTAGCAGAAGGATGAAAAGGGAGTGAACAGCTAGGGAACTAGTTGCAAGGTAGAAGGGGAGAGTTTAGTTGTGAGATGAGCAGATAACAAATATATATTTGTTTTCAACTAACAAATCAGCTTTGAGCGCACCACATACTGTTGCTGCTGGTATGATGCTGTCCGTGGGCCTTGTTGAGTTATTCTATTTCTATAGGCTACAAGAAGTTTTTGCATTGATCTATAAAAAAACGCTGGATATGAGAGGTCTATCTGTTTGAAGTAAAAATAGGTGACTGTTTGAATTTGACTAAGTTGGAGACAAATGAAAAAAAGTGACTGAAACAAAATACTAAGATCTCATGGAGTTAATCTCTGGGTTTTATGTAACTCTAGCTCTAGCTTTAGTTCTGGATTTATAATCTTGGATGCTGAATTTGAATTGTCAGTGATGTGTGTAAATTGTGCTTGTTTTGTAGATTGCACGTGCACCAATTAGAGTTGGAGAAGACCAACCTCCTCCTTCGTGGGACCCTGTACCCTCTCCAAGAGGTACTAGATCTATTTATTCCCTTTGCTTTAAGTTGTTTATCTATATTTTGTGATGTAAATATAAAAAATAAAAAAAGAAGTGGTGTAATGTAGTCCAAAATTTCTGGATCTTCTTTGTCACCATAGATGTTATCCTGTGAGGCTGTTTTTTCATACATTGTTTTGAAATATGTAGTGGTCTTACTGAAACATAGATGCATACGACTTGGTATTTCTTAGATGCTATTCATTTTCAATAATTTTGGTTACCTTGTCTTGTTCATGTGCTAGATAAATTCCCAGAGTTTGTGATTCTTTTGTGCTCATCTCTCTAGATCTTTTTGCCTTATTCCGGTGTGATTAATTTTTTGTTGTTATGCTAAGTGTAAAATTGTAAATAATTTGTGTGCTACCTATAGTACTTCTATGGATATGAGAGCAAGGGACCTCACTAGAAAGAGGAGGCAAGAGGATGACGATGATATGATGTTGTTTATTTTCCCTGCACTACATTTGTTGAGTTCTAGTGGAGCAAGAAACAAAGAAGAAAAAGAACCCAAGAAGCAAAAGAAGAGTGTTGGCGTAGAAGGACTTATGGAAAGGTACCTTGATATGAGAACCAAACAAGCTGAAGATGAGGCGGCACAATTGGCAAGAGAAAGGGAGGCTCATCTAGCAAAAGAAAAGGAAAACAATGATTTTTCAATCAAGAAGTGCATATCCATTCTCAACTCGATGGTGGTAGTGACAAAACAAGAGAAGGCCAAAGCTTATACCGTCTTCAAGAATGCAGAGAATAGAGAGATTTTTGTGAGCACTTGTGAAGAAGATGCCGAATCTGCCTTAATTTGGTTAAGAAGTGAGATGGCTTGATAGGTAAACTTCCTTCTTCCTTCCCCTCTCTTCCTCTCTTCTGCCTTGATTTTAAGCATTCTAAGCATTCAAGCTTTGGGTGGCTTCAATGATCCTATTGTTGCTTAACTTGTACTGGTTTCTCTTTTGTTCTTAATAAAATTTGGCCGGCATTCCATTGTTGGCCTGGCCACCTATATTTGTTCATCATGATGTACTGGACCAGCGATTAGAGTGGAAGGGATCAGCTTTTTAATCAACTATTTTCCATCTTTTGATGTCCATACTAGAAACTAGCGGATTATAATCAGATAACTGTGAATGTGGTAGCGTTGCATTTTAGTTCTGGTTGATTTGTAGCCAATTTTAGTTTTGGTGACTACATTGTGGGTTGTCAATTTGTTTAATCAAGAACCTTTCTATTTATACTAAACATGGCCATCATCCTTTTGTGTTTCGAAATACACCTGATTTCAGGATTTTGTATGCTTAATTTGAATTGTTACTAATACTAGTATCTGTTCACCCTAGGATGTTACTTGCTGTCCTTCCACATGAGAGTACTGTTTCTTGGATACAGTAATTTTGTATGCTTAACTTGAACTGTTACTAATGCTATAATATTTGTTCACCCTAGAGTGTTATTACTTTATTTCACATGATAATACTGACTTTACCATGCATATAATATGTGAACGAATTTTATGCATTGCATTTTTGTTCTTTGGAATAATGCTCTCTACCATTGAACAGGTATCAGAAGACACTGGCTTATAGCTTATGGTCATGCTTCGATAGAAATGGCTCAAAATGCTCACCCTCTGCAGCTCTCTGCTCATTGACTTTCTGGAGTTACTATTGTTGTAGCTTTTGTGCATGTCCTTTTATCTTGCGTAGTTGTGCAGGGTGACTAATCATCATTGATAGCTTCATCTCTGAATCCTAGAAGTCGGGTACATGGTACTTCATAAGTTGCAAACTTGCAATAGGATCATATGATTAATTTCTGAGAACTGTATACATGGTTTATATTATCTATAGTTGGATGACAACTCGATGCTGGACGTATTCTCTGTATATCGTGGGTAAATCGATGCATCAATTGTCGTATCTCTAGCTATTTTGTTTGATGCATCAAATATTCAAAACTGAATCCCTGCCAATACGCTGCTATATCCCTGTCAAAACGAACACATGGTTTCTAAGAGAGGGATTAGGAGAGAGAAGGGATTTAATCCCCCACAGGGTTTGAGTGAGATGGGAGGGATTCACTCAATCCCCCTGGTTTGCTTCTCCATGGGGATTTAATCCCTAGGAACCGAACAAGGCCCAAACAGGCGAGAGGGATGTCGTCAACAACCACCACTACCGCTCGTCCTCGATATCGATGGGAGAGAGGGGGATTGACGTGGGGCGCCACTCTGGCCTGAAGCTGAGGTGCTGCCATGTGGGGCTTGTGTGGGTATCGCGCTAACTCAGCTACCACGTCGGACAAAAACAAGGGTCAATTGGAGTAAATACTACCTAAGAATCTAGAGTGATCCAGTTTCATAAGTTGACGGATGACATATTTGGTTTTTCGGTTCACGGACGATTTTATAACTCGGTGACAATATGAGAGACCTCGGGTGTACGTTTTCCACCTAATTTCTACCACGATCAAAGTCGGGCCAAACTAAGATGAAACTGGCGCTTTTGTTCACTCTTTTCGGGCCAAGGCACTGGTTCTTCTAGCCTGAAAATCACAGGTGTGGCCCATCTAGAGTGACTTTTGAACCGATTGCGCAAGAAACCGGAGGCAAAGCAGAAGCGCACGTGCGAGTATGACCACGGTACGTGCTTTTGACCTCGTGGGCGTCAGGTCGTGGCACAAAGCCATCGGCATCCTCCACCGTTGGTAGGTGACCAACACAAGCGGTAATATCAACAGAGAGAAAAAAAAAAAGCACTCATCAGAGAAGCTGCTACGCACCAGATGGATGTGGAGGCAAGTCAGGAGTGGAGCCTGATCACC
This sequence comes from Oryza longistaminata, assembly GCA_009805545.1. Classification (NCBI taxonomy): domain Eukaryota; kingdom Viridiplantae; phylum Streptophyta; class Magnoliopsida; order Poales; family Poaceae; genus Oryza; species Oryza longistaminata. The sequence goes on from CM020189.1 coordinate 12,775,949, forward strand.
TCCTCCACCTAAATCCACCACACATCAAACTCATCAACCGCTTGACGTGACGTGGGCGCGGTGCAGAGGCATAGCACAAGGGGGGCGAAACGGGGGCTCGAGAGAGGCGGGTGGAGAAAGGGGGCGGGGAGGGAAACGCACCGTGGAAGTGGCTGTAGGAGAAGTCGAATCCGGCCGGGGAGGGGCGGCGCCATGTGGTAGTCGAGGGATACGATTCGCACGCAGAGCACCGGGGAGTCGGTCCCCGGCGACGAGGGCTCCGCTCCGGCGAGGGGGCAGCCATGGTCGCCGCCGCACAAGGTCAGGCATGCCCGGGGGTTCGTGCGAGTTGCGGCTGTGTGCTGTTCGGCGGCGTGGGCTACGTGGGCCGCGGGCACCTTGCTCTGGAAGCTTCTGCTTGGTTTGACATGGTCGGCAGGGTGAGGTGGGTTGTGGGCTTGTGGCATCGGAACGGGTTGTTCACTTTTTGATGCCTAAATATCAACATTGCCAAATTTTAACAGTACCAAATTTATCAATATTTGGTAAAGTTAACAAGTGTAGGCTATGTTTAGTTTGTTTTTTTTAAAATTTTTGTGAGAGGAAGATTCTAAAATTGCCAAACTTTGATAGTGGAGCAATTTTTGGCAATGTTTGGATTGTTACCTCCCCAAATTTTGAGAAAACCAAAACTTTGTACGGTTAATTTTAACTGTAAAGTGATAAGGCCCTAGGTTTAAGTCTATCTTACCCTATAGCTCACCAACTACAGTGATGGGTGAGGAGCTCGACGGGGAGAAGGTTGTCGTCGTTGCAAGCCCGACCTAGTCGGGGAAGGGGAAGCACCACCGCTGCCCTACGCAACCATCATCGAGCAAAAGGCGAAAGAGAGAGGGGGAGTGCCACTGCCGCTGTGGCCACCTGCCAAAGCAACTCCTCTAGCTCGACCACATGATGTTGGGCAGCGCCAGCCTACAAATGAAGAGCGAAAGAGAAAAAAAATAGAGATAGGTAGAGAGAGAATGGGCCCTAACAAGTGGGGCCCATGTGGATCCCACGCAAAACTCGGCCAGGATGACCACATTCAACTCGCCACATTAGTTGAAACCAAGCACAATACTGCTATAGGATCTCAAGTACTCCAGTATTACAAGTTAAGAATCTATTGTATATGGTATTACGGTTTGTCAACACGATTCAAACTCGACGTCGAGATGAAAAAATTTCCAAGTAAACTCATTCGTAGTTCATCCAACCATGCGCACCAAGCCCATCCAAAAATGATGATGCTGTGCTCTCAATTTGAGGTTCCCAACCTTACTCCCTCGTTTACCGCGCGTACGCTTCGAAAACTACTAAACGGTGTTTTTTTTATATAAAAAATTTCTATAGAAAAGTTGTCGTGAAAATCATATTAATCAAATTTTCAAGTTTTTTTAAGCCTAATACTCCCTTTGTTTCATATTATAAGTCGTTTGACTTTTTTTCTCAACCAAACTTCTTTAAATTTAACCAAGTTTATAGAAAAATATACTAACATTTTCAATACAAAATAAGCATATTATCAAAATATATCAAATGTTAGATTTAATGAAACTAATTTGGTGATGTAGATGTTACTATTTTTTTCTTATAAAATTTAGTCAAACCTAAAGAAGTTTAACTAAAGAAAAAAAAGTCAAACGAATAATATGAAATGAAGCTAGTACTTAATTAACTATACATTCACCTGTCATCCCTCAATTTTATACCTTGACATCCCTTATTCTCAATACCAGATATCTTTACCCCTAAACTATACAAAACCGTCCAGTCTAGGTCCTATAGCAGAATAGACACCTAGTTTTGCTGACGTGGCAATTTGACCCAGTCCACTCATGCTGACTAGACGCTTATGTGGGCAAAAAAAAAAAAAAATGTAGGCCCCACCTGTCATCCTTATTCTCCACCTTATCTCTTCTCCTGCTCTCTCCCACTCTCTCTACCCTGCTCTTGGTCTCTCCTCCCTCGCCGAGGTGACGGTGGCAGCGGCCGTTACAGCCCGGGCGGCGATGAGGTGGCGTGGGGGCGTCGGCTAAGGCTCACGGCAACGACGAGCTGATGACGGTCGATAGCTTGGGCCGGCGAGGAAACAATGCCGACTAGGGCCAGTGAGGAGGCAGCGTCGGCGGCTAGGCGGTGAGGAGGTGGCAGCGGAGCGGAGTAGGGGCGGAGCGGCCGACGGAGCGGAGCGAGGGCGGCGACGGATGAGCGTGGCGGAGATCTAAGGCGCACACGCGGGAGACGGCGTGCGAGATCACGCACGACCGCTTCGAGCTCGCGGTCGTGCTCGGCAAGGAAGAAGCCGACAAGGGTGCGCCACGCCCCGAGAACCACCTGTCGGCATCGCACGCTCGGCGTCATGAGGGACACCGCCGCGCCTAGAACAAACTCGTAGAGTACGGCGACACAGTAGTGGAGACGCTCGCAAGAGGGTCACGACGCGGCTCCACCCCTCCTGCGCCGCCTACCCGCCGAGCCTCGGAAGAGGCCCACGAGCCACCTTCGCCAAGCGACCGACGGGAGAGGGGGAGAGAGGCGACCGGCGTGACCGCGTGAGAGGGGGAGTGGAGGCCGACCGAGTGAGGGGAGATGAGGCCGACAGGAGAGGGGGTGAGGATGTCGGCCGCGTCGGCGGGAGGGGGGAAAGAGGCATCTGTCGCCGCCGCCGCTCTCGCACGTCGCCCGTCGCCACCTGCCACCGCCGTTCGGCTGAAGGAGGAGAAGAGAAGAGAATAAAAGAAAAAAGAAAAGAGAAGGGAAAAAAGATGTGGACCCTATAATTTTGGCAAAATTTGCTACAGGACACCGAAAGATTACGGCCTTTGCTGTGAGACACCCGAAGATCGTGTATTTGCTGGTGGACACTGCAAAAATGGTAATTAGCTGCTGGACACTCCTTCTATTATTTTATTATTTCCGATCAAAATGGAGAGAGAAACTTTGGTTAAAGACAAGTTTGCCCATGGGCCCACTTGTCAATCTCTCTTTCTCTGTTCTTCTTCTTCCTCTCTCTCTATTCGTCTCTTTCTCATTGCGCCGCCGCCGAGCTCCACCATGGCTGAGCCGTCGTGCGTCGTCGCCGTCGGCGGTGAACCCCAGCTCTAGTGTCGACCAAACTGAGAGAGGAAGCCCTCAATCTCTTCGTCGTCCTCAAATCCCTCGCCGGCCATGAAGAAGAAAACGCCCGCTGTCACTGTAGAGCTATCTCCATCTCTGCCTCACCACCATTCCATACTTACCTTAACATGCCAAAGATTTTTCATTTTGATTCCATCCTCTCTCGTGCAGCGGATCGACGGGAACGCCATCGTGTCATCGCCGGCCTTGGAGCGCGCTCTGCGCGTCGCCGCCTCGAGTCCATCACCGTCCGGGTGCAGTGGACCGTTGTAGGCCGAGCCACCACGCCATCAGCTTCACCTCGACCTCCTCTCTATTTACCCCCAAGTACCCTATCCCAGTCGCGCAGCGATCTTAGAGATCGGCATCATCTTTCTCCAACTCCGGTCGCCGAGCTCCATCTTTGATTTCTCCCTCTCCGGTGAGTCCCAATCCGATTCCTTGCCATGGTAGCCTCGCATGGACCTCTCTAACACGAAAGACATGCATGCATGACAATCCTTTGAAGAAATTGAGCCATCGCCGTTCATCAAGGTGAAGCGCCGCCGCGAGACATTTCGCAAGCCATCGTCGACAACCAAGCTTTGCCGACCTCATTTGTGCGCCGGGCCGCCGTCGTGCGTCATCGCCGTCGGTGGTGAACCCCGGTGATGCGCCGGCCGCCGCGCCCCGCCGTGGCCGAGCCATCCCGGCTCGGGCCGGCCGCCGTCGCGAGGAAGAATTGGGAAAAGAAAAGGAGAGAGAGGAAGAACAGTACGTGTCCAGGGGCATTTTAGTACTTACACAACTCTTTCTCTCTCCATTTTGACCGGAAATAATAAAATAATGGGAGGAGTGTCCAGCAGCTAATTACCACTTTTTTGCAGTGTCCACCAGCAAATACACGATCTTCGGGTGTCTCACAGCAAAGACCGCAATATTTCAGTATCCTGTAGCAAATTTTGCCTATAATTTTTGTCACTTCCATGTGAGCCCTACTTACTTTTTTTAAAATTTTTTCTGACTAGGATGCCACGTCAGCGAAAGGAAGAAGATGATGCTGACACGTGGGGCCCACATTTTCCTTCTCACTTACATGTGGCCTCACATTTTTTTTATTTTTTTCTGACTAGGATGACACGTCAGCGAAACCAGGTATCTATACTATAGATGGCCATAAGGCCTAAGGCCCGATCGCCCAGCCCAAGCATTGCATGGCCCGACTATTTGTCGGGCCTGTGCTTGCACGGCTCGACAGTTGGGTCGTGCCAAGGCTGATGCCTTGGCACGGTGGGCTGGCCCGGCCCGGCACGGTGGAAGAAAATAGTAGAGGGATCCAAAATAGACTTAATTAACCATATATGACAAGGCCCAAAGAGAAGAGGAATACAAAATAGACTTATTTTTTAGCCATATAAGACACAACCCAAAGAGTCGAGGGAGGAAAAATAGACTTATTTTATAGAGAAACACGATGGGTTGTCATGCCTTCGGACCGGCCTGGCATGGCCCAAGTCTTATTGGATCGTGCCTGGGCTGTGTGTGCAGCTCGCGGGCTGACACGACATGACCCAACATGTAGGTCGTGCCGTACCGGTTGTACCTGGGTTGTGTCGGGCCGGGTGGCCCGTTTGGCCATCTATAATCTGGGACCTTTTTTGAACGGTTTTACATAGTCCGTGGTGCACATTTTTGATATTGCAGTTAAGGGATCTCAGATATACTCAGCGTATAGTTTTTTTTAGGTGAAAGCGGCAAGATTATTGCCGAATACATTAGAGGGGGTGAAATTAGTAGGTAACATAGAGCTTACAAGTGAACTGTTACCGGAGATATGAAGCGACATTCTTAGGAAATAGAAATAACGATAGAGAGGGGACAACAATAGGGGAGGAGAAGAGGAAGAAAATGAGATCATCAAGGAGGCTGAAAAACGAAGTTATTTTCTTGAATGTCTTTCCTGATTTGTTGGGCTGCTCTGTGGATAATTGAGAGACGTCAGGTAAACTTATTAAAAAAAACACGAGACACAGCCGAAGTTGAGTCTACTCCCATCGAACTCGATTTAGCTATCCATCTCTCGTGTGATTTTTTTTCTGGCATTTGATATGTTTTAGCATCCATGCAGCTTGCAATGTGAACGGCAATTTGAGGTCGAACGTTGCATGAAGCTCGCCGGCCGGCTGGTACGTCGGCCTGTGTTACCTAGCTAGTCCGCCCGCGCGCGATGTTGGAGAAGCACGGTGCCAGGGTGGCCTCTGATCGAGCTGGCCGCCGGCAGTACGGTCAAAGCTGTTCGGCGAGCGATACCGCCTCTCTCATCATCGTCGTCGTGAAATATAAAGTTATAGGCCTGTATAACTAAAATTACATTTGTAAATTCAGTTGATGTGACATGTAAGTGTACTGTAATTTTGATAAAAATAATATATAAATAAATATGTATTTGTTATATTCTTTTGTAGTTTGTTGGATGTAAATCTAAGGGTAAAAAAAATCTAGATGATTTTCCTTTTTTAAAAATCACCCGACAAATAAACATAGAGTCCCGATTGAACTTATCAGCTCAAGCGAAGAATCAAACCCGCACGACGCGGGGCCACGTACGCCCTGTGGGCCCAATCCAAATCCCCAACCCGCACGACGTGGAATGCAACGAAACCCATGTCCAACTTCAGAGGCTCCAAAACCCAAACCCACCCGACCCGACGAAACCCAAACCCATCTCTCTCTCTCCTGAAAAAACGGGAAAGGAAAAAAAAAAAGCGGAGCGGCTGGTCATTTCCCCGCGAAGCCGTCTTCCTCCCCACGCCGAACCTTCCAGAATCCGCCGTGTCGGGCTGCTCCTCCGCCGCGGCGGCGCCGCCGCCCAATGCCTCCCCGCCACGACCTCGTACGCCGTCCCTCGTTTCTCCTTCTCCGGCACCAACTACGCTCACGACTCACGGGTGTGTGTTCCTGATGTCTCTCTCGATTGCAGGGCAAGCGGGGCTTAACTACTGAAGCGGAAGAGCCCAAGGGCGCCATGGACGCCGCGGCGGCTTCCTCCTCCACCCCGGCGTCGTCGCCCCGTCCCGCCGAGTCCTCCGGGGGCGTCGAGATGATGACCACCCACGGCACGACGCTGTCTGGGGCACCGCAGGTGGGGGTGCCCACGGCCATGGGCTGCGCCTCCGCGACCTCGGCGTCGTCCTCGGCGGCGGCCGAGCACGGCGCAGATGGTGATAAACTCTCCTCTCCGCACGACAAGATGGCCAGCGACATCATCAACAAGTCCTCGTGCTCCAAGTTTGACAAGGAGAAGCCCGATCAGGAGGTGGTGGTGCGTACTCGACTCCCCCGTATCATTCGATCGCTTGTTGTTTTTGATCGTGTTATGGCAATGCAAGTGTGTTCCTAACCCGCGCGTCGATGCTCTATGATCGTTTTGGAATTGCGTGGGTTCTCAACTTCTCATCATCTGGTTCATAGTTGTAACTTGTAAGAATTGAGATGGTTAGTTGGAGATGTTTTTGGCAGTCATAGTTTGATCCTGATCAGTTAATGGCCTTGCGGCAGTGAGGCGTCCATCCTCTTCTCTAGGCACGGCTAATTTCCAATAAACCATTGCTTAATTTCTCTCTGTTTCCATCAAGCGTGGCTGTAATGAATTACTAAATTGAGTGGTATTAGTTCCTGCACACTTTTAACTGTTGGATGCGTTAGCATGTTGTCAGCATTATAATTGCAGAAGTAATTTCAGATTATTTGACTTGATGGATGTTTTGCATCTCACCTTTCTCTTTTGACACATTGAATTTGCGTACTGTTCTTTTTTAGTTATTACTTATTAGCTCTTAATGTGTTTTATATTACCTCATTTAGTTGCTCTTACAAAGATATGTTTAATGAACTGATTATAAAGTAAATGCTTGTAACAATGGAGCACTCTTAATGAACTGATTATAAAGTAAATGCTTGTAACAATGGAGCACTCTTGTTAATATGGATTTCCATTCAATAAATTCAATTTAATTTTAGAATTTAAGCAACGTGTCAATCTCACATTCATGATAGAAGACTAGAACCAGATGATTGATATGTGATTTTTGGATTTTAGTTGCAGGAAACAAAATGACTAATTCTTTTGATGGTTTATTTTGTTTTTCTGCTAAGACACTTTTGTTTCTCCAGGACCAGCAATCAGGATCTCTGCTCATCTATCCTGGCTACAAAACAAATGAGTGTTCCCAGAACAGCTTTGGAAAGATGTATGTTGTGATTATTGTGTTGAATTTTCCTAATCTGTAGATGCTATAACTGAAGGCTTAGTTTCTGCCAGAAGCTACACCCTATAGAGTATAGATAATTGTCTCTTTGAAGTTACTTTTTGTTCATTTTATTACAGTCTGCTAAACTCCTATCCATCAGAAATTTTTTGTTGGGTCTGATTACAACACCGGTATACTTTTTGTTTAATATTTTATTAGGGAATCAACCTCATCATTTTTTGCTGCTTATGATGACAGATGTGAAGAGGAAATCCGTACTGTGTGCCATGAAAAAGTAGAAGAAAGCTTGAGAAATGATCCCCTGCCCCTATTAGTCCGAGGTAAACCACTACGATAAATTTTGATATGTTTTCTCTTTTTTATCAGAGCAAATAAGCTATTTCAGTTTACATTAAAATGATCTTAACCAAGTGTACATATAAATATTTAGTAGGGATGAGAGCGGACTGGGGGCCAATCTGGTACCCATCGACCTATTCCAGTCCAATTAAGTGAACTTAGTACCCAATATGAACTAGAAAAGGCTTTGTGGTGCATGGAGTCGCCAACCACCTCAACCTTGAGAAACCCCCTGGTCAAGACGGGTTTGGAGATCAAAACCGATTAGCGGAGCCGATTTAGACGAATAGGGAGAAAAACCCATATCATGGGTGGAGCGGAACGTTTTCAGGACTAACCTACAAAGAGTACTTGCACTCTTGCGGTGAAGACGAATAAATGAAAACTTTCAAAAGTGTCGGTGCCCCGGGCCCTATTTGGATAAGGGCCCAGGTCCCCATTCCTCGCCAACTGTTGTCCTCCACTTCCGTGGTTTCTGACCTGGCAACGAATTATAGATACATATATGTATGTGGTAGAAAGTGATTTTTGTGGGCCCCTGTGTCTCATGATCCTGGGGAAAAGGGGACCCTGGTTCCCGTTTCTCCAACAAGCACAAACCAACGAAGATAGACAAACTAGGCTAAAAGCTAGGCAAAAAGTAGATGCTTTATTGAAAGAACGATTCAATTAGCAAATTGCGTTGTTGTACATTGTGTATCTCAATTGAACCAGCCATGACCCTTATAAAGGGGTTGGTCAGCCCCTCCACAGGACCCTCTCCACGTCCCACTAGGTGTAGAAACCAATTAGGACTCGAAAAACCTCAACCCAAGCAAAAAAATCCCGAGAACCGATGAAACTAGACTCAGAACTGGACCCTGCCGGTCTTATCGGCTACATACCGCCAGTCAAACTGGCCCCACACCGTTGGTCTGATCGGCCCTATGGCGGTGGTCAGACCGGCCTCGCGCAGCAAGCCGGGTCCTCTACAAATTTGACCATATCTTGCTATTTTCACTTAAGATGCCAAATATGGGTGTTAATAAGTAATACTTTTTGTTGCATTTAAGTTTGTCCTAGGATTTTTTATATATGTGTTTGTGTTGTTAAGTTGTAAATACTTCATCTTTTATCATTTCTTGAGAAATACTTTTTCCTATGCAGCTGACTCTGATTCAAGACCAACATTCCAAGAAAGTTGTTCTTCTGATAGGCCACGTGAAAAACAGGTATTATTCAGTGTTGTAAGTTCTATTGTTTGTTCGGTTATGGTCTGTGTTAACTTTCTATATTCAATTCTGTTAAAACTTCTAACTGCTTTGGCATGGTCGGCAAATTAAAGCACATCTTGAAAATGTTGGATCTTCAATGTGCCCAGACTCTGATTGGTTTGGATGTAGTGGCTTTGATGCTCAATTTTGAAATATAGTCATATCAGTCATTAAAAAACCTATCACAGTAGAAGCTCCTGTTGTAGTTTTCTTTCCCTAACAAATTGAAGGGTCCATGTGGTTTTTTCTAACTAATTGAGACCTATGTTTTCAGCCAACCAAATCAGATGAGGATATCGACCTGTATTTTTATAGGATTCGCTTGAAAGAGGTTCTAGACGAGAAAGAATACCTTGTCCACGAGTTGGAATGTGCTAGACAGCAGCTGGATGAGGTCAGGTCAATGAATAGTGAAATTCTGAGAGAAAACAGGAAACTGAAAAAGTCGCTCCGTACTAGAGCTGTTGAAGGAATTTCAAGGAAGGTTCTAGAGAAGCTTGGATACTGTCATGACATCTTTTTATGCCCTAATGAGGTTGATGTTGAGAAATTGCAAGAACTCCTGTGTAGATCTGAGTGCAAGCTTCTATACACAGTTAAGATACCTGGTGCCACAACAGATCATTCTTGGAAAGTAGATACGTTGGCTAAAATGTCACCATTTTGTAAGGTGGTATTTCTTGGCATGATTGAGGATGTCTACAGGCTGCATCGGTCCGGTTTATGTCTGAATGGAAAGTTCTCCTTGAAAGATTTTTGTTGGACTTTGAGTCAAAAGGTGAAGTTTAGTGCTGAACTGAAGAGGTCTGTGTTACGGAGGAAACTTAAAAGAATGAGACTGGATTACCAAAAACTTTGCGAAATCATGATAGAAGTGCTGGAGGAGTGTAAAGTTAAAATCCCCGCAGATTTGGAATATTTGTTGGACCTTATGAGAGATGACCCAGTGAAACATCAGTTCTTGATAAGATATAATTTCTGTCTCATGGATGACATCTTGAAAAGAGAGGAGACTTTAACCATGTTCACTCAATATGAGCAGCTCAATAGAGAGGACAGAGAAAAGCACGGAAAGACAACCAGAGAGTATAGAACAGAGATTGCTGTTAGCTTTATCACCCTCCCTCGTAACATAGGGAGTGCAATGCTTGCTAACAAGTTTGTCGCAAAGATCTTTGAAAGATGGAGAGTCGAAACCGGATTTTATAGTTTGGATACAACAAGAAAGTTAATTGAACTCATAAGGCATTGCATGGTTCACCTTCCAGAGAAGGCATTTGATGAAGAAAAAAGGACACATTACACAGATGCTAACGTTGTTGATATGGTTCAAGTGGGTGCTCCACAGGTTTTCTGTCAGTTCCAGAGAGGCATGAGTGAAATTAAGGAGCTTAGCTATCCACATTTGGTTCGAGTTATGAAGAGTTGAGGTGATTTGGATAGCTTCAGCTTGAGGTTAATGGGGGTAATTTGTGATCATTAGCTTATATAGCAGTTGCAAGAAAAAAAAACGATTCCATGTGTTCTGGTGTATGGTACAAAGTTGAAAGCATTTTTTTTCTGGTATATGGTCTATATTAACCTCCATAAGCTGCCATTGTCTCATTGACCTGTAATTTGCCACCTTTTATATTCACTCAAATTTCGCACACTTTTATTCTGGTCCTTTGGCTGATATATCTGTTTTGCTGTATCATTTTGTTATATAGTATGTACAATATGCATATAATCAGTGGAACACCTTTATGAGACAATTAGACCAAAACATGAGAGGGATACTGGATAAGTATAAATATCACTTCAGAAATATTGGACTAGCTCCAACATGAAGATCAACTTCAACTGATCTTTGCTCAGTTGCATGCCATGTAAGGACCAAGTGGAAGTGTTATGGTGCCTCCAAGCTGCTTCGTATTTTACCCCTAAGATGCTTCAGTTTTTTTTTTATTTGCATGTTTAAAAGGGAATACAAGTGCTGCTTTCCTATTGGTTATGTTTGTGTTCTCCTGTACTGTTGGCCAAAAAAACTTTTAGCATTATGTAGTCATGTCCTGAGTGGTGGAGTACATTCCAAATCACTTCATGCTTTGTTATTATTGGCACACATATTTCTTTCAGTGCCGATGACATCATGATGAATTCTAGACTTGCAGCTTCTGAACATGGAGCGATAATTTACTAGCCTGATTCTCTTGGGTATTCCATGGATCGATGAACTGGATATATGTGCCATATATAGACTAGGACACTAGGTATTGACATCTATAGCTCTTGATACACATGTGTACATCCCAATTGTTAATACACGTATGCTAATGATTTCTAAATGTGTTTGCTCATAATTAAGTTCATTGTATACAAAACTGTCGATATAAATTTGGTTCTTTAGTAAACAACTCCTATTTGTTACTCTAAAAGCACTATTCTTGCATAAACCAATAAAATGCGATTTTTTTCTTATCGCCGTTCAGTGGGTGCTGATACTTCATGGTACCATTTTGTTCGCACCATCCAATGTGTCTTTGTATTTTAGGGCTAACTAATAATATGGCCCTTTTTTTTTACATGACCAATGTTTCCAAGCATTGGTTTTTGATACCTCTGTTTCCTGCAGTTCAAACTTCAAAGTCCCTGGAAGCACATGAAAATAGTTGCAAGTGTACAGATTAACTTGTAGATTACCCAGCGGTGTTGTGAACAAGCTTGGGCTGGACAGCACCAGGTTCAGTCCTTGCTTCTTTAGGCATGGTCCAACTAACACATCAAGCTGCTACTTGTACCATGTTTGTCTTTGCAACTCATGAATGGCTCTCTCCTGACATTTGAACTCCAGATTCTGCACAACCTCGCCGCCGCCGGTGACCGTTCCCAGCCACCGGCGGCGGCACCACCACCCTACCCCAGTGACCTCCCCCCATCTTCTTTCTTCTATTCCCCTTGGTTTTTCGTGAATCTGATTTTGGTGCTTCGTCAGGGCCGTCGGGTAGATCAAAATCAGGCCACCCAGCGTTGTTGGCAACGTTCTTTCGGTCTTTCCTATCCTACCCTCCTCTGCCTCTACGACCATTTGTTCTATTCTTCCTTTTTTTTTTTTTGGTCCTCCAGGAATTTGGATGGCCTATTATTGACATGCTAAGAATTGTATATTTCTTCAGACCATTAGCATTCTGTTTTCTGATGGATAATGAAGGATAGGCTGCAGACATTCTCTTATTTGTTTCAGCTACAATCCAATTCTGCCCATGTGATTTGGATGCTTGTCATTTGATGTTATTACATTTTTCTAAGTGGAGTTACCAACCACACATTCTCCCTCTATTTCATTAACAATAACATACACATGTACACACACCTGCTTCAGATGAGATTCAAGACATAGTGAAAGAATTAACACAACACTCATTCACAAGGTAAAATTTCCCCTACTCTGTTTTCAAGCTTAATATGTAGTATTATTATTAGCCATTCAGACTTTCACCCTCTTGAGATTAGTTTTATGCTTGTACAATTTTTTTTCTCTAATGTTACACATGATGCCAATATGCAATGAATGACATTATACGTGATACAACTTTTTATCTTTCAAGGCATATAAAATGATTGGACAAGTCTTGAATATTTATGGCAGCTTTAGTGTATATACTTCTCCAAAATAAGTTTTCAGCCTTTATGTACTTGTAGAGTGAAGTAGCATCATTAATTTTTGACGCATTGCAAAGTAAACTATGCCTTTTCCTAAGCATCTTTAACAAGGTCAATCAGTCTTTAAAATGTAAAAGCATAGTCACTGCAGCATACTCAGAACTTGAAATAATTCAGGCTCAAAAGATCAGTTTTAGGTCCAGGATTAAATAAAACCAGTTTCATGTTTTGAAAATGTGATGGTACTTCAGGCTCAATTTAGAAGACAGTGCTTGAAGCAAACTCAGAGCCTATTAAAAAGAGTTAAGAAAACATCACGATGGTCATCTCATTCAGAAAATTGTAGGACATGAGAAGACTAACGGTTAAAAAAAAATCGCAGAAGTTGTTGAGAAAACATTTACATGCTTTGTAGCTAACTGCAAATTCAGATAATGTTGTTTGTGCTGCCATAACAACTAAAAGGATTCAGCAGTTAACCCAAAGCTATCAAAAGGTAAGTTTAATTAGCCTAATAATTCCAAGCTATATTTAATTGGATTTAAAACGTGAAGGCTTGCTTAATTACTCAAGAGCTTGAATCCAAGATCGAATTAATCTTGATGAATTATTTATTGTGATTTATCATATGAGAAGTTACGGTTTTACGATCAGCCAATCGTCTGCAAATTTGGTAGGAAATTGTTGCCTCTAACTAAGTACTAGTAGGTGACAAGTTTGTCTCACAGATACATGTATCTTGATAAGGTTTCTTTGGTGTAGTACTCTGGCCTGAGGTACCAAACCGATGCTACTTTTGATGGGCTGCATTAGTCAGACACAATTTAGTTCAGGATGTTGAAGTTGACTATAATGAAGAGATGATTTATTGTATTTGTTGGATTGCCATCATCAACTTAGTTAGACACAATTCTGTTGGATTGTTTCGATAAGTTTTGCTAAACAAAAAACCTGCTCAGTGTGCTGATGTGGCATTGCCATGGTGATGTCTATGTGTCAGTAGAACTCATATGTTAGTCACACATAGAAAAAATTTAGAACAATTTTTTTCTCCTCTCTCCTCTCTTTTTAAATTTTATTTTTTTCCCTATGTGACTAACATGTGGATCCCAATTACACGTAAGAGTCACGGTGGCATGCCACATCATCTCACGAAGTAGGTTGAAGCCCGTTTGGATATATATGACACTCATGACAAGTTCGAGAATCTAAAAATGCATTTTGAGTCATTCGTACAAGTTTAAGGACCGCACGTGTGCTTCACTCAAAAGAAAACTAATTAGGATTTCTCCACAGTATCCACGAAACAATATTCAGCACGACACATAATGCACAATTCGATAGAATGATGGAAAGCTTTTTCTGATGTGTCTCTAATTTCCGATGTGTCTCTAACATGTAGGTCCCATCATAATTCCATTTTTTTTATTGACAGTAAGTACCACGTTGTCGATATTTTAGGTCATGACTATGGTATTTGCATGGTATAGAGATCGTTGGTACCAGGATATATGTGATATTGAGGTAAAAGAGATAAAATGATTTTTATACAAGTTCGGGCCCCTTATCTGACAGGTAATAGCCCTACTCTTGTTGGGCGTAGCCGGTGTTGCTCTTTATTCATCTGAATCACATAAGTATAATAATTGGGATAACCTATCTAGTTGTCATCGATATGGCGACACGGACACCAACATGTAGTCGACGATAGGGTAGTCTTCCTCCTCGAATATGAACTCGTCGAGATCAGAGATTGCGCTAGATCCCTCTTGTTGGCCTCCGCAGGAACCTGATTGGGTCTGTCTAGGCTAATATCTGATTTCGGTGTCTAGCTTGTCTTGTCTTGTGTGTCTGTATCTCCCTCCTCCTAGGGGGTATTGTATTTATACCCATAAATATCCCCTTTCCAAGTAGAACTAGGGAGATAAGTATGGGTACAACCCGAGTAGTCCTTGTCATTTCCATATAGAAATCTACTCATTCTTTCTTATCCGGAACTCCTTTTTATATACGAGATATGATTTCGCATAAGACTCGGTATATGATGGGCCCTGCCAAGCTTAGTCGACTACTATTGGGTATGCTTATCCATAACCCTGACACACGTAGCATAGTAGAAAAAACTGGACCAGTCAAGCGGTTCAACCGAAAAAAATGGGAACTAGCTCGGTTCCCTCCAAGGATCGTTCACGCAATCGACCCGGTGTAACCGGGCGGTTTGCGCCAAACCGCAGCTCCTTGACCGGCTCAGTTCCCTCCAATAGTTCACGCAATCAACCCGGTGTGAGCCGGTTGAACCGGATGGTTTTCACGCGGAACCGCCAAACCGGGTGACCCTGAACCGGCTAGCTCAAGCTAGCTGGCCACTTGATAGCATATTTTTATGGGCCATGTAAGACCTGAGGGCTCAAGCTAGCTGGGCCACTTGACAGTATCTTTCTTATGGGCCATGTAAGACCTGAGGCACAACTTAATTTTATGTGAGAAAAAATAGTGCAAGGGGTGGGATTAGGATATATACAAACCTTGCCAACCACCAGGCTAAGTTAGCTGCTCTGACTTTGAGGAAACACAAAATATACTTAGGCAATAAAACGCGGTTCCGGTGACCCAATGGTTGAACCGATAGACCGGTGAACAGAGCACTTCACCAGGTCAAGGATCGGTCTGATTTTTTTTACTATGCCACGTAGATGGCATGCTTACCTAAAATCGGCCTTAATAAAAACTGCCTTATGATTATATTTATATCGGTTATTAAGATGAGAGATGCCGCTTTCACGGTTGACGGATATGATTGAAACTCAGAACCCTTAGATGAGGGACATGAAGTGGACTTCATCCTTCGCCTGAACCCATGATGATCTACATGGGCTGTGCGCCTGTGCCGAGTTACCCAGGTCCACCAATTTGTCATTCTTACATGCCTAGTCAGCAAATCGGATGGAAAATGTCCTAGGCTGCGTGCGTTCGGGAGTCCTAGTTCCCAACCTCTTTTCCTCATTTTCCGCACGTATGTTTTTCAAACTGCTAAACAATGTGTTTTTTTTAAAAAAAAATGTATACGAGAGTTGCTTTAAAAAATCATATTAAACTATTTTTTTAAAAAAATAGTAAATACTTAATAAATCATGTGATAATAGATGCTTCGTTTTGCGTGCTGAGGAGGAGGGGTTCCTCCCGAACACAGCCAGGCTAAGCGCCTAACCATGCTGAGGGAGAGCGAGCGTACGACATCGGCGGCTAGACATGTTCCTTAGCACGGCACGATGGAGGGACAAGGCGGCCAGTGCGAGAGAGAAAGGAGCTGCGAATGGCAACGTCAAGGACTCAACCTGGTAGGAGCTAGAGAGAAAACTCCAATGACGGATTGATGTGGGGTGGGAAAAAAGAAGGGAATAACGGGGGGAATGGGTTCACTGGAGTCAGTGGCGGAGCCAGAAATTATACAAGACTACGGATAAGATAGGGCTCGACTAATGGAGTTTCAGTTTTCTGAAAAATTTACATAGTGAATCAACAAAATTTAAGCAAGTTTTTGGAGCCTAGCTGCCCTAGGCCTGTCTCCGCCCCTGACTGGAGTGGAGGAGAGGTGGTGGTGGAGGAGGAGATCAGCAGGCGGTTGGCAGCGGCTCGACAAAGCTCGAACTTGAAGCTTCATCCTGAGGAGGGAAGAAGAGATCGATATATAGTAATGGATGGAAGGGGGTGGTGGCTGGCTTTTATAGCCAGAGGAAGACAAGGGAAGTGAGAGGTAGCCGGGCAGGGGGCAACAACGCAATGGCCGACCAAGACACGACTAGGCCGCAGGTACAAAATCAAGTGTTGGAGATCAGACTTAGAAATGGGTCGAGCTAGTCTGGATGGGGATGACGATTGGCGGCATTAATTGGTGGGCTTCAAACGGAGGCGGAATGGTGTGCTCCACACTGAGCCTATGTTCGGGCATCCTTGTTCTCAACTGGAACAGCAATCACACGAAACGGAGCGGTCCATTAGCACGTGATTAATTAAGTATTAGCTAATTTTTTTAAAAAATATATATTAATTTGATTTTTTTAAGTAACTTTCATATAGATTTTTTTTAAAAAAAAACGTACCGTTTAGCAGTTTGAAAAGCGTGCGCGTGAAAAACGAGTGAGAGGAGTTGGAAAAAAGGGTGCCGAACACAGCATGAGTCTATCTTCGAATGCCACGCCAGCAACCAGGTGCCGCAGATCGTGCTCGGATTCGACACATCCGCGTGTGGGCCAGGGTTCCTGTGAGTTCACCGTAGGATTCTAAGGCACAACTTCTCTATTTTATATTAGTATAGATATATATATTTGGTAATTAGCATTCCATGCCAGCATGCATGCAGCATTAGTGCATTATGATAGTGATATCATATTAAAAAAAAGGACTTCCGGTGGAAAGACAAGCATCAAAGTTTTGAGTCTTTGAGAGCTACTATAATATTTCTTCCCAGGTAGTGGTTTTTGATGTTAAATTAACTTTCTGCGCTTACAATCAAAGTGATGACCATTTTGTATGTGTTGTAAAGGTAGAACTAAAAGGTGTAACCTAAAGTGGGATGACAAGGTATCTGCCTGTCTAACCGCACTTAAGTGAACTTGTGAGTGTGCATGAGTCAGCTGCAAGAGGTCAACATGCAAGTTAAGATCAGCACACAAAGTAAATAATGGCTTCTCCAAAAGGTTAGATAAACCGTATCGGTGGTTCTGATATGGTCAGGGAATTTGTGCAGACACATGACATTTTCATTACTTTTAAGGTCTTCAAGATAAAATTTTGACCAAATTTTAATCAGATATAGTTTATAAAATTTGTTTATGTGATTATGAAAGTATATTTCCAAACTAACTATTTTAAAACTTATTAATAACAAGAGTTTAAAAGGTAAATAAAAAGAACAATATATTTTCATAGGAGAAATCACATACTTCCTCCGTTTCACAATATAAGTCATTCTAGCATTTCCCACATTCATATTGATGTTCATGAATCTAGATAAATATATATGTCTAGATTCATGAACATCAATATGAATGTGGGAAATGCTAGAATGACTTACATTGTGAAACGGAGGGAGTAGCAATTATCTCTATCCGGACTAAAGATGCCTCCAACGTTAATTTAAAAAGAAAATATCTTTATCTAAGTTAAATATGTGTAGTAGATCGGATATGGTAATGCGCGTGAGATACAATTAATGGTTAGATCGTAAAGACTTGTAATAAGCTGGTTCTCACCTAACCTAACTTTTGAAGGTTACTAAACTATCAAGTACAACCCTTTAAGAAACAGTTGGTAAGTACTCGACTTTCGAGAAAATATGGAGACCACGGTAGGTATATACTCCCTCCGTCTCAAAATAAGTGTAGTTTTGTACTATTCACGTTCAACGTTTGACCGTTCGTCTTATTTGAAAAAAAATTTATGATTAGTATTTTTATTGCTATTAGATGATAAAACATGAATAGTACTTTATGTGTGACTAAATATTTTTAATTTTTTCATAAAATTTTCAAATAAGACAAACGGTCAAACGTTGGGCACGGATATCCACGGCTGCACTTATTTTGGGACGGATGCAGTATGTTTGGTTTTCTGAAAATTTTGTAAGCAGATACAGCCTACGGCTACCACCCGGTCCACAGGCCCACAAACAGGGCCCAGGGCTAGGCCCAAATCATGGTGACATCATCGGAGCTACAGACCGTACACCTGTCCGGTGAATCAACTTATACTAGAAAATCCGCGTGCCATTTGGCACGCCCTTTTTAACCTATCCTTATACATATATCAATTTATAAATTTCGAAAGATTTTTAGTAGGATTAGGTTAATTTCCTTACATTCTTAATTCAACATATGGAGTTATTTAATTAAAAATTATCATAATTTCATCTATTTATGTTGGAGTTATTAAAAAGAGTTTCTATGTAATTGTAACATTGTTTGAAATATACTTATTTTTAAAGCATAAATTATCAAGCCTCATCTTCCGCTAAATAAACCATGGTCCATTTATAAATAGGTTTTGCAAAATGGACATTTTTAAATAACGACCGTAGTGTTATTTTTCGTAAAAAAGATCATTAATAAAATAAAATTATCCCTCCATTCCAAATATAACAGTTTTTAGTATTCAAAATTTGTCTTGTAATATAGCAAAATATAGCAATTGATTACCGACTATGTTATCTCAACCAATCATAATATATCTTATTTAATTTGTCCACTTAATCACATAGTCTCTTACTGCCTATGCCTAACTTCAATCAATTTTATAGATCTTATAATGACACAACTCTTCTCACCAACTTAAAAAAATACTGTTCTATTTATTCCGCCTCCAAACAAATTTATTTCTAACGATTCTCCTACAAATTAGTAGTGGTGAGAAATACCACTATTGTTCTTAGCAATTCCTTTTTTTTTTCTAAATTCCAATTAAATGTGTATACCTTGGATTGATTGGCCAAAAAATGATGTTATTCTGCGGTAGAGGGAGTACGTAACAAACCTTTTAGAACAAGTACTATAAAACATCCTAGCACAACCTGCACAACCTGCAAGGAGCCACATTGAATTAATGGGTGTGGTGGAGGTGAATTTGAGTGTAACTCAACTGGGTAAGTTTCTTATGGTAGAACCAGCCCACCCGGGTTTAGCTAATTATTCTTTCAGCGGTAAACGAGGTACCCGTCAACAGAGATGCGTCCGTGGTGACATCGTCAATCTCATGATATGCTGGCCTAGTCATTCGGATGTGTTCATAGGATTAGGGTGTGCTTGTGTGCATTCATTGGGGTTCATAGAGATGAGTGTGTACGTATTATGAGTGTGTACATGTACTGTGTTTTAAGAAAGTGCGCGCACCATTGGCGCACCATCTATATAGTCTGTATAAACTATATTTATACATTGAATATACATACTATTTATTGTTTTATACTATGTGGCAAGTTAAAGGCATGTTTTGGTTAGTGCCCAAATGAACCTTCCAAAAATTTTGTAATGTAAAAAATTTGATAAATTGGCAATAATTTTAAGTTTTAGTACGATAGCCTAAATGTGTTGTTCAAAATTCTCTATGCATTACTAATATTTGATAAGAAAAATGCATCCACATATTTATATTTTATTCCAAAATAGTATGCTTTAAAATGGTATCAATCTAAACAAGCCATGAGTAATTTTTTAGTACTAAGTATTTTTGTTGTTATGAGACGATAAAACATGAATAATACTTTACTTGTAACTTATGTTTTTAAATTTTTTTATTTTTTTTAAATAGACAGACGATTAAAGTTGGATGCGGAAAACCATGACTACACTTATAATGGGACGAAGAGATACTGATTTATTTATTGATACTCGTCAACTGTAGGAGTACAGTACTCCCTTCGTCCCATAATATAAGGGATTTTGAGTTTTTGCTTGCAACGTTTGACCACTCGTCTTATTCAAAAAATTTTAAAATTATTATTTATTTTATTTGTGACTTACTTTATTATCTACAGTACTTTAAACACAACTTTTTGTTTTTTATATTTACAAAAAAATTTTGAATAAAACCAATGATCAAATGTTGCAAGTAAAAACTCAAAATCCCTTATATCGTGGGACGGAGGGAGTATCCCAATGACCAGTGCATCGAGTGGACAGCTGTGCTCCCCTCAGTCCTCCTGAATCCTGATGCATTTTTCACCGCTGTTCCTATTTCTCTTTTTTTTTAATGTCATCACGGCCTCACAGAAGGCCTGCATACACAGGCGGAGAGAGAACAGAGAAGACGTTGTCGTTCTTCTCCCTTTCTTCTTCCTTTGTTTCTTTTCTCGCCACTGCCCACAGGCATGCAGGCAGATGTTGAGCTGCTCATTTCTCTCCCATATTCTCCACCTCATGACGTATCACCTCCTGCAGCGAAGCTCAGCGTGGGTGGTGGCCGACGGAAGTGCTGCTTGTGGTCCAGCGTCGATTTCCTCGCATTTGACGGCTCAACACGTCAGCACCGTCTCACGATGAGTGACGGACGAATCCGGCAGAAGAAGGGGAAGAAAAGAGAGGAGATGGCGTTGTGCGCGGTGGTTGTCGGCCGACCAGATCTGTCGTGTGGCGTTGCCAACTGCAATCGCCCTTCTCTTCCCCATCCTAAAAGAAGCTAGGATCGAGGCGGCTCTCCTTGCCTGTTGATGGTTGACGATGGCTATTTGTGGGAGGGGAGATGGCGGCGGCGCGCGGGAGCCGGGCAGGCAAGATTGACTCTTTTATTTTTATCCTTTTTTTCTTTACAATCCGCACCACATTTTCGGATTTTTCCCTATGTATTAATTCCAGATTTATCTTCAATTGGAACAAAGATTCAAAGATTGCAATGTGGGCAGATTTTTTTACTGAAATTTTTATCAAATGGCTATGCGTACTGACAAAACTATGGAATTAGGCAAGGGACGGGGCTAACTGCTCGTTGATTTTTTTATTAGATTCTTTTTTTTTTTCTTATAGGATTTTTTCGTCTGCTTCCTGGCTGTTCTAGATGACGAATTTTGTAAAATACCCCTCTTGAAACCTGCAATATAAATTTAGGTCCACTGGACGTATTTTACACCGTTGATATGCTATCGTGCGGCTGATGGAGAGGTGGGATACGTGGCGCCCTTCTCCATCCGAGAATTTGGCCGATGCTCTAACCGTGGTGCCACGTGGCCCAATCAAGAGCTAGGGTTCTAACCCTGAAATCGGTATTAAAGATGTGGTACTTTGAATAGATAACTGCAAAAGTTCAAAAATAAACGTATTTTTTTAATTTCTTTTCAGGGACTAAAAGGGAGTCTGTTGGTAAAGAGAGCGCTAGAGTATAAATGGATCAATCATTCTTTGTCTTCACTTTATATTTTTATAGGTTGATCGTCTAGTATAAGAGCAACCGCAATGGTAAAGTAAGGTGCTCTCTATAAAACATGTACATCTCAGTAATAGACTAGATTAATAGTAAACCATCTCAATAGTATATCTACATGGGTATCTATAGCTCTCTCATCCATTGTCTCGTTTTTCCCTATAGACTATCTCCAGGTTAGTAGATAGCTTTACTCTCTCTCTTCATTTAATCTCTTCCAAGTAGGAAAATATGCTGACATGGATCTCTTATAGAGAGCCTATAGATAACCATTGTGGGTGCCCTAACAATAGTATGTTGTTTTGACGTAAATATGTAACACAATAAATTAGTGAACTATAAATGCATTTCTAAAGAATAGTGAACAAACTAGAAGTCCACTGACCTAACATGTAGTTATTACTCCCTCCGTCACATTTTAAGCGTAGTTCAACTTTAATCGTCCATATTATTTGAAATTTTTTTATAATTAGTATTTTTATTGTTATTAGATGATAAACATAGTACTTTATACGTGACTTACATTTTTTAATATTTTAAAAAAAATAAATAAGACATACGATTAAAGTTGGACACGAAAACTCACGATTGTATCTTTACATAGAGAAATGATCTTTTATACTATAAGATACTAGGATGCAGCCCGACAGCAGGCAAACACTAAACTTATCTACACCGGATTGAGATCCAGACTGCACCATAGGACTGCATGTATTGTAAGCCGTTCATTTTGATGATCAAAAGCTCAGATTTATTACGATAGTACCTGTTCTTTTAACCACACTGCTACAGTACTGAAACAACAGTATATAAACAATATTTTATACTACAACAGTTTTACTACATTACAAAGCTAATATATACCGTTTAATTTCAATCGAACGCAACATATACATTTGTTACCCTTTTATTGTGGAACAAAAGTGTGCGATCGTATTTTACTTTTTCATTGTGGATCAAGAGAATTGTCCTGCACAGCATATAAAGAAACTTGGCATCATAATTAAGGATACAAAGTGTGCCCGCGAGCTAGGAATTCAACCCACGACCTTAAGGTTGAAACCACGTAACCCTTATCTAAGAGGACTTTTATGGTACATTGTACTGCAAATATATACTAGCAGTATATAGAAGGGTATGTTTGGTATTTGTTAAACAACTGGAAAGGGCTATTTAGTCATGTGAAGTTCAGATTAATTTATTTCAATCGGAAGTACTTGTCATGGATCTTGTCGTCCGTGCATTTGGTAGCGTTTGTTCTGGAGACATCTCGTGTGGCGGTGGCTCAATCGATGTCTAAATTACTTATGTTTGGTGTACATGATCCTGATATGCAGAAATAATGGCGCTTTCCGGTCATAATGCAAGGTTAATTCAGTCATGAAAAATAACGAACGGTTGATCACTTGACTGTGGGAATATCATCTCATCATAATTACTGAGATAGCCATAATTTTTTTGCCAGATATATCCAGTTGGTTCTCAGTATCTACTATGTTAATTACTTCAAAATTTCTCATTCAATAATTAGTTTATGACGGGATGATTTGCCAGTTCTAATCCTGCATGGAGAGACGGCGAGTTGGGCTTGCCTCCTCCTACTGCCTGCCCATCCTGGCTGTGTGCCTTGCCCGGTTGCCCCTGGTATATGCTGCCGCCGCCCGGATGCCCTACACTGTTGCTGCTGCTTCTTAGGTGCGCGGGAATGACAGAAGAGAAGGAAAGGACAGGAAATCGAATCAATCCCGGCTTGCGGTGGCCCGGGGCGCGGCGTGCTCACGGTGGCTGGCGGCGGCGGCGGTAGCCCATGTGGTGAAGGAATGAAGGGGAATGGAGCGGATTTCTCTCGATTCGCCGTTTCTTTCGAACGACAAATCGACTGGATTTCTCTCGATCGGGATCTGACCAAGTAACAAAAACGCGAAAAATACAAAAATACCCCCACACAGAAAGATGAAAAGACAAATATACCCCTTTTGAATTTATATTGCAAAGCTAACCGGGTGGAATATCAGATCAATCTTCACCGTTAGATCGTTTATACTGCTAGTATATACTTGTAGTATAGTGTACCGTAAAAGTCCTCTTATCCGATCCCTATATTAGCAAGTGCATATCTACATTTTTACATTTTACATTTAGATCCTTTTTGCCAATGATCATAACATCGTATAATTTGATACTCATAGCAGTGTATTGTAGTATCCTTCATCAACCCATGGCACATAGGTGGTGTTTGAATCTCCTGAAGATTAAGATTAAGTGTTTCACGTAAAACGATGTTGTAATAATATGTGATTAATTGAGTTTTAATTATTATAAACTTAAAAAATAGATTAATCTGATATTTTAGAGTAACTTTAATATAGAAAGTTTTCGCACGAAACACACCGTTTAACAGTTTGAAAAGTGTGCCACGAGTATCCAAAATTTAATCCTCTCTTTACAGAGGAATCGAACGTGCCACGAGTATAGTAGCGTAGTATAGCTACTATACTACCTATCTAGGGGTACACGCGCGCAGAATAGGCGAGAGTGGCAACGTGCGTCAACTAGGAGAAAATAGACAATGATCTATCGGTAAAGTGATATTTCATCTTTCGAGTAGGCATCTACTTATTTCTTACATATTCCTCCATTTAAGGTTATAAAACGTTTTGACTTTAGTCAAAGTCAAACTATTTTAAGTTTAATCAAGTTTGTAGAAAAAAGTAGTAACATTTTCAACCCAAGATAAATTTATTATGAAAATATATTCAATAATTTGATGAAACTAATTTAGTATTATAAATTTTTCTATATTTGTCTATAAGCTTAGTCAAACTTGAAACAGTTTGACTTTGATCAAAGTCAAAACGTCTTATAACCTGAAATGGAGGGGGTATCACCTAAAGAGTGATCCGAAAAAAATTGATAAAAAAGAAAGACAAGATAAATTAATATGAGATATATTACTTCACAATCAAGTTCGATTTCTACAAGTTATAACAAAAATACAAATACAACTATATATGTATATAAACTATTTCTCGGATTTTTCCCTATGTATTAATTCCAGATTTATCTTCAATTGGAACAAAGATTCAAAGATTGCAATGTGGGCAGATTTTTTTACTGAAATTTTTATCAAATGGCTATGCGTACTGACAAAACTATGGAATTAGGCAAGGGACGGGGCTAACTGCTCGTTGATTTTTTTATTAGATTCTTTTTTTTTTTCTTATAGGATTTTTTCGTCTGCTTCCTGGCTGTTCTAGATGACGAATTTTGTAAAATACCCCTCTTGAAACCTGCAATATAAATTTAGGTCCACTGGACGTATTTTACACCGTTGATATGCTATCGTGCGGCTGATGGAGAGGTGGGATACGTGGCGCCCTTCTCCATCCGAGAATTTGGCCGATGCTCTAACCGTGGTGCCACGTGGCCCAATCAAGAGCTAGGGTTCTAACCCTGAAATCGGTATTAAAGATGTGGTACTTTGAATAGATAACTGCAAAAGTTCAAAAATAAACGTATTTTTTTAATTTCTTTTCAGGGACTAAAAGGGAGTCTGTTGGTAAAGAGAGCGCTAGAGTATAAATGGATCAATCATTCTTTGTCTTCACTTTATATTTTTATAGGTTGATCGTCTAGTATAAGAGCAACCGCAATGGTAAAGTAAGGTGCTCTCTATAAAACATGTACATCTCAGTAATAGACTAGATTAATAGTAAACCATCTCAATAGTATATCTACATGGGTATCTATAGCTCTCTCATCCATTGTCTCGTTTTTCCCTATAGACTATCTCCAGGTTAGTAGATAGCTTTACTCTCTCTCTTCATTTAATCTCTTCCAAGTAGGAAAATATGCTGACATGGATCTCTTATAGAGAGCCTATAGATAACCATTGTGGGTGCCCTAACAATAGTATGTTGTTTTGACGTAAATATGTAACACAATAAATTAGTGAACTATAAATGCATTTCTAAAGAATAGTGAACAAACTAGAAGTCCACTGACCTAACATGTAGTTATTACTCCCTCCGTCACATTTTAAGCGTAGTTCAACTTTAATCGTCCATATTATTTGAAATTTTTTTATAATTAGTATTTTTATTGTTATTAGATGATAAACATAGTACTTTATACGTGACTTACATTTTTTAATATTTTAAAAAAAATAAATAAGACATACGATTAAAGTTGGACACGAAAACTCACGATTGTATCTTTACATAGAGAAATGATCTTTTATACTATAAGATACTAGGATGCAGCCCGACAGCAGGCAAACACTAAACTTATCTACACCGGATTGAGATCCAGACTGCACCATAGGACTGCATGTATTGTAAGCCGTTCATTTTGATGATCAAAAGCTCAGATTTATTACGATAGTACCTGTTCTTTTAACCACACTGCTACAGTACTGAAACAACAGTATATAAACAATATTTTATACTACAACAGTTTTACTACATTACAAAGCTAATATATACCGTTTAATTTCAATCGAACGCAACATATACATTTGTTACCCTTTTATTGTGGAACAAAAGTGTGCGATCGTATTTTACTTTTTCATTGTGGATCAAGAGAATTGTCCTGCACAGCATATAAAGAAACTTGGCATCATAATTAAGGATACAAAGTGTGCCCGCGAGCTAGGAATTCAACCCACGACCTTAAGGTTGAAACCACGTAACCCTTATCTAAGAGGACTTTTATGGTACATTGTACTGCAAATATATACTAGCAGTATATAGAAGGGTATGTTTGGTATTTGTTAAACAACTGGAAAGGGCTATTTAGTCATGTGAAGTTCAGATTAATTTATTTCAATCGGAAGTACTTGTCATGGATCTTGTCGTCCGTGCATTTGGTAGCGTTTGTTCTGGAGACATCTCGTGTGGCGGTGGCTCAATCGATGTCTAAATTACTTATGTTTGGTGTACATGATCCTGATATGCAGAAATAATGGCGCTTTCCGGTCATAATGCAAGGTTAATTCAGTCATGAAAAATAACGAACGGTTGATCACTTGACTGTGGGAATATCATCTCATCATAATTACTGAGATAGCCATAATTTTTTTGCCAGATATATCCATCAATGCCTTAATCAATCCCGTATAAAATTTGCATGCTTCTTTGGCATACCTGACAGGCATAACTATGTATGAAGTCCTAAATTGATGGTTAACGGTTAGTGGTTAATTTTTTACCGTGCGATGTAGTCCAAAATCGATGGTCCATTTATTGTGTTTAGTCATGATGTGTACATGTCTCTGTTTTTTTTTTTGAGAGAGATGTCCATATATCTCTGATACTGTTTCCTTCAGAACTTGATACATATGGGCTTACTAGTCTTACTTTAAATAAATAGCTTCCTTCTGGGACATCTTTCTATGGTACTGGAGAATCAAGTGGGCCACTTGAGAGAACTGGAAAGTTGGTATGTCATATTTTTGAGAAATTAGTCATTAACCTTCTGTTTCCATAAATTTGATCTATGAAACATTGGTTAGGTTATTACTTGGAACACGGATGCATGGGATTATGGTCCAGGAACCACATCACTATATCAGTCACACCCTTGGGTACTGGCTGTTCTTCCTGATGGGAAGGCATTGGGAGTCCTTGCTGACACTACTTGCCGCTGTGAGGTATACGTGCTGCATTTCTATAGCTTACTTTGTCCATAATTCACTTTTCAGCTATCTCACTAATGAGCATATACTAACATGACAGATTGACTTACGGCAAGAATCTACTATGAAATTTTCTGCTTCATGCACTTACCCTGTCATACTGTTTGGACCTTTTAATACACCCTCTGAAGTTACCACATCCTTGTCTCATGCAATTGGTATATGTCCTGATCATTCTCTTTTCATTTAAAAGTTTAAACACTTGGGATTTATTATGTGACAAATGTTTTGCAGACATAAAATTTCGTAGTTATAAATGCAGACTTGTATGGAATTTTTTTTGTGTTAGTATGTTAGGAATGTACTTCCATTTAACGTGAGTAATTTAGCTAATCTCATAGCATTGTTGAATTATATTTAGTTGTTACTCAATATATCTGATAGTATTAGTTGTGCATTTCAAGACATTGAATGAGTGATATAACTAGTGTTCTCTACATAGCACTAGAACGACTGAAGGTTCCTGTTACTGGATGCCCTGCACATTATTGGAAAAAGACCAAACATATTTTATTTTGTTCTCTATTTAATTGGTACTGTCTGTGTACACAGTTGAAATTTGGATTTTATTTTACTTGGTTCCACCTACAGATAACCTGAAAGGAAATTCTATTTTGTAGGAACTGTGTCCATGCCACCAAAATGGTCACTCGGATACCATCAATGTCGTTATAGCTATGACTCTTCTGAGAAAGTACTGCAGGTATTTTCTTTCCCATTGGATGTTTACAAATTCAATTGTAATATATGTCCCTGAACATCAACCTGCAGAATGGTGTCATTGTGTGTCCATGAATTTGAGCACTGTAGATACCTTATTCTATTATGTGTTAGCATATCTAAACTCTACTTAATGAGTAATTTTGTAGTCCTTGAGGACGGTACCAGTAGATACCATATTTTCTAGTATAAAATTTGGTATCTCTTGGTAAGTCTGGTACTAGGAGGTACCAAATTTGCATAAAAAAAATTTAGTACCTCTCAAGGACTGTAAAATTTCTCCTAAATCGATAATTAGGGATATTACTAGAATTCAGCTCACTCTCAATAAGACATTTGATGTTCACTAATCTCGTTGAAGTTTTCAGATAACTCAGGAAAACTTTTACTAGATTTGTGTTAAAATTTAAAATGTTATTTGATCAATAATTTGGGCTTCATTGAGGCTATACTCCAGAGTTGAGTTGGGAAAGATGCTAGAGGGGTCAAGCACATTTATTTTGAAAAGGGCCCAGCGATGATGTTTTAACACTGATATGTTTTTTTTTTGTTGTCTCCAGGCTGCTCTGTTTGCCCTACTCTTCCGTACTACATCTAGATTCATTTTTAGATCTAAAATATTTACCTATTGTCTGATAAAATGTTTGTTTTAGCTGAAACTTACCCATTGAATTCATTTGAGATCTGATATTTTACAGCATCGTTTCCCTGATCCGAAATGTATGGTTGATGATCTCCATTCGGTTGGCTGCAAAGCAATATGGATGCTTGACCCAGGAATCAAGAATGAGAGCGGTTACTTTGTGTTTGATAGCGGTTCAGAAAGTGATGTTTGGGTTCAAAAGGAAGACAAGCAGCCGTTCGTTGGTATATTTCCTCCAATGAATGAACTCCTTCATTACCGTGATGAACATATCACTAATTGATGGGTCTCTTTTACTCATATTGTGTAGGAGAAGTATGGCCTGGTGATTGTGTTTTCCCTGATTTTACTTCTGAAAGAGCCCGCTCCTGGTGGTCTGGCTTAGTAAGGCAGTTCGTCTCTAATGGCGTTGATGGATTATGGAATGATATGAATGAACCTGCTGTTTTTAATGTACATGATCTGCCATAAATCATTTGTTTTATTTCAACTGGTTTCATCTTGCTCTTCTCTTACATTGGAAGTGTTTGTCACATCCAGACTGCCACCAAAACAATGCCAGAAAGCAATATCCATAGAGGAGATGCTAATATTGGTGGTCTCCAGAATCATCCGTACTACCATAACGTAACATTTTAACCCTTGGTAAGCTCACCTACAAAATCTAGTCTGACTTCTAACCTTTTGTTGTATAACTGTCAGGTCTATGGAATGCTCATGGCAAAATCTACTTATGAGGGAATGAAATTGGCCAATCCAACTAAACGGCCATTTGTTCTTACTCGAGCTGGTTTTATAGGACAACAACGCTATGCTGCTATGTGGACTGGTGATAATGTATCAAACTGGGAACATCTCCACATGAGTATAGCCATGGTTCTTCAATTGGTAAGTGATATATTTATGCAAGTTTACAAAATGCCCCCTTTTCACAAAAAATGGACAACGTTAGGATTTGCTGTCATCCATTTTCTTATAAATATATATTTACATTTTCGTCAAGAACTAGGGAAAATTATCTGTTTTTTTAGATAATGGAAGCTTTATTTAGACTCAGTTAATTACATCAAGATGATACAATCAAACTGAGTCACCCCCGGCCTCTGCATAAAATGCACACAGCCAAACAAGAACAAATATCTTAGTGGCTATCAATCCGTAGACTAGACCGCCACCCATGCCACTGGGTAAAAAATTATCTGTAGATGCTGACACTAAAGATTATGTATGTTGAACCTTGTTTTGGCTTTGAATGTTGTGTATACTATTCTGCTTCCATGATTGATTGCTAGCACACACATGTTCAATATTGGCATCAAAATAGTCTAAATCACAACGAGGCATGTTAAATAGTCTAACAAAATGATAGATAAATAGCAGCAGAAATAAATAACAACGAGGCATCAAAATCCGGTAAGCCTGCCACGGCCAATCCATAGGATAGATAAATACCTGTGGAAACAAATGATAACAAGCAAGAGTGAATATTTTTCTACATAGCAAGACTTTAATGCATCGAATGGTATAGTGTTAGGAGCGAGGGTGAATTGCTCCCAACTCACACTCGCATAAACTCGCCAGGAACAGAGAGCAAGAACAGAGGAGAACAGAGATAGATTGGAAGGAGTAGTTGGGCTAAATTTCTTGTTGTCATTAACCATAATCTGCCGGCTCTAAATAGCCTTACAATCTGAACTAATTGAGCTAAAAGAAAGGGATAACATCTTATCTAAACAACCTCTAACAACCTTGCTTAATCCTCACCCGTGCGTGGCACTGTAGCCCATCCGGCACGGTGTTCATCCCGATCCCTGCGGCGGCGAAATGGAATTCCCCACATAACATATAGTCAGCAATATGCAAGGTTTAACAAGGATAACATATGCACAAGTTCTGATTTTTTATATTAAGAGAGCTATATTTTACAATAACGATTAAGCAACAAAATTTGTAAAAAGCATTTTTCTATTGATGAACAGGTAGTTTTGAAGAAAATTGAATAGTAAATGTACATTATGGTTGGAATGCCAAAACTAGTAAAAAAGGAGCAATTTATCCCTACTGACCAGTCTCTGTGCAAAGTGAGCTGAGGAGAGTGGTCATTGGGGAGGAACATAGTGGAACAGTCTGTGCATTCTGAAGCCACAAAAGAGGTCGGGACATGTCTCTGAGCTCACTTGCAGTGTGAACATAGAGCCTGCTCTACTGGTAAGGTCTTGTTTGGATGGGCCTAAATTTCAGCCTATCCACATGTATGGGCCAGGATTTTGAGCTAAACTCCCAGCTCACATGTGGATGGGTCAGGATTTTGCTATATGCAAACAAGGCCTATGAACAAATCCCTGGTCCTCGTCGTGTGAGAGAGGTGGCCAGCTAAGAGGAATAATGGTGTTAACATAGAAGAACTGATGGTGCATAGGCTCCATGCTACACATAGGAAGATCGTTGGCTTGTCAGCATTGTGAACTATGGTTCATGAGACTGGTGCTGGTATTGCCACTTCCGGCTTTGCATGGTGCAGACAACCAAAAATTATTGCACAAAAACATATGTACATGCCTATAAAAAATTAGGACCAAATATAATATCTTGAACTATGAAATTCAATTTTACTGTGAGTTTTAGACCATAATTCTAGGTAAGAATTATGGGTAGAACACTATTTTTGTTTGTTGAGAGACCATCACTTCAGCCTGTGTTAAGCGCGGGAGATGGCGGCGGCTCGCGGGAGCCGGGCAGGCAAGATTGACTCTTTTATTTTTATCCTTTTTTTCTTTACAATCCGCACCACATTTTCGGATTTTTCCCTATGTATTAATTCCAGATTTATCTTCAATTGGAACAAAGATTCAAAGATTGCAATGTGGGCAGATTTTTTTACTGAAATTTTAATCAAATGGCTATGCGTACTGACAAAACTATGGAATTAGGCAAGGGACGGGGCTAACTGCTCGTTGATTTTTTTATTAGATTCTTTTTTTTTTCTTATAGGATTTTTTTTGTCTGCTTCCTGGCTGTTCTAGATGACGAATTTTGTAAAATACCCCTCTTGAAACCTGCAATATACATTTAGGTCCACTGGACGTATTTTACACCGTTGATATGCTATCGTGCGGCTGATGGAGAGGTGGGATACGTGGCGCCCTTCTCCATCCGAGAATTCGGCCGATGCTCTAACCGTGGTGCCACGTGGCCCAATCAAGAGCTAGGGTTCTAACCCTGAAATCGGTATTAAAGATGTACTTTGACCTGAGAAAGGAAAAAAAACGAAGCAGAGAAGAGGCAATATATCAAGCGTAAGAACGCATTTTGAGACAAGTTTTGCAGAGAAAATCTGATCAGAGACGAGTTTAGGATGTAATGAACCTTGTGTTCGTCACCGCTCACCATGATACTCTTCTCCATGGTCTCTAAACTTGCTGCTTGATGTTTCTGGTTTTGGTGGTTCTTGGATAGCTGGATGCCCTGGTTATATATATAGACGGTAGTCTTGTGTTCATGAACCAACCATACAATTTCATATTTACCCATGATTCAATTGGGTGGTCAATGACTCAATTTGTTGGTGCATTGGTAAAAGTTTTGGAGGGTGCTGATTGGTGAACCTGCAGCTGCAGGACTACTTTCGAGCTTCACTTTTTGAGTTTTCGTTTCTGCTCCTCTTTTCTCATCCTTATCTCTGATGCAATGTAATATATCAGATTTTTTGCTACTGTTGTTGTGCAAATTTATGAATTTATTAGCAACATAGTACAAGTATGGTAGTGGTGTGTGTGTTAGTATTATGGGGCATTTGCAAATTTGCCACCGGATTTTTCAATTTTGTAAGGATGCCACTCGAATGACAGTTTTAGTGGTATTTTTGTAATTTTCTAGTGACGGTTTTACAATAACGATTCAAATCAGTGGTAAATTTGCAATTACCCCTAGTATTATCCATTGCACAAGACTGGCCCCATTGTCATGTACTCCCTCCGTCCTATAATAGATGACGTTTTTGACTTTTTATTTGCAACGTTTGACCATTCGTTTTATTTGAAAAATTAGTGTAAATATAAAAAAATATAAGTCATATGTAAAGTACTTTTGATAATAAAGCAATTGACAAACAAAATAAATAATAATTTCAAAATTTTTTAAATAAGACGAATGATCAAACATTAACAAAAACTCAAAAAGACAAGTAATATGGGACGGAGGTAGTAGAAAGAAAAGCGTACTCTTCGGGTAGCAGTACTAGCTCGAATCCTTTTGTGTCGGAAGGAAGCGATACGGTTTGATTTCACTATCAAGATTCAAGCAGCGACAAAAAATGGCAGTCTGCTACTTCTGTAGCTGCAAACCTGCAATGCAGTGCAGGTGCAGCAACACCATAGCCTCGTTCGCATCTGTCACGTTGGGATGCAACGTACACCAGTTTCAAACCAATTGTACGACTGGTTCATGAACACAAGTTTCATGTCTAGGAATGCAACGTGACAGACTAATACACGCAAAGTATGATCGCTTCATGAACATAGCACCCATATATATAAGCAGCCAAGCAAGCATTGCATCCCCATGACCCCATATCAAGAACCACTCCATACTTACAATTGGTAGGCGACACAGCTCACATAGGTCCCAAGGCCATGGCTAACACTACCATGGCGAGCGGTATCAACGAGGTAAAAAAAAAACTCCTTCC
The DNA here is from genome assembly GCA_009805545.1 of Oryza longistaminata. Lineage (NCBI taxonomy): Eukaryota > Viridiplantae > Streptophyta > Magnoliopsida > Poales > Poaceae > Oryza > Oryza longistaminata. The sequence goes on from CM020189.1 coordinate 12,809,223, forward strand.
CGTGAGATTTCTCTTCATGACTTCACCCCCTGCTTGTGTTCCTGGTTTTGTATATCTCTCAGGGGAGGTTGCTCGCCTTTCTCATCGTCCTGTACGCCTCCACGATCGCCGCATCCATCGGGCGCAGGATCTTGGGGCCGCGCCTCGCCACCTGCATGTCCTTCGCGGCGCTCACGCTCGCGATGCTGGCCATGCTCGCGTGCGTCCTGGAGGAGAAGCCCGCCGCGGCGGCGGCGGCCGGCTCCCGTGGCTGGTCGCCGCCGTGAGCTGGATGTGCGTCACCAACTACTTCGTCGCCTACATCGCCCTCGGCGGCAACGTGGCGCCCACCTCGCTGGAGTGGACGGCCGCCGGCGTCGCCTCCGCCGCCAACCTCGCCATCGCCACGCGCCCCGTCCGGGTAAAATCTTCTTCTTCTTCTTTTCGATCTTATAGACTTATACTAGCTGTTCTTCGATTCTTTGTTGTGTTCTTGCTAACTTTCTTTCTCGTTGTCTTCAGCGTCACTTGGGTGTGAGCAACCCGGTCAAGAACGAGTCGTAGATCTGACAGGAGCCAAGGAAGCTGGAGTTTTTTTGGAGTTGACTGCTCGATCCGGCGTGTTTACCAGTAGTTTATCAATCACTAGTGCCTTGTTATTTCATTTCGCTAGCTAGTTCGTGAACTTTGCTGTAGTTTCTGAATGATCGCCATGGATCCAGTACTTGCTAGACCTTAATTATGAAATGGAAACTTGCAGACTACTAAAGTATGTTTTTTCACCTTCTATTTCTTAGTACTGTTCTTTTCTATGTGCTGGAGGGGAATATGTTTTCTGTGTATTGGGTTTCACCAGGCGCGTTGGTGACCGTGTGCCAGTGATATGATATCACAGAGTTTTTTTTTTTTCTAAAAAAGAACACGTCCGAACGGTTATATTGTGTAGCCAAACCAACTGGTTGTGCAACAGAAAATACAAAACGCAGTGCTATAAAGTGCAACAAAACACCATGGTTTTGGCAGTTTGATGAGTATAATAACCTTTTGTGATTCCGTTTTCATCATACTAATTCATAAATTCACATGCTTGGGCCTTGGGCATTTGCTTGCACCTGTGCGTGCAGCACCGCTGGTACAGTGAAGCTGACACTCGGAACCAGTCTACGGAGTACGTAGTAGCTGCAGCATCGTGCCCCCACGCAGAGCATGCGTGGTTTGGTTTGTCGTTGCTCGCTAGTGAAATCAACAAGCGCATAGTTTCCATCTGACACTTCACCAGCTAGCGTGCATACTCCTACACTTCTCTTTCTGGCGCCGTGGAGATCACTTCACCCTGAGCTAATTGCAACTGCAACAAAAAGAGGATGCGTATTGTCTTACTGCCTTAGCCAAGCATTTTTACCTAGGGTTAATTACAGTGGTGTTAATTCGATGGCAAGCTTAATTAAGGATTGAATTGTGATAAGCTACGTACGTACCCAACGAGGCTGCTGCTTGCATCTGCATGTTCAAAAATAGAGAGTTGTTCCCACAAAAAAAGATCAAAAGAGATGCTATAGCTGCGCGCGAGTTCGAGCTCGAGCAGCTGAAAAACCACTGAAAAGTGAAAAAGCTCGAAAGGAGTACTGCGTCCAGTCTGTCTTGCAGGCTCTCGCCTCCTTCCAAAATTTGCCAAAGCTGGAATTAATACTGCCAATATTGACCAGTCCAAATTGGGAGTTTGAGACCACTAGGATGATCACTGGATCATGAACACTAGGCTTATATATCAGCAGGCATATGCAACAAGTTCCAGTCCACCAAACACACAACATAAGCAGTCAAGAAGAAGAGTAGCATAGCATGGCTGCGAGTGATGTCACCAAGGTGAAACCCTAGACGACTCCTCTCTTCCTCCTCTGATTTTTCTGCACTTCTTGTCACGATGTGTACGTGTTCTTCTGCTCGATTTCTCTGATCCGATCCGTTCCATTAATCCCAGGGCGAGTTCATGTCCTTCCTGGTCGTCGTGTACGTCGCGACGTCGGCCGGCTCGCTGTTCTGCAGGCTGATGTCGTCGATCGCCTCCCCGGAGGCCGCCGCCGCCCGCCGGCGATCCGGCGGCCTGAACGACGCCGTCACCTGCGCGGTCTTCGCGGTGCTCACGGCGGCGTCCCAGGCCTTCATCGCGTGCTTCATGGAGGAGGCCGTCGGGCCCGAGCCGCCGCCGGCGACGACGACGAGGGAGGAGAGGTGCGCCGCGTGGGCGGTCGGCGTCTTGACCGGCGTCGTCACCTCGCTGTGCATCTCCAGCTACTTCTTCACCTGCAGTGGACGATCGCCGCCGTCTTCTCCGTCGCTGACTTCGTCTTCGTCACGCCCACCATCCTGGTAATAAAAGATTGGATCTTTGCATGCGTACCCGTCTAAAGTTCTTGTGTGTAGCACTAATTCTAAACTAATTCGATCTCGTTGTCTCTTCAGCGTTTCATCGGCAGGTTCAGCAGTGCCAGGGATGACTAGATGTTCCAGGAAGATGGATGAGTAGTTTTTTGGAGTTGTCTGATTCAGAAGATGGATGCTTGAGTCGTCGTCATGTTGTTTGGCTGCTGCTTACCTATGCATGTTTTACCGGTTTTAATTACCTTGATGTTGTTTTTGTTTCTCTTATGCCCGTGATCTTGCTGTGTTCTTGATCTTGCCGGGTAATTAAACTTCTAAGATGTGGCCTTGGAATGTTGTATGCCGTATGCGGCTCCATTTGATGATCTAATCTACCAGTTTGTTTATTTTGGTATTTCTGCTAATACGTAATCTGTTTTCTGGTTGTGAAACTGTTCTTTTCCATGGGATTGTAGGCAGGATATGTATGTAGTGTGCGTTGTATCATGTACTACTACTAGTACGTGCGAAATTGCAGCATCTTCAGGGGTAGCAATAGCATAGCCCAGTTTGAATTCGAGCTGCTGTCTGTCTGTGTGTATGTCTAGCACAGCGATCATACAGGCGTACTACATTCTACTCCCAACATTGAATTCTTTCTTTCACTCACTTTTGACCTGGTCGCTGGCCCGTGTCAGGGAAACGATACGCTGGTTGATTTCTGATTTCCAGTAGCGAGAGCACGAGCAGCAGCGGCAAACGATACGCTTGGTACTTTGGCAGTGCAGCAGCGCCATCGACGGATGGTTCGTTCGCCTCTGCAACGACGCTGGACTGGTTTTGAACGAACACGCAAAGCGGACAGCAGCGGTGCAATGCAACCGTGTAAAGTCGGCAACGGCTCGATCGATTGATTCCGTCGTGAGACGTGGAAGCGCAATGAAGTGACAAACGAGTGCAGTACGAGAGAGACGAATAAGTTCACCGGAGGTCCCTCAACTTAACAGCGAGATTTTTTAATGTCCCTTAACTACAAAATCAGAAATGTATACCCAACTCATATAAACCGTGCACACAAGGTCCTATGGCAGTATACATGGGTGGTTTCGCTGACGTGGCATCCTAGTCAGCAAAAAAAATTTAAAAAGTACGTGGGGCCCACATGTCGGCTGCAAATCTTTTCTTTTCTTCTCCTTCTCTACTTTTTTCTCTCTTCTCTCTTCTCTTCTCCAAGGCAGCGGCGGGCGAAGTGGCGATGAGGGAGCGCAGCAGCGGAGCAGCGGCTGGCTGCTGGCGGAGCGGACGGCGGGTGAGCGCGGCGTACGGCACAGGCGACCTCGGAGACGTTCGTGCACACCTTGTTGTGTCGGTCCTTGCTCCTGGACGCGGCCCGACGCCCCCCGTAATGGAAATTTTCAACACAAAAATCACAAAAAAAATTCGTAAGCACTTATGAGTAAAGACTCTTATTAGGTTGCATGCCAAGAAGAAGTAGGGATGTGAAAATTAGAGTTTAATCCTATTAAACATAGTGGATTGTAGGTTGCATTTAGACATTTTTTGATAATTCGGTCTTTTCGGTCTATTCGGTTACCCGAGGAGACTAACCGAATTGACCGAACAAAATTCGGTCTTTCACTACCTAGGACCGAATTGATGACCGAATTTCTCGGTCTCGGTCTTTTCGGTTCGGTCTTTCGGTTCGGTCTTTTTCTGCCCACCCCTAGCGGCTGGCTGCCGGCGGAGCGGACGGCGGGTGAGCACGGCGTACAGCACAGGCGACCTCGGAGACGTTCGTGCACACCTTGTTGTGTCGGTCCTTGCTCCTGGACGCGGCCCGGCGCCCCTCGGCCTGCTGCCGCTCCGCCCGCCCCGCCACTACTCCGTCCGCCGGCATGTTCCTGCCGCAGCTCCCCGCGAGGACGAGGGAGACCGAAGAGGAAGAGAAAGGAGAGCCGAGAGGGACTTGTGGGGGCCCACGTGGGCCCCATTATTCTTTTTATTGATTTGTGTGTGAGACTGACATGTGGGTCCCACGAAGTTTATTATTTTTCCGGATCAAATTGCCACGTATGCGCCACGTCAATGTCACATCAGATGAAGACCAAGTAAAATTTTCCACGTAGGCGCCACGTCAGCCAAAACCACCGTCAAAACCGCCGAGGGACCTCATCTGCACTGGTTTTGATAGTTGAGGGACCCGTTGTATCTAGTTTTCCGGACGAAGGACGAAAATCGGATTCGTTTTCAAGTTAAGGGACCTCATGTGAACTTATTCCAAACTGAATTAATGGGCTGTAAACTGGGTTGGATTAGTAGATCAATTGGAATGAGCTTGATGGGGAAAAGGTTCATTTAACATGCCTCAGCTATGGACCAAGTCTGATTTTGTCGCTCAACCACAACATCGGGTACAAAAAGCCTCTCTTATATTGTACGCCCGGGTAGTTTCGATGAGGGATCCTATGTGGCATAGTGCCGCTGTTTTCAGCCGACTTGACGTTTACGTGGTATTATAATCACAAATCACAGCCCAAATGTGACGATAATATTATCATGTTGCTAGAAATCCTTAATGCCTTGTCCTAATAAGCAAAAACAAATATAAGTGTTCACATTTGTTTTGATGATGTAATAAATATCTCAGACTCTGCACCGTGAGATGCAAACATCCATAATAAAAGTGCTCACGCAAACTGAAAATAACCCTAACAAAGTAACACCATCTTCTCTTTGTTGGAAAATTAAGAAAATTTCTAGAGTTTAATTAGTGCAGAGTGCAGAAGGTAACTTCATAGCAGCAATGATTTGCATGCCAACTTGGATTTTTGAGAAAAAAAAAGTTGACGGTTTATTTCACCCTATAGTTCGATAATTGTCACTGATTCAAAGTAAATATGTGTTCAGAACTTGATATTGCATCTAAAAGCAATCAAGAAACCATAATTAGAGACATGCCCATAAATAAGTTCAGAAAAAAAAAAACAGATGTACTTTACTGTTGGGATGTAATGTACTTTACTCATAACTTCTAAGCATGCATGCCCATAGATAAATTCAGAGAAACACAACTGCTTGTGTTTAGCTCACCATGATATTAAGATTCTATTTGAAAAAATGTGTTCCTCGAGGAAAACATGTGCATCAACCAAAACGACACAAAATTCCATGGATTGGCTGGTGCGGTGACAAACTGACAACCCCTGCAGAAATGTCAATCTACACATGTATTTCTTCGTAGGCGTTCTCCACTTCAGAGAATGAATCAAATATCATTTGCACTGATTTTTAATAGTATGGGGACATACCCGGTATTGCAGTTGCATGATATGAAGGAAACTCAATCACAGTGGACAGATGTAAAGTGGATTTTATCCTTCCCGCCCATGAGGGACAGAAGTAAACTGAGCTACCATGTCAGATAAAACCAGGGTTAAAACCACCAAACAACAAGCGAACGGTTTTGTTAGTTAAGGGACGTCCGGTATCTGGTTTTGCGGTTGGAGGACGATTTTGTAACTCAATGACAAGTTGAGGGACCTTCGGTGTACTTTTCCTTGAGGAAGATAATTGTGGAGGGCCCATCAACACATTCCGGCCCGTTAGGCCTGGCTTAATGGCTAGTGTTTGTACTCGTGTATCCAACTATTCCCCGTGCCGTCCGCCGGAGCGGAGCACTCGTTACCATCCCCCTCTCCGGCGGCCGTCTCCCCATCCCCGGGCCTCCGGCGGCGATCTTGCGGTGCTAGGCAATTCCTCCGGATCTTCCTCTATAGCTTTTGCTCTCCACTTCTTCGGATTCGCAAGGTCCAAGGGTTTCTCCGTCGTCCATCCAGGTGCGCGCTCGGGTTTCCGTGAACTCCTCGGATTGCTGTGCCTGCGTCGTCGGAGTCGGAGTCGGAGTCGGATTCGGAGACGGCGAGGAGGCCAGCCTAGCCTATATAGCATCCGACGATTTCGTGGTGCCCGCGTTGTGGTTTGAATCACTTCTGTGGAATGGGGAGAAGTGCTCCCCCTTCCGCTCCGGCTGCCGCGGCGGCGCCGGCGAGAGGCGGACGGAAGCGCAAGCGCCACCTGGTGACCACTTCTCCGGCGGCGCAGGTAGGCGGCTGGGCGTCTCTCCCCACCGACCTAACCCGCCTCGTCGCCGGCCAGGTGCTCGCCGGCGACGTGGTGGACTACATTGAATTCCGAGGATTTGTGTGTGAGACTGACATGCGGGTCCCATGAAGTTTATTATTTTTCCGGATCAAATTGCCACGTATGCGCCATGTCAATGCCACATCAGATGAAGACCAAGTAAAATTTTTCATGTAGGCGCCACGTCAGCCAAAACCACCGTCAAAACCGTCGAGGGACCTCATCTGCACTGATTTTGATAGTTGAGGGACCCGTTGTATCTAGTTTTCCGGATGAAGGGCGAAAATCGGATTCGTTGGCAAGTTAAGGGACCTCAGGTGAACTTATTCCAAACTGAATTAATGGGCTGTAAACTGGGTTGGATTAGTAGATCAATTGGGATGAGCTTGATGGGGAAAAGGTTCATTTTACATCCCTCAGCTATGGACCAAGTCTGATTTTGTCGCTCAACCACAACATCGGGTACAAAAAGCCTCTCTTATATTGTACACCCGGGTAGTTTCGATGAGGGTTGTTTGATCCTATGCGGCATAGTGCCGCTGTTTTCATCCGACTTGACGTTTACGTGGTATTATAATCACAAATCACAGCCCAAATGTGACGATAATATTATCATGTTGCTAGAAATCGCACGCGAGCATGGCCTGCATCGCGAGCGTGAGCGCCGCGAAGGACATGCAGGTGGCGCCCAGGCCGTCGGAGCGCGCACGCGGCGAGGCGCGCCCCCAAGATCCTGCGCCCGATGGATGCGGCGATCGTGGAGGCGTACAGGACGATGAGAAAGGCGAGCAACCTCCCCTGAGAGATGTACAAAACCAGGAACACATGCAGGGGGTGAAGTCATGAAAAGAAATCTCACGGGAAGGAGATTTTTTTTTTTACCTCGTTGATACCGCTCGCCATGGTAGTGTTAGCGATGGCCTTGTGACCTTATGTGAGCTGTGTCGCCTACCAATTGTAAGTATGGAGTCCATACTTACAATTGGTAGGCGACAGTATGGAGTGGTTCTTGATATGGGGTCATGGGGATGCAATGCTTGCTTGGCTGCTTATATATATGGGTGCTATGTTCATGAAGCGATCATACAGGCGTACTACATTCTACTACACTGTACACCCAACATTGAATTCTTTCTTTCACTCACTTTTGACCTGGTCGCTGGCCCGTGTCAGGGAAACGATACGCTGGTTGATTTCTGATTTCCAGTAGCGAGAGCACGAGCAGCAGCGGCAAACGATACGCTTGGTACTTTGGCAGTGCAGCAGCGCCATCGACGGATGGTTCGTTCGCCTCTGCAACGACGCTGGACTGGTTTTGAACGAACACGCAAAGCGGACAGCAGCGGTGCAATGCAACCGTGTAAAGTCGGCAACGGCTCGATCGATTGATTCCGTCGTGAGACGTGGAAGCGCAATGAAGTGACAAACGAGTGCAGTACGAGAGAGACGAATAAGTTCACCGGAGGTCCCTCAACTTAACAGCGAGATTTTTTAATGTCCCTTAACTACAAAATCAGAAATGTATACCCCTAAACTCACATAAACCGTGCACACAAGGTCCTATGGCAGTATACATGGGTGGTTTCGCTGACGTGGCATCCTAGTCAGCAAAAAAAATTTAAAAAGTACGTGGGGCCCACATGTCGGCTGCAAATCTTTTCTTTTCTTCTCCTTCTCTACTTTTTTCTCTCTTCTCTCTTCTCTTCTCCAAGGCAGCGGCGGGCGAAGTGGCGATGAGGGAGCGCAGCAGCGGAGCAGCGGCTGGCTGCTGGCGGAGCGGACGGCGGGTGAGCGCGGCGTACGGCACAGGCGACCTCGGAGACGTTCGTGCACACCTTGTTGTGTCGGTCCTTGCTCCTGGACGCGGCCCGACGCCCCCCGGCCTCCCGGAGCTCCGCCGCCACAGGATCGTGGGCTTCACCGACGGCCTCATCATCCTCCTCCACAAGCGCACCACCGCCGTCCGCGTGCTCAACCCCTTCACCGGCGTCGCCGTCGACCTCCCGCCCCTCGCCCCCGTGTTCCACCAGGTGGTCAAGAACCGCAACTCCCTGCTCTACATGAGCGCTGCCGTCTGCACCAGCGCCACGTCTCCGATGACCTCCATTGCCGTCATCGTCTGGTTCCCTTACACGGCTGGAGTGCTCGGCTGTGAGGCTGGCCACCCAAGCTGGGAGGTCATCCACAAAGACATGGAGCTCTTGAACACATTGCCCTTCCAAGGTCGACTCTACGGCTTCGGCGATTGACAAGGCAGATTGTGCAAGTCTACCCTCCAAACCCGCTTGGCCCCGTTGTTGCTCATGTCCCTGCCAAGTTCGGCGATCCAGACTTCTGCTCCTACAACCTAGTCGACTCTTGTGGGCATATGCTCCTCGTTGTCCGCCATGGGAGTGCGACAAGGGAGGCCAAGGAGTCATGGCAACGTTGCGCATTCACAATCTTCGAGGTGGATGTCAGCAGCTGGAAACTGCTTCCAGTTAGCAGCATTGGCAACCTCGCGCTGTTCCTTTGTAGGGATAGGTGCTTGTCAGTCTCAGCCAAACACCTCCCTTCAATCAGCAGAAATTCAGTTTACTACTATGTGCCGCTGCCAAATCCTGTCGTTTTACACTCTCTAAGCAACAAATCGTTCGAGCGACCAACAACATTGTGCCAAGTCCATGACACAACGAAGAGGATTCGCCCATCTGTGCGGCCATTCACCCTTGCTGATCATCTTCTCACATATTGCAATCATCGTGAATGGTACGTTTCTCATATTCCTATCACTTCACTAGCACTGCATACACTGAATAAATAGCTCTGGTGATCTAATTATGTTCTCCATCTGACCGTAGGGCGAGAGGTCTCATGTTTCATGAGTACAACCGTATACCTGAGTGTTTTGAGGATCTGCTGAAGAGAATAAGAACACAGGATTCTGAACTGAGGATTCCGCGCATCAGAGGTGGAAGCTAAGGGAAAAGGCTTGTACTGAAGAAATTACTGCTCAAAATTTCAGATGATGGTCACGCATCCACCAGCAACACGCGAAGAGTTGAGGTGCTTTGCAGGACCAGCAGTCCAGTACCACGGTCTCGAGGGACACACATCAACAGTGCCTGCCTCCATATAGTGAAAAACCACAGGTTGCTCCTGTTCACCCAGCTTGCAGTCATCTTTAATTTCTCAAAATTACTCAGTGAATAATGAAAGTGGCACTGTTTAAGTTTATTGTCCCTGATACTTCCAATTCATAATGGTACATAGTACTTTTTTTCGTATCTTAGGAACTCAGGATTACTCCTACCATCCTACATGCCTGTACCTTGATGAAATTATCGAAGGGAATCAGTGAACATCTTGCCTTGGCAAAGGTAGTCTCATTCTTGTCTGTATAGCTTCCACTACCTAAACTTGGTTGATGCCTTGTGCACATAGCTTGCTCTTTTCTTGCAGTTTCATCTTCTATACCAAATCTGTGTTAATATATCATTGTATTGAAAGTTTTCATAAATGCATGTTAGGAGCATTATTCCTGAATCCCCGCAAAAAAAAAAAGGAGCATTGCTCCTGAAAAGGAAACAATTCAATAACAGATAACAGAATTGAACATTTACAATTCAATAAAACCATTTGGCAATGTTTTCTGTGCGCATAGTTATGCATTTTTTTTCTAGAGTGAATGCACTCTCCAGAACAGTTCTTTATTGTTTTGTCTGAACTTGCAACAATTCCATTATTGTTATCCATGTATGATTCCTTAATATCCTTCACCCAATGTGTAGTCCTCATGCTACTTCTTTCCCTGATCTTCCAAACACGCAAGTACTTACTTTCATCCTTCCGTAGCATATTAGTACAGTAATGTTAGATGCTAGTAGCATGTTACGCTTTCACTTGCAAGCTTTTTCAGACAATATAAAACATCAAGAATCACCAGCTCTGTATTCTCATGTGCTTTCTTTGATCGCTTGAAACCTATAGTAAACAAATAATGTAGGCCTCTCTAATTTTGTGTCACTAAGACGTGTCAGAGATGGTAAATACGTCAAATTCTTATATGATACTGTTTAGGTGTTCTGAAGAACTGAAAGTCTCATTTCAGGTGTTCTTATAACTTGCTGTCACTGGATTCATTTGAACCATATCTTTGGCGGCAAGAGGCAGCCAGGTGCAGTGCAGTGCAGATCGCGGCTCTTTCAGTTTCATTGCCTTTGTAGTTCTCTGCAGGAAAACTGTGAAGAGCTAGTTATTGCGAAGATAGTTCCACCTATTTCGATGTTTTCCTTTGGTTCGTGAACTTTGCTAATTCTGCCTGTTATTAGAACCAGCCTTGAGTTTTCATTCATATCACTGATTTTACAGGCAACAGCTAGATAACCTTGAGTTTTCACTGATTTGTCATGTCTCAACAGGCAACAGCATCCTTAGCTCGCTTACCATTTGCTAAATTTTATCCTTAAGCTTGCCATCAAACACTAAGGTTAACAACCTGGACTTGCTATATATCTACTACAGCTAGTTAAGGCAATACTATATCAGTCTTTTTTTTTGTTACTGTTGTACCGAGTTTATGGGACAATTTGGGCTGCCTACCGTTCTGTACAATGCAAGTACTCCAGTTTATGCAGTAAAATGCAGACGAATACTCTTTGCTCTACGGTCTCCAAAAACTAGTGTAGTGTATGTACGGAGGTGGCTCAGACCCTGTTTAAATGGGACTAGTCGCTATCACATCGGATGTTTGAAAATTAATTATAAATATTAAACGTAGACTATTAATAAAACCCATCCATAATCTTGGACTAATTCGCGAGACGAATCTATTGAGCCTAATTAATCCATGATTAACCTATGTGATGCTACAGTAAACATTATCTAATTATAGATTAATTAGGCTTAAAAAATTTGTCTCGCGAATTAGCTTTCATTTATGTAATTTGTTTTGTAAGTAGTCTATATTTAATACTCTAAATTAGTGTCTAAAGACAGGGACTAAAGTTAAGTCCCTGGATCCAAACACCACCTCAGTCGCAGTACTAGCTGTGTGCCTGTGTCCGGCTCAAAGCCGACCGTGTGAGGGAAGTACTCCCTCCGTCCCAAAAGAAGGCAAACCCTAGGTTTTCATGCCAACGTTTAAATGTCCGTATTATATGAAGTATTTTTATAATTAGTATTTTCATTGTTGTTAGATGATAAAATATGATTAATACTTTATGCGTGACTTGTCTTTTTAATTTTTTTTCATAATTTTTTTAAATAAGACGAACGGCCAAATGTTGAACACGGAAAACAGGGTTTGCCTTTTTTTTCTTTTGGGACGGAGGGAGTAGGCAGCAGCGGCATCGGCGGCCGGTCCGCCACGGCCACGAAGCCCACGACGCCGCACTGGTTTTGAACGAACACGTACAGCGGCAGCTTCACTGTGCTAGAGGTGCGCACAGACGCGGCAAGTGCAGTTCGCAACGGCTCGATCGATCGCCGTGGCGTGGTGCTACACTGCTACCGTGCCGTGACGGGTGGAGCGAATCGCCAATTCGCCATGGTGGAAGCGAAACGGAGTTGCCAACGGGGTGCGGCTCGACTGAGACGGCCCACGGTTTACCTGAATTAATGGGCCTTTTTTACATTGGGCTGGATAAGTTGAACGAATTGGGACGAGCGCTGATGATGCATTGATGCCTGTGCAGGAACATATCAACATTCATAAGGCCTGTTCAGAATGTAGCCAAAATAAACCTTATTAAGTTTTAGTAATACCAAAATTTTGGCAAGACGGATCGAACTCCATTTCCGCCTCTTTGTAGCCAACATTTTATGGAGGGAGAGAGGGTGATGAGGAAGGAAAAAAATGATAGGCTGGCTAACAAGTAGGTCTATCGGTAGGTTAGGGGCATGTATGTAACTTTTTTTTATGTTATAAGGTCTAAACCATAAAATTTTTAGCTTATTTGTTAATAAAAAGATGAGAAGGGCTACCATGCAGGAAATAAAGGGCTGAAATAAAAAGAAGTAATAGTTATAACTAGTGTCCTTATAGCAATCTCATCATAGCGCAACCTGTTGTGGCACAACTGAGTATCATGTACTATGATAACATTACAAATCACTATCGCATATTAGAGTTTATATACCTTTATCCTTTAGTAAGCTTGGAGCAAAGGACAAAAGGCTAATTCGTTTCAAAGGAATTGTAAAGGAAAAGTACAGGAATAAGAATGGGTTTTAAACTAGGAATGCACCTTAGGAAAACTATAGTAAAGTTCTCCATTCCTCCATTTTTTAAGGAAAAGCATAGGAAAAAATAATCCACTCCAACCTAATGTTTGCATTTCTTTGGTTGGGCTCCCATCGGATGGCCTATTCAGCCAAAGAAAAAGCCAAATTTTGAATTTTCAATCTTAATTTTGACATTGATTTTGGGATATTTTCAACGTAGTTTTTTTTTCAGTATTGGCTTTTAAGTCACCGAGAACACATATATAAAAGTTTTACCTACAAATTCATTTTTATTCTCTAATAAGCCGTTTTGGCTTATTACCAAAAAAGCCAAACAATGGGGCCCTGGCTTGCTCAACAACATAGAAAAAATTCATGTGTTTTTCAATACATAAGTTTGCACATGTATTCCTGTAGTATTTCTACGTTTTGAAAATCCGTTGAACCGAACGAGCCCTAAGCAATGCCAAAGGGATACATATCTTCTGCGGTATTGCAATTAGCAGTAGCATGACTGACAGGTGAGTAAACTTGGAAATGCAATTAGTAAAGAGTTACGAGTACTCACTAGTCACTGCACCAAAGACCAAACTGTCACCCTCGTACTGTACTACTCCATCCGTCCCATAATATTAGGGATTTTAAGTTTTTGTTTGCACTGTTTGACCACTCGTCTTATTAAAAAAAATTTAGAACGGTGGCGGCCTCACGGCCATCCGCCTGCCCTACCGCCACCTCCGCGACGCCGAGATGGAGCTCGTCAGCCTCAACGGCGGCACCCCCCGCGGAGGCTCCCCCAAGGACCCCGACGCCACGCACCAGCAGGGGACCCCCGCCGCCCGCACCACCACCACCAGGAAGCTCGTCCTCGCCTGCATGGTCGCCGCCGGCGTGCAGTTCGGCTGGGCGCTTCAGCTCTCGCTCCTCACGCCCTACATCCAGGTATACCCACTACCTTTTGCTCTCCCTTCTGCTTCAGAAATGAAATGGAGAGTAACCGCATTTGGGAACGGGAACGGATCGCCCATATATGTGTGGCTTGATGCTCCCTTTTCTGTTTCTGCTGACGCAACCCTATATAGATCACCACTACAGCTTCTTCTTTCTCTAGAGCACCAAAATCCGCGCCCTACATATTTTGTGCTTTGAATTACCTGCTTACTGAAATCAAGGTTGCTGCCAAATGGCAATAAGTGAAAAACCAGCCAGGGGTAGACTTACCTGCTTAGGAATTTCGATAGCTTACATTGCATACATATTTAGATACACAGGAGAGGTTTAACTAGATGAAAATTTCACACTCTTCACATGTGCATGTTAGAGAAATGGTTTCTTAACACCGAATAACTTGATGGGCTAATGAGTATTTAGGTAGTATTTCTGTTTCACATGACACATCTTTCAGATGTATTTACAGCTATTCATTGTTGATTTTGATGCAGACCCTAGGAATAGACCATGCCATGGCATCATTCATTTGGCTTTGTGGACCTATTACTGGTTTTGTGGTAAGTTTCTGCAATAATTAAATTGCTGATTTTAACCAGGCATGTCCAACACTCCAAACACGATAGTATATTAATGTCCCGTGATTCTCTGCAGGTTCAACCATGTGTTGGTGTCTGGAGTGACAAATGCCGTTCAAAGTATGGAAGAAGGAGACCGTTCATTTTGGCTGGATGCTTGATGATATGCTTTGCTGTGAGTTAGATGAAGTTTGATAGGTTATCATATGTTCCCATTCTTTCTGTGCTCTAATAGAAAGAAATTCATACGTAGGTAACTTTAATCGGATTTTCTGCAGACCTTGGTTACATTTTAGGAGATACCACTGAGCACTGCAGGTAATCTTTGATACTTCTACTTCCTTTGATAGTTTTCTTCACATCAAGTGTGTCACCACTAAAATGACGAGTACTGTTTGTTCAGTACATATAAAGGTTCAAGATTTCGAGCAGCTATTATTTTCGTTCTTGGGTTCTGGATGTTGGATCTCGCAAACAATACAGTTCAAGTAAGCCTATTCAAAAGTTTGCTTGTTGTCATTTGTATTTGCACCAAATATTTGTCAAAGTATATGCCATGAATTAATTGGATTACCTCACCATGGATGTTCTCTAATATCCTGTTTCTCCTTTCTTTTTTCCCTACATACAGGGTCCTGCTCGTGCCCTTTTAGCTGACCTTTCAGGTAGCTAATGTTTTCATTTTGAATGTCTACCATACTGGACCCACTTAAATATCAGTGACTAAATGATACCTTCTATTACGCAGGTCCTGATCAGTGTAATTCTGCAAATGCAATTTTTTGCACATGGATGGCTGTTGGAAACATTCTTGGTTTTTCATCTGGTGCTAGTGGGAATTGGCACAAGTGCGTACTTCATGTGTCCTTTATGTGCTTATGTTTACTTGAAGTTTGTTGCTCATAAGTTTGCGCTGTCGTATACATGCTACTGTCGATAAAGGGTTGAATTGACTTGTTCTATTCAACCTAAATGGATCATTGTACAATTGGTAACATCTGACAGCTGGTAGTCAATCTGTATTAATAAACAGTAGTTATATAAACATTTAGCAATTTCAGTACCATTTGTTTCTAATACTGGTAATGTTGTTTACCCTGTGAATGGTACAAGAGTAGTATATGAACAAGCAAATCACAGTAAAACATTGTCTCAGCATCTTTCTCTTTTGTGGAGAGAGTATATCCTATCACAAGTTGAGAAGTACTATGCAGTGATTAACTGTATGAAAGGAGAACTGTCTTGGTCCTCTTGTTTAGGCATCTTGCTTGATCAAGTCCCTCTAGTTAGTAAGGTTTTTTTTGGCATGAAATCTGAGTTTATTTCTCATAATTATTGCAGGTGGTTTCCTTTTCTAATGACAAGAGCATGCTGTGAAGCTTGTAGTAATTTGAAAGCCGCTTTTCTGGTTGCAGTTGTAAGTTCTCTTAAATCCCGCTGCTGCGCCTGCAGTAGAAATTTCAAGCTGTTTCGTAACACCCTGCAGAGCTAGCAGGTCATTCTTAGGAATTGCATGTGATATTATTTTGTGGAGTGTGGACTGTAATGTGTGCAAGCTGATAAGCCCTACTATGCAGGTATTCCTTTTGTTTTGTATGTCTGTTACCCTGTACTTTGCTGAAGAGATCCCGCTGGAACCAACAGATGCACAACGATTATCTGATTCTGCGCCTCTCCTGAATGGTTCTAGAGATGATAACAATGCATCAAATGAACCTCGTAATGGAGCACTTCCTAATGGTCATACAGATGGAAGCAATGCCCCAGCTAACTCCAACGCTGAGGACTCCAACTCAAACAGAGAGAATGTCGAAGTTTTCAATGATGGACCTGGAGCAGTTTTGGTGAATATTTTGACTAGCATGAGGCATCTACCTCCTGGAATGTACTCTGTTCTTCTAGTTATGGCTCTAACATGGGTATGCTACCTTAAGACATCTATGCATGTATATCAGCTGCATGCTGATTGTCTCTTATGTTTTGGAATTTGTAGATTGATGGTGTTCACCCATATCGTTTGCTTTGCAGTTGTCGTGGTTTCCCTTTTTCCTTTTTGATACGGACTGGATGGGACGTGAGGTTTACCATGGGGACCCAAATGGCAACTTGAGTGAAAGGAAAGCTTATGACAACGGTGTCCGAGAAGGTGCATTTGGTTTGCTATTGAATTCAGTAAGAACCCTTGATCAATGTGTTTACTATAATTTGTAGTATGTCGCTATTTTTAGATGCTGTTACACCCCAATCATTTCTAGCCTTTCTGTATTTTTATTGGATACTGCTAGTTGTTGCTCTTACTCTATCAAAAAACTAATGGCTGAAAAGTCTTAAAACTTAGTTCATGTGCTTTCCTATTCCTTGTGCCCTGTAGTGGTTTAAGCATTTCAGTTGGATTCTAGTTTGAGGTGATAAGTTGGTGGCTTCAACGTTTGGGTCTTTAATACAGGTTGTCCTTGGAATTGGGTCCTTCCTTGTTGATCCACTATGCCGACTGATGGGTGCTAGACTGGTTTGGGCAATCAGCAACTTCACAGTGTTTATCTGCATGCTGGCTACAACAATATTAAGTTGGATCTCTTTTGATCTGTACTCAAGTAAACTTCACCACATCATTGGAGCAAATAAAACAGTGAAGAATTCAGCCTTGATTGTTTTCTCCCTACTTGGATTGCCACTCTCGGTAAGTACCAGACCTTGCAAAAGCCTGTCTTGTTGGGTTGGAAGCTTTCTTACACTTGGCCCTTGAATGCCACAGATCACATATAGTGTTCCTTTTTCTGTGACCGCTGAGCTGACTGCTGGAACAGGAGGTGGACAAGGTTTGTGTTGCTGATGTTTTTTCTTTTACACTATGCTCATGTGATTCTCATTGATTGAGGATATATATTTTTTATCAATCTCCAGGTTTGGCAACAGGAGTCCTGAACCTTGCAATCGTCGTTCCGCAGGTTAGCATGTTCATAAGAAACAAAATGTATTTCTATATGTGTTGTCACTGAAGATGTCTTGACCATTTCATACTCAATTGTCCTGTGCAGATAGTAGTGTCACTGGGAGCAGGTCCATGGGATGCTCTCTTTGGGGGAGGGAACGTCCCTGCTTTCGCCTTGGCTTCCATTTTCTCACTAGGAGCTGGTGTCCTCGCGGTCCTTAAGCTACCCAAGCTGTCAAACTCTTACAGATCTGCTGGGTTCCATGGATTTGGCTGAGCAGAACACCAGCCGCATGGTGTGTAACATTGAGAAATGCAACTCCATTTTGCCATTCGTTTACAGTGAAATGATTCTTTTTACCTACTACTACAACAGAATAAGCTGAAAAGATAGAGATTAGGATAGAGATCTAGGTAACTAGTCCAGTTAGGTTGATGTGCATACAAGGCAATTGGAAGGTGTAAGAGCTGTATCTACTTTTTTGACAGAAAAATGTAAGATCTGCCCGAATGACATGGCGGATAGATTTTACAATGGATGTAAACATGTACTATATATAACACGTTTTGGTCACAGCTTGCGAAGTTTTCATGTATAGTATTGCTACTACTTGCTGTGCTTCTGAGGAAAATTAATTAGTTGTCTGATCTTGACTTTTTGAGTAGTACAAAGCTCTCTTCTCTTTACCTGGCTCAAGTTCGATCAGTTTCACTATTTGGAAAGAGTACAAGTGGCCTCCCATTGTTGTTGCAGTTTAAATATCTCCGAGTGCTGCATATCATGTTGGGCCACGGCTGCGAGCAAGCTGACCTCACTGCCATTAGCCAACTACTTCAACTAAGGTGTTTGATGTTTGTTGGCAAATTGTGTTATGTAGAGCTCCCTTTTAGAATATGTGATCTTGTGCATTTAGAGACCCTGGAAATAGATTCTGCTGCTGTAATAAGCATCCCGTTTGATATTGTCAGTCTTCCCCGCCTATCCAACCTGAGGCTTCCAAAGGCTATGCTGTTCAACAGGTTACCCAACATGAAGTCTCTACGCACTCTACACATATGGCCTGCCCCGGATATGTACTTCAAGGCCCTTGGTGAGCTGACCAATCTAAGGGAACTGCATCTGTACTTCGACAGAAGATTGTCATCAATAGCTAGTGACCTCTATCCCTCTCTGGGGTCTTCTGTTGGAAAACTCCAAAACCTCATATATTTGGAAATCTATTTCCCGTGGGGTATCTCTGATGATGGCCTGATGGGTTCACTATCTGATTTTCCTCGCAGTATTGAGATATTGAATCTAGGAAATTGTTACTTCTCCCGAGTTCCCAGATGGATCAACGCTGCTCTCATTAACCTCAGCCGCCTACACCTGTTGGTGTCAGAGACTTGCACTGACGAGGTTGGCGTTCTTGGAGAGCTGCCCTCCCTCATCCACCTCCGATTGAAACTGAAGCTGAAGAGCAAGGACACCATCATGTTCGGAGGAGGTGGGGGATCATTCCCAGCTCTGGTGCATCTCTTCTTAAGCTGTGTTGGAGATGTTGGCTCACAGCCACGGCTGGGCTTCCAGGCAGGTGTAATGCCCATGCTCCAGATGCTCGAGCTGTGGTTCGATCGCTGTGAGTTGGACATCGATACAGCACCTGTTGGCATGGAGCACCTCTCGAGCCTCCAGTTCATGGGTGTCCACATCTACGTCCCGCGGGAGAGGAGAAACGTTTATCCTCGGGACACTGCTGAGCATGTGTTCAAGGAAGCTGCACAAGCGCACCCAAACCAGCCAGCCTTCAAATTCGATTTCTTCGTAGTCTGATCCAATGTGCGGATGTAATAAGTCTGGGAAACAGAAACAGCTCAGCGATTTCTGCTACAGCAAATGGTGGGCGGAAAGCCCGCTATCGCTAATTCACACGCGCGCACTGGCGGCGCGCGTTTCGGGCCCAAAAGGCCCAGCGCCGGCTCGCGCCCCTCCTCCCACGTCTTTTTTTTCTCTTTTTTTACCCATTTTTTCCTTTTTTCCCCCTTTTTTTATGATTATTTTTAAATCTTTAGCATGTTTTGAGTTTGAAAGTTTTTAAATTTTAAAATAAAAATTTTCAAATCTGAACCTGAAAGTTTTCAAATCTCGACTTGAAAGTATTCAAATCTCGATTTGAAAGTTTTCAAATTTTTCAAATCTGGACTTGAAAGTTTTTGAATCTTGATTCTCGAGTTGAAAGTTTTAAAATCTGAGTTGAAAGTTTTCAAATCTTAGTTGAAAATTTTCAAAATTTGACTTTAAAATTTAAAACTTAAATCGAAAGTTTTCAAATCTAACTTCAAAAAATTTCGAATCTGTTAATAAAAAAATCTTCCAAAAAAATATCTCTATCTTTCCTAATAACTATCTATATGTTTAAGTATAGTAATAACTAATAGAGGGTAGTTAAGACTTAAAGAGGGGGGAGTGCTCTTGGCTAGCGGCGCGCACGGTGCGCTAGCTTGGAGCCCCGCAACATACCGCATGTATATTGATTATCATAACTACTGTTATCCAGTCATTTTCATTTTCTCCTACTTCTCCGTTTCATTATATTATCAAGTCATTTTGTCGTTGTTAATGTCATTTTTCTAAAGTTTGATAAGAAAAATACAGCAACATTTATATACATCAAATTAATTAGTTTCATTAATTCTCACTATACCCAGAGTAGAGAATGGACGATTTCCTTCAATTAAAACTGTGGAACGGTACAGACTCACCAGTCTCAACTACTGATGATTCAATTCCGCATAATTCTTGTAGTTAAACCTGGAAGGATGATGATCTCCATGAAAAGCGTTTCACAGCTCATGCTTTAAAGGGGAGAAAAATAACCAGTGCGTTCGGAACAGTTAGCTGTGGCTACTTGTTGCAGCCATATCCCAGCTGAACGAACAGCTCATACTGGAAATCACAACCTGAAAATGCTACACAGTTTCTCCAAAAAAAAAAAACTGCTACCACAGGAGTTCTAAAAATTATTAAGAAACACTCGTACTCCTCCTTTGTTATAGAATGACGATGTTGACTTTTAATCATATGTTTGACCATTCATCTTATTTAAAAATTTTATGCAAATGTATACAGATATAAATCATGCTTTAAAGTATTTTGAGTGAAAAACACTCCGCAACATATAAATTATAATTACGTAAATTTTTTTGAATAAGACGAATGGTCAATAATGAGTGATAAAAGTCAATGGTGTCATCTATTAAAAACGGAGGTAGTATATTTGGAAGGTGATACTATTAAGACAACTAACCAGTTTCAATACTACCTCCGTCCCCAAAATGAGGTGTAGCCATGGATATCCGTGACCAACATTTGACCGTTTCATAACTTATTTGAAAAATTTGTGAAAAATTTGAAAATATTTAGTCAACACATAAAATACTATTCATGTTTTATCATCTAATAGCAATTAAAAATACTAATCTAAAAAATTTCAAAATAAGCACGAACGGTCAAATGTTGAACGTGATATAGTTAAAACTGGCACTTATTTTGGTGAACCGGACGGGAGTATTAAACTCAACTTTATTTCTAATATATAATTTGATCCAAAAAAGAATAAATACCTTGTCTTTTTCTTGAAATTCCAGTAAATCCTGGCTAATAAATATTCAACCATCGATTTTTAAAAACCTAAGATATGCATATTTCACTAGCATGTGAGTTCTAAATAATTAATTAGAAACACGGCGGTATATTGGAAGGTGATACTATTGTTAATTGTAGGATCAAAACTAAGATTGGCACGTCCAATCTTTATCAAGATGTATAACCTACACTGGAGCTAAGTACATTTCTCTTAGGCTTTCATATGTCACGCAGCGTATTTGCATCCATACACTTTCGTAAAAACCATAATGGATTTTGGCACGTAGTAGTACGCGATCTCGACACTCCTCTCTCTTCTTAGATAAAAAGTCAAAGCAATAAACCTATTCTAACCAAAAATAAAAAAAAATTACCTAACTAACATGAAGACCCTTACAATGCATAAATATTTATAAAATTATCTAAGAATATTTAAATTCAAATTCAAAATATAGTAAAATCACACATAAAATAAATTTGCAGTTAAGAAAAAATTAAGTTGCATACTACATATAACTGCATTTTAGACGGTAGGAATGTGCAAACTTTTAGATATTAAAATTCTACAAATTTCAGACCTTTAAAATATGCAACTTTTCATTTGGTAAGCGTCGGTGGGACTTCCCTACTAATCTGTCCCATAGAAGGAAAAACATGGGTGGCAGACAGATGATAGCTGTATAAACCATGGAATAATACGCGTTCATGTTGGAATTGTGGAATGCCGAAAGGTATCAAGGAGATGGGATGGCTGCCAAGCATAAAGTGACTCGGGTAGGGATGGCAAGTGGATAGTCCCGCTACCCGCATAAAACCTGTTTGGCTAGTTTATTTTCACATGCTCGTAAATTTAGAAGAAAAAAAATGAATTAGAAGTAAGATCAAGCGGATTAAAAAAATCCGCTTGCCCGTTCGCGCTTGCATCCCTACTCCCGGTACAACAAACGCGGCACGTTACAAGTTGAAGCAACCAGATACAAAAGAACATGAAAATCAATGTGCATGTAGGGCTTTCTTCGTAACACAGTAAAACTTTATATATAGAACTTTAAAAAATTTCGTCAAAAATCTCCAAAATCGAATCTGCCTACTTTCAATTTTGACTGTTCATTGCATAATAATGCATCCCACTGTTCTATAATGACACCTTTACCATAAAAGCTATTTTACCAGCGCGATACTCCCGGTACTTTCTACCGATAGTATTAATACTACCAATGATTATTAGGGGTACACTTAAGTAATTTGATATACACTGATTATGACAGGTTTACTTTGTCATTTCTTTTTTTTCCTCGGCTAATCGATCTATGATCATCCATTGTCGTTGAGATCGCTCATATTTCATCGAAAAAGCAAAAAGGAGAAAAAGATTTAGTCATTGCTTAAATTGAGTGATTATAACCCTCCGCACCTATTCTTTTCTGACAATAATTATTTCCTATTTCTACTACCGGCTAACTGGGTGATAGTTATAAATAGATATAACCCTTCGATTAAATGATATCAAATGCTTTAGATTTGATTTCTAACTACTAGTAGAGAGGCACCATAAGTGAGACTCATTTTACCAAATAGTCTTCGTTGCATGAAATTAAAATCTTCTGGCACTTTACCGCACAATTAGTTTTCATCGCAGGCCCTAACCAAAATTACTTTGGAGAGAGTCCTAATGACAGTAAGATAATCGCTGCAAAGACAGGTCTATAGAACACATTATTGTCTAAATTACTATGAACTCAGTAAAACTGTCAAATAAATAGAGGCAAAATTTGCCTATAAACACACTAAAAAATTAATGTAATTAGCTGAGGAACACTACAAAAATATATGAACACTCGCCATAAATTACTTAACAAATTATGTATTGGCCTGGAGGACTTGTACCGGGAGTATTATTTTATAATTTTCGGGGCTGAAAGTGAGGAGAGAATTTTGGAAACGACACGGAATGCCTCCCGGAGGTGCCTGCTGTGGCCGTGCCACCTTCTGCTTTGCCGGCGAACTTGGTGGGGCGGGCTGCGCAGCGCAGCAGCCCCGGGGACTGCTTTTTTCCTCTTCTTCCTTCATGCCCACCGTCAACTAGTGCTCGTTCCCGGTCTCTGAAGCACATGTCCGCAAATGAGCGCCAACTCGCATCGGCCACTGGCCTATCCACGACTTTGCCGGACACTCCAAGCCCAGGCAAGGTTGAGCATCGGGTAGTCCTCGTCGTGGCATCCTCACTAGGAATAGAGTTTCCATTCGTCTTCAAGGCTGCGCCGCTGGGGAACTTTGCAAGAAGGGAGACCAGGGATGACGGTGGCGGCATCAACGGGAGTATGGCCGGAGAGGACAAACTCGCGGCGCGGAGAAAAGGATCCGGGCGGCGGCAAGCCTTAGGGCTAAAGGTGAATTCAGAGAGAGGAGCTCCAGGGCATGCTATTTAAAGGTGAGGAGGAAGGATCCTGGCTTCGGATGGCTGCGGAAAAGAATTAGGAAAATTAAGGGTTCTTCACCGGTAAAGGAAAGCTCGAAATTTACTCAATCTGAGTGATTTTTGATCGAGATTTCAAAGGATTCTTGAGGGGAATCGAAGAGGAAAGTGGGGCATCAAATCCCATCAACTTTTTGAAACGGGCGAGGGAATCGATCGATTTTTTGGAAGGGATTGTAGCGGTGTTGGTTGGCGTCGGGCGCGGGCGAGAGGAAGGACGACGACACTGGTTTCACGGGTCCACATGTCAGGCCGCATCAAGAAGAAAGGAAAGGGAGTAGATGGGGACATTCCAATCATTTCAAATATTTTATCCCCACCCCCCCCCCCCCTCTTTCCAACCTAATTATAAATAATGTCTGCAGGCGGGTCCTCACAGCCAATTACACAACTTTGTAAATTCCCTCGGCAGTGATATGTATTTTGTGGAGTTCCTATGCCCAATTACATAATTTTTACAGTATCCCTGTAGCAATTTACGCATAAATAGGAATGGGGGGGGTCAAAAATATGCCTGTAAAAACTGGGCAATAGTAAAGGCAAAATTTGCTACAGAACATAAAAAGCGTTATTAGCTAAGGGACACAGAAGAACACGTATTTGCTGGTAGGGCACCACGAAAAATCTGGGTATATAGCTGTATGGGCACTCGCGGCATTATTTTTTTATTTTCAGAGAAACGGAGAGAGAAACATCGATTAAACACACAGTTTACCCCATGGCTCAACTCTTGCGTGTGAAGCGGTACGGAGAGATCGTCTGTCCGATAGCATATACGTACTAATACATCTCGATACGTACCCCTTTTTTCCCCGATTTCAAATTAATACCAAAAATCGTCAGCGGGACGCAGAATTCCTAGCGCTACCGCTAAAACGCAATGAATCTAGGGTTCGATGTCGTCCGGGTAAATCGTCGGCGCAACAGGCTTGGGCGACTCCATCTCACAGACACGACACACCGGAATCTCCACTCCGTGGGCGCAGCATCGCATCCGCCGCAACCAGACGCAATGGCTCCAGGTCGCCGTCGGCGTCACGCGGGCGGCCGTGCGACTTACTCATCTACCGCAGACGCGGCAATGCGGCATCTTCGCACCCCACTGTGTGCAGCATTGCCAGCTGCCCGGACATGGCGACACTCCATCTCCGTTATGCCCGACTGTCGGTCGATCGTCCGTACCGAGCCTTGCCGGCAAAACCCTCACGCCACCGCTTTACTCGTCGAGTTGACTCCATTTCCTAAGTTCCCCTTTGCTTTAGCACCATATATTCAGCTATCACCGTCACTCCCTTGCTGGGCTAGAGCTGAGGGTTTTTTCCCTTCGTTGTTACTCAGCCAGGCCTTCCCAGCCTGCTCCGCAACTCCCTCTACCCCAACCTCTGTTTTCCTCGATGCGAAGAAATCATGACGAAACCAGACTGTATCGATATATTCAATGTTAATTTAATGAAACTAATTTCATTTGTACCTTTGCTAATGTTTTCTATTAACTTGGTCAAACTAAAAACCCTTTGACTAAGAAAAACAGCCAAAACTTGTAATACGAAACAGCGGGCGTAAAACACAAAGCATTAGTTAGACCAATACTTATTATTATCTTAAAATCAAGTCTAATAAATACTAGCGCTCTATATTTTAATGTAGGACCCATTGACTTTTTGTTCAAAGTGAACGTTTTGACCATTCGTTTATTCAAAAAATTAATTAATTATGCATTTATTTTATTGTGACTTTGATTCATTATGAATATGTTTTTTAAGGCATGACATTTTAAATATTTTTTATATTGCACAAGGAAAATTTAAAATAAAACGATGGTCAAAACGTTGTTCTGAAAAAGTCAACGGCATATACATGTAAAATTACGGAGGGAGTGCATTTTAAAGAGGAAGGATTTAAAAGATGAATTAAAAGAAGGAAAGATTGAAAAAACAAATTAAAAGGAAGATGAGATGAATCTTTTAGTTTATTGCATCTGATCGAAGTCACGCTTTGTATTATTAATAATGCGACTTGGAAAAAGTGACGATTCGAATGTACCTTTGCGCAAGACCAGCAATTCTTACTATGCTCAACAGAAGAGGTTTTCGCTCCTTTTATCATTTCGCTTGTTAGTCAAGTCACTTCATCTCAAATCTCTCCGTCGTCCATAATCTCCGGTTAAGCATGGTCCGCCTCCGCAGCCACTTCACTCGTAGGGGAGGGGCGTCGGCGGCAGCTCGACCTCGGCCCTGGGACGGCGGTGGAGCTCCTCCGTCTCCGTGCTCCGCGGCGAGAGTGCAAGGCGGCTGGCACGAGCTTTGCGGTACTGAAGATTCATTTCCATAACCAGGTTATGGAAAATTTTTGGTTGGCAGATGCTCGCTGCTTAATTTCCGGGTGAAGATGGGGAAGCACCGTGGAAGGAAAGGAATCCGAATCAAGATTTCGCTGCAGCACTAGTACTGCTTCATCTATCATTTTTGTTTCCCACGGTGAATTCAAACAGTGATCTTCGTTTTCCCCCCTTTGGAATTGAATCACTTTGTTAACTTGCTTTGATTGCCAAACAGCCACATCTGCAGTGCTCAGCTGAAGGGTGAAGGCATGGGCCGTGGATGGTGGTGAGCGCATCCCAGGGGGTGATGACACCCCTGCTTGCAAGCTCACGCTCTCATGGGCGACGAGTACAAGAAGGCTCAAGGGGGTAGGAAGCAGGGGTTTTGGTCCCCTTTTCCTTCAAGGTGAGCTCACCACATGGCGCTTTTTCTTCGAGAAGCTAGCGTTCATGGGATGATGATGGTGAGTCTTGATCTTTGGGTCAGGAACTGGAGGAATCATGTCCAGGGAGATGACCTATGACATGAGAGATGTACTGCATCGATGGACATGTCATGCAAGTCCGTTGATGTGGCCGATGCACTCTGGTTTCAATCCAGCAAGGACGGCAGTTCGCCGATCTGTCAAGACTTTGCGTAGTCGCGCATCAGGAATGGCGCTAGTATAGACCAGAGTCGACCGTGAGATCCTTCAAGGCGGCTGAGCTCGTGTTGGAGTCAGAGAGGTAATGGGTCAGGCGGCCGCGAAAGAGGAGCTATATGAGCTTGAATGGGATCTTGCATCAGCATATTTAAGCAGTGACCAGAGCTTCTGACGTCCTGATTCTGCGTGGTGCAGCAAGTTGGCAGATAGGATCTGTCGCCTGATACGCATTAATGACAGCGGCTCTAGAGACCCCAAAGGGCTGATAATGCGAGCTTGTATGTGGGTATTCCGATGGCCCAACAGAAGAGGCTAGTCAATGTTTTGACTAAAGATGCTAAGGCACAGAGAGCTGGATGGATGTGTCCATGTGTGGGATTATGGTGGGTGTCCTTCGGGTAAAAGTCACCAGGTCACATGTAGCCAAACAGGTTTAATGGGCTGAAGTATTGGGACAGCAATTGTCTGAATGCATAGGCTATGTAGCGATTGCGTTCCGTTTTCCCAAGACGCTGATATTGCAGAAATTCTCAGCACCATACAGTCAAACTTAACATACAGAAGTCTCCCAGCTGTGAGGTGCAGACATCATCGAGGACA
>CM020189.1:12842761-12878916 GCA_009805545.1 Oryza longistaminata
ATCTTCAGCGTTCAACAGAGGAAATGCAATCGAGGAGTAAGGTTGTTGCAGTCGAGCAATAATGGATCTGAAGGATAAAATTGGATCATTTATTGTTCAGATGCATAGGTTTGTATCCAGGAAAAAAACATCGGATAACGTATGGGTCAGAGATGCAGGCTGGAACGTTCGGTTCACACAATCAATGCTAATACGTGGTTCCCAAGAAAGACAAGTGAAAGAACAGATTTCTGACTTCATTAACCTTTTTGGTTAGTTTGAAGTTATCATCTTCAGGAGGATAGGGTGCGCTCGATTCTGGAGGTATAGATGGGCTTGCGACAGCTTCTTCTCCATGCTCGGAGACTGAGGGTGAGTCGCTGGAGGAGGCAAAGGTATTTTTATCATCGGTGGTGGAAGAGTCAGGACTGCTTCATCAAGTATGTGGATTGGCTAACATAATGAGACACATGCACGTAATATTCAGATCACAAGCTTTGTAGAGGAGAGATGGATCGACACCAGCATGTCAGCAGAGTGGTGTGCGGAGCTATGAGGTGGTTAGTGGGGGAGGTCTAGCATATGAATGGAGGTGCATGGGCATAATCATTCTCAGGTTTGACGTGGGTGTCATGCCATCAACAGTATACGCTTTAGACTTTAAACTCTCAGAGGGTTGGGCATCTTTAAGTTAACTTTTCAAGAACCAAGAGTTTACAGTACGCATAATATGTACAACATTCAAATTTCAAAGTGATATTTGCTCTCTTTTTTGTGATTTCAGCACCACATACAGCAAGAAAGTTTGATTACACTCAGCTTAGTGTGGTACAGGTGATTGTGCGGTAATGGAAATTAGGAGTGTGGCACAAATAGTGCTAAAAAAAAAGGAAACAAAACAGTATCATGTAGTACCAGATCTGAGACGGTAAAACAAATACTTATATTGTATAGATGCATTACCACAGGTGCGACAATGTGTGGAATCCTAGTACAAATGTTCGGTACAGCTAGCCACTTAGATATCAATTCATCACCTTTCTGCCCTGTAGGGTTTCCACTTGGTATAAAGGTTTGGCAGATCGTTCCTCTTGTAGCAACAGTCAGTTCCCTCAAAGACCCTTTCACTAAGATCATCGCTTTTGTCTGAGCTCCCTGATCCTCCTGCCACAAATAGCAGTCACAAGGAACGTTAAAGATGTCATATGGGTGATTTTTTTTTAAATAAACATCTTCACTTGAAATTACGGAAATCCTTTGATGGCCATCCCTGCACGTTACCAGTTCAGACTTCAGAGCACTACTCATGGTACAGAAGCTATAAATTTCTAGGAAATTAAACAATATATGAAAATCACCATATATTGGGTTAGATTTTCAGCTCGAAGTTTTGTGTTTTCATACTATATGTCGAAAGAACCAATGGGTTCAAGAGATAAATAGCTTAGGTTCACCAAAGTTAGGGGCAGATTCCACAGGTGATTTTTTTCTTTAATCAAACACAATTTTTCATTAACAGAAATGTCTCAAGACTAGTACAAGAGAGTGTCAGGGATTCCACATGTTATTATCGCCAAGGCTAACCAACATCACCAAATCTTTTGGGAAAATTCTTAAAGCCGCCCAAATCATTCGGAACTGCAGTGACAGAGCTCAATCTTACCAATAATGCTAGCCTCAAACCTACATTTCACGACTGCATCACAATCGCCACGACCAACCTACTACATCACCTCCAACGAAACGCGCTGCTACCGACCGCGCAGATCTGGATCTATCGAAACCGCAAAGGGGCAAACCGGAAACCAGACGGCGAGGGGAGAATTCGGGCGGGAAGACGAATCAGCGAGGCGAGGAAGGGGATTCGGGACAGACCTGCGCGGGAGGGGCGGGGAAGCCGAGCGTCGGCGGCGATGGAGAGCGCCTCCGCCATGCCAACCGCGCGCTGCGGCTTGGCCGGCTTCTGCGCGCCCGCCATGGGGGCTCGCCGGCGTCGGGCTCGAGGGCGGCGCCGCCGTGCGCTTCGCCGTTTGGTGTGGGCTTCGCTTTCGCTTTCGCTTCGCCGGCTGGTGAGCGTCTGGTCTCGCGATTTGAACCCAAATTTTGAATTACACAGCCGCTGCTCAAATTCTTGTTTCTTTCTTCTTTTATATAAATTGCAATAATTTAGCTTTTTTCTGAGCAGCTTATTTTTTTTTTATAAATGGTGTATTTTTTTTTCTTGTGGTTTCTTCAAACTATTTTTTAGAAATGGCCTTTTTTTTACTGTGTTTTCCTCGTATGTTTTTTAAAAGTTTTTACGGACGATGGAAATATTTTTTTCTCGCACATTCTTCTTATTATTTGCTGACAACGGAAACATTTTTTAGCGCCTTTTTCTGATATTTTTTCTCACGAGTATTTTTTAATTTTTCTCACACATTTTTTTAAACCATTTTTATTTATCGCGTATTTTTTTCTTTTTAGTTGTACGATGGAAACGATTAGAATACATACAGACAGACTACAACGAATAGAAATCGGAGTTTTTTTGCCGCGCTTTTATCACCCTTTTTGCCTTTTTCCCTCGCGCGTTTTTTTTTATTTTTAACTAATCATTTTTTTCGTCACTGGGAATTAGACTTTTTTAAGATGTTTTTTCGGCTTTCTTTTATTTTTTTACGGATTCTTTTTGTTTTTTTGTCTATTATAGGAATCGGATTTTTTTCCCCTTTTTAAGGGGAATCACGGCTACAATTTTTTTTGCCACTTTTTTCCCTTTTTAAGGGGAATCGGACTTTTTTAGTTGTTTTCTTTTGCTATTTTTTCTCGAATTTTTTTTTGTTTTTTTTATTTTTAAGGGGAATCAGATCTACAATATTTTTTTCGCCACATTCTTACGGGAATCGGATTTTTTTACGTTGTTTTTTTTTATTTAGACGGACGATGGAAACGTTTTGAATTTTTTAAGTAGTAGACAATTGTACAACTACTCCTGGGCTCCTGGCCAATGCTATTTTTCTTTAAACTGCAATAAATAATAAACTTTTAAACATATTAAATGGGTTGAACTATAACGGCTTAGATTAAAAAGAGACAGCATCTACATTTTTTGTTTTCATTTTGATTTTAATTAAATTAATAAAATACTAAATTGATAGTATAAAATGGATACAGCATCATATTTAATTTTACAGATTTTATTTTTTTTCTAAAATTTAGACGAATTAAAACTGAGGTCTTCTTTGGAATGCAAGATTAGCAGAAGCACACTAGTAGGAAACAAACATTAAATTTTGGTCAATATGAGTAAAACAGAGAAAACGAATTATTCGGTAACACCAAATTAACCAACATTAACTAATCCTTCTTTTACTGACCTTGGTACTTCTTTTACGTGCTGATAACGTCTTATGAATAGAATTGATTGAGCGAGAGAGAGAATTGCACACCATTGTAGAGAATGAATGAGCGGTCCTTTATTGATAACAATGGTTACAATATATAGGGGGGAGAGAGGCGGCAACAGAAGACGCGATGGTTTGGGAACCATCGCGTCCGTTGTCAGAATCGCCGTGAGGCAAGAAGAGGTGTGGGGCATGACCAACCATCGTGTCCCAGATTTATTGCTGCTCTATCCATATAGATGGATGAGATCACCCCAATATTTCATAACAGGCATCACGTAGAGGGAGATGTTAAAAGATAAATTGTGTATTGGGCCACTATTATTGCCTAAGCTTTACAAAAATGTTTTCACCTTGGACAATAACATTACCTTGTTGTTGCAGTTTTCCTCTCCATCTATCTTCTTCTTCCTCTTTGCAATTCTCCCATCAGCAATATTTCCTAGGTGGTGGCCATATCCCAGTACCGCCCATCATCCAAACACCTCTAAAATTTGGGCGGCCATATCCTATCCCAGCCTATCCCTCCATCCAAACACATCCTAATTCATCCATGTGCAGACGTGCAGAGACAGTGGAGGTAGAGGTGGGGCTCAAGCTCGAGCGAGGGAACCAGCACGGACAAAGGTGGAGCACAAGTGAAACATAGTGTGGACGCAACAGAGGCAAGCTCAAGTGGTAGCCGGTAGGGTTGCGCAATGTGCAGGTTGAGCTTGCTGAGGCATTGTCATTGGAGCGCACGATCCACTGATGTGTCAACATGGACGACGAATCGAGCTCAAGCAATGTGGGCCTAGTGCCACTAGATCAAGCCTGAGCTTGAGTGGACGAAGTTCAATCTTAACCTCCTCTGAGGACTTAGTGGTCTCCTACACCAGATCTTGTCGCTCTAACTCTGACGAAGACAAACTATATGTCTCCAATAGATCTTGCCTCTTGATCTTGTTATCTGTCCGTCTAGGATGCCCATTAGGGCTGTCAACGAGGGATGACGGTGCGGCACAACCGGAGTACGGCGGAGAGACAAACCTCGCGCGGAGAAAGGATTCCGGGCTGCGGCAAGCTAGGGCTAAAGGTGAATTCGAGAGAGGAGCTCCAGGGCATGCTATTTAAAGGTGGAGGAGGAAGAATCTGGCTCGGATGCTGCGGAAAAGAATTAGGAAAATTAGGGTTTAAGCTCAAACTTTACTCAAATCTGAGTGATTTTGATCGAGATTTCAAAGGGATTCTTGAGGGGAATCGAAGAGGAAAGTGAGGGCATCAAATCCCCTCAACTTATTTGGAAACGGGCGAGGGAATCGATCGGATTTTGGAAGGGATGTAGCGGTGTTGGTCGGCGTCGGGCGCGGGCGAGAGAAGGACGACGACACTGTGCACGGGTCCACATGTCGGCAGCATCAAGAAGAAAGGAAGGAGCAGATGGGGACATTCCCATCATTTCAAATTTTATCCCCCCTCTTTCAACCCGAAAATTATAAAATAATGTCTGCACCGTCCTACAGCTAATTACACAACTTTTATAATGTCCATCGGTAGTGATATGTATTTGCGGAGTTCCTCAGCCAATTACATAATTTTTAAGTATCCTGTAGCAAAATTTACCATAAATAGGAATGGAGGGGGTCAAAAATATGCCTGTAAAAACTAGGAAATAGTAAAGGCAAAATTTGCTACAGGACATAAAAAATGTGTAATTAGCTAAGGGACACAGTAAGAACACGTATTTGCTGTAGGGCACCACGAAAAACTGGTAATTATAGCTGTTGGGCACTCGCGGCATTATTTTTTTTATTTTCAGAGAAAACGGAGAGAGAAACATCGATTAAACACAAGTTTACCCATGGCTCAACTCATTGCGTGTGAAGTACGGATACGTGACAAACCAGTATCAGATACGTACTCCGATACATATACGTACTAATACACTCCGATACGTACCCATTTTTCACGATTTCAAAATAATACAAAAAATCGTCAGCGGGACGCAGATTCCTAGTGCTACCGCTAGACGCAATGCATCTAGGTTCGCTGTCGTCGGGAATCGTCGGCGCCACCGGATTTGGCGACTCCATCTCCAGCAGACATGACACACCAGTATCTCCACCTCCGTGGGGCGCAGCATCGCCATCGCCGCCACCAGACGCAATGGCTCCAGGTCCGCCGTCGGCGCCACCGCTGGACGTGGCGACTCCATCTCCGGCAGACGCGGCATGCCGGCATCTCCACCTCCACTGTGTGCAGCATTGCCGCTGCCGGACATGGCGACAACTCCATCTCCGTATGCCGACTGTCGGTCGATCTCCGTCACCGGAGCCTTGCCGGCAAAACCCTCACGCCACCGGCTTTACCTCGTCGAGTTGACTCCATTCTCCTAGTTTCCCCTTTGCTTTAGCCACCATATGAAGCTATCACCGTCACCTCCCTTGCTGGCTAGAGCTGAGGGTTTTCCCTTCGTTGTTCCAGGCTTCCAGCCTCCTCCCAAACTCCCTCTACCCGCCTCTGTTTTCCTCGGATGCGAAGAAATCAATACGAAACAGACATATTATCAATATATTCAATGTTAAATTTAATGAAACTAATTTCATATTATACCTTTGCTAATTTTTTTCTATTAACTTGGTCAAACTAAAAAACTTTGACTAAGAAAAACAGCCAAATAACTTGTAATATGAAACAGAGGGAGTAAAACAAAAGCATTAGTTTAGACCAAATACTTATTATTATCTTAAAATCAGTCTAATAAATACTACCTCCATATTTTAATGTATGACGCCATTGACTTTTTGTTCAACGTTTGACCATTCGTCTTATTCTAAAAATTAATGTAATTATCATTTATTTTATTATGACTTGATTCATTATCAAATGTTTTTTAAGCATGACATAAATATTTTCATATTTGCACAAAAATTTTGAATAAAACAAATGGTCAAACGTTGTCTGAAAAATCAACGGCATCATACATTAAAATACGGAGGGAGTGCATTTTAGGAGAAGGATTTAAAAAGATGAATTAAAAGAAGGAAAAGATTGAAAGAAACAAATTAAAAGAAAGATGATATTTTAGTTTAATTGCATTGATGGAAGTGCACCTTTGTATTATTATATGCGATATGGAAAAAAGTGACGATTCGAATGTTACCTTACGAAGAAAGCAAATTCTTACTATGCTCCAACAGAGAGGTTTCTCGCTCCTTTTATCTTTCGCTTGTCTAGTCAAGTCACTTCATCTCAAATCTCTCCGTCGTCCATAATCCTCCGGTTAAGCAGGTCCGCCTCCGGCAGCCACCTCGATCGTAGGGGAGGGCGTCGGCGGCAGCTCGACATCATGCGAGCTTGTACTACTACTAACACGCACACGACAGCATGTAAGCTTGTACTGCTATCACCGGGCAGACAACATGTGTGAGAGCTTGTACTACTAGCACGGGAAAAACAATTCACTAATAGAGATGCACACAAATCTACCGTGCAGCTTTTTATTGGGGAGTGTGCTAGTGCTAGTAGGACTGTAGGAGTACTAGGCTAGTATGAATACTCCCTCCATCTTAAAATGTAAGGCATAACCACTTAGAGCAGGTACAATAGCAGACTATTAGCCAGCTGCAAACATATTTTAATGAGATAAAATATGAGAGAGAAGAGCAGCGGGCTACAGATCTATAGCCAGCTGCAGCACGGACTCCAAGATGCAATGTGTGTATGACAGGTGGAACCATATATTAATAGTATAGTAAAGAGCACCCGCAATGGTAAAGTAATGTGCTCTCTATAAAACATGTACATCTTAGCAATAGACTCGATTAATAATAAACCACCTTAATAGTATGTCTAGATTGGTATCTATAGCTCTCTCATACATTGCCTCGTTTTTCTTTATAGACTATCTCTAAGTTAGTAGATAGCTTTGCTCTCTCTCTTCATTTAATACCTCCAAGTAGGAAAATATGTTGACATGGATCTCTTATAGAGAGCCTATAGATAACCATTGTGGATGACCTAAGCAACTATTGTATGAATTGGCTATTAGATTAGCTATAGATGAATTGGAGCCAGTAGTGGGCTATACTATTAAACTTGCTCTTAAAACACAAAGACTAAAAAAAACATTTAATCATCTTATTGGTTGGATCACCTTGATGCATGCAACCAATATGATGTGATTGGGAGGTTTGATGGTATAAGATTTAAAACAAATCAATTTTATAGGACCAAGAGATACTAATTAATGTATGTATGCATGTATGTCTTATATTATGAGACATGAGAGAAAAGTGGTTATGCCTTATATTTTGGAATGGAGGGAGTAATTTAATACTCCATATAAGACAGGTGTGGGCTTGTTGCTAGCCCGTGGTGCATAGATATAAAACAAGTCAAACATACTAGCAAGAGCAACCACAATGTGGCAAAAAAAACTAGGTAACAAGCATTTAATGCAAGTTTACTGCCCAGTAGTAAGCATTGTGGAAAGAGGTAGTAGTTACTGCTCGGTATTTGTGCTATTGCTGGCAACAACCAAATAAAAAATATATATTTTTATTGGATCCAGGTAAAGGAGGGTTGGGATGGATGATTTTTTTTAGGTGGACCCCACCTTGTTTACCATTGTACTCATATAAGCATTGTGAGAAGTGAAGTGTTACAGCTTACTACCTCCTGATTATGGGACCCACCATACTTACTAGTTGGGTAATATATATTGCGCATGCCCTAAGAAAATAGCATGGCACCTTTTGACTGTAGGTGAGCAACTGAGCTCGTCGAGCTGTTCGAGCTCTGTTCGATGAGGCCCGTGAGCCTTAGTGCAAGCTCAGGCTTGGCTCGTATGATGGTCGAATCGAGCTCGAGCCGAGTTCGAGTAGCTTGCGAGCCTCGAGCTTTTTAGAACAGCCCTAATGCCCATGAGCTGGAATTCTAGCTCAGCCTCCATTTTCACTAATGGTGCCCTCAAATTCGAGCTTTACAACAGTGGTGATGGGGGAAGAAATTTGGGAGGTTTTCCATCTATCTTCTTCTTCCTTCTTGCAATTCTCCGCTCAGCATCCCATCCCAAGTAACGGTTGAGCAATCCCCAGGTACCGACGTACAGTGACAATAGAGGTGCAGATGGAGGTAGAGGTGGGGCTCTAGCTCGAGTGAGGGGATTAGTGCGGGCAAAGGTGGAGCTCACGAGAGCACAGTGTGGGCGCACTAGAGGCAAGCTCAAGCGACAGGGCTGCATAGGTGGAGGTTAAGCTTGCCAAGGCGTACATTGTCATTGAAACACACGACTAAGCGAGGTGTCGACATGTACGAGGAATCGATCTCGAGCAATATGGGGCCAGTGCCACTAGATCAAGCCCAAGCTTGAGCGGGCGAAGTTCAATCTCGACCTCCCACGAGGACCTGGTGGCTTGCTACACTAGATCTTGCTAGCTCCGATGGTGATAAACTCCACGTCTCCAATAGATCTTGCCTCTTCATCTTGTCATATGCCTCCGCCAGGATGCCCATGAGCTAGATGAACTCGGGTACATATGACACATATCAGTGCCGGGTATATCCAACACCCGACACAGACGAGTTCATCCAAATCTTGCTCACGGGCTCCTAGGTCCATCTGTGCCAAAAGTTTTTGTGTCGGGTTGACTTCCGGCATTGATGCCGTTTTCTGTATTAGTGTTCACAATTCACACATAGTTGTTGGATTTTTGTTCCAACAATTCTAGAAATAATTGGCAAATCAAATTCTAAAAATATTTGATGATGTAAATCATGATATAATATAGTACTGTATCATTCTACAAAACATGCCTAAATTAGTTTCTTGCACACGGCAAATATTGTAACAAGGAAAGAACATGGACAAGAATTACATAACATGTCGAAGCCAAATGATAGACCACAATAAAAATATACTATATCCAATTAAACTGCTAAATCCTTGCATAGGTAAACTTGGCAGAAAGCAATCGCTCAAACTCGTCCATGTTTTCAGCCTCCAAACATGCTAGCACGCGAACGCCACCACCGTCGGCTGGCCTGCCACTCATCACGTGAACGAACCCGCCTCGTACCGACTCTGCACGGGACATCATCCGCGGGAAACCCCATCCGAAATCCACGTCGTAGAGCGGCAGGTGCAGCCAGCTGATGACCCGCAGCTCCGTCTCCGGCAGGCTGCCCCTGTCCGGGCGCCGCCAGCGCGACGTCGCCGTCGCCGCCATCTCGTGGTAGTCGACGGCCGACCGCAGCAGCTCCTCGTTGTTGTCGGCGGCCAGGCGGCGCATCACGCCGCTTATCCGCGCGGCGACCTTGGCCAACGACGCCGTCGTGGTCTCCGTCGCCGATGATGACCCCGGCGCGACGATGTTCCTCACCGCGGTCGCCACGAACGCGGTGACGATCGCGTTGCCGAAGTAATTAATACTCACCTGCTAAATACATAAATTCCTTGGCAATGCTACTACCGAGTCATTTTTCTTGCTCGTGTGCAATATTTTATTTTTCTCTTCTGATCTGAAGTCCCAACCCCTATTAATTTATTTCTTTAGGTTTCTGCTTCAACGTGTTAAGAAATACGGAGTATAAAAACATTGATCCTAAACAAGGCTATTGACAAAGCAGATTAGCCTAATCTAAATTGGGCGCGGCAAGGCCGCGCGTCGTTTCTAGTGCAAAATCTAACGGGTGGCAGAATTTGAAAGGAGATCGATTCCATGAATATAGGCATGCCACATGGCAAAATTTCAAAGGAGTCTAAACAAACTTACAGCATGCCACTTGGCCCAATGGGAAGCCAGATACTACACCCTGAAATCGGTTTTAGGGCAAGTTTTATAATGGAGATGAGTGCTACATCTAATTTAAACCATGTCATCTTTTCATTAATTAAGAGATAACAAGTACAATATGTCAACTCTAGAACACAAACCCCAATATTAATTTACTCTCACATCATCTTATATTTTTCTTGGAGATTGTGTGGAGGTTGCCCCATGCATAAGGGGTGGCTCATTCTCTCTCTCCTAACTTCTCTCCTCCAACTCATCACCTAATCCTATGTGATAAATTTATGGGTAACATATATGAGCTTATAGTACTTGCCCTTAGAGATTAGTTCACATGCACGTACAAGAACCATCACGTGCACGCTATGCCGTAAACAGGGCAAATCAAAAGATTCCCACCGCATATGAAAACTGACTGTAATCGGATAAATTTTCTGTCGCCATAAATATAGCAAAGCCGTTGTTTTATTACTTGTTAGCTACTTCTCTTTTTTTTATTATATAGGCCGTGTTTAGTTTCACCCCTATTCCCAACTTTCCATCACATCATATTACATTAAAAACTTTCCTACACATATAAACTTTTAATTTTTTTCTCAAACTCCTAACTTTCTTTAAACTTTTAACTTTTTTCAGGAACTAAACACACCCATAAGATGTTTGTCGGGTTAAACTTAAAAAACATAGTGACATCTACAATACGGACGTGACTCCCGCTCGGGCGTCCGATAGGAGGAGGTTAAAATCGGGCGCGGACGTCAGCGCCTGAATTACGTGCAAAACTACTTTGAACTGATTTTTCTCTTAAATTACTTATCCAAATCATGATCCGATTGAACCATTAAATTCGTTGCAATTAAATATTCAAAACAAGACCATGCATGGATATATTCTGATGAAAAAAAATAGCTTATTATTGAATTATTTTAAAATGTTGCACGATGTTTCACCAGGTATATCGGAATTGTTTCACTAAATAGATCGAAAATTTCACCTTATATAAAAACAATGTTTCATTAAATAGCGAAAGAATGTTTCTGTTCACTACAACATTAGATCTATACATAGCGAAACATTGTGAGTACACTAGGTGAAATATTTTTCGGTGGAACAAAAAAATAAACCAAATTCCCTTAATAGGGAGTTTTCAAAATATGTGGGTTTTTTTTTCAATGAAATGTTTCGTTCAGTGCAACATTAGATCTATACATAGTGAAACATTGTGAGTATACTAGGTGAAACATTTTTGGTGGAACAAAAAATAAACCAAATAAATCATGAAATAATTAGGCTTAAAAGATTCGTCAGTTATTTTTAAGCCTATATTTAATAATTCATGTAGGTGTTCAAACGTTCGATGTGATAGGGTGTAAAATGTAAAAAATTTTATGTGGGAACTAAACAGGGCCTAAAAGTAAAATGAGTTACTCCCTCCGTCTCATAATATAAGCGACTGTTTCACCGCTCGTCTTATTTAAAAAATTTATGCAAATATAAAATACGAAAAGTCGTGCTTACTAGCTTATAGTTGTTACGCAACAGTACGCTATGCCGTGTATTGAGTAAATTAGTTAACATGCACGTACAAGAACCATCACGTGCACGCTTTGCCGTAAACAGGGCAAATCAAAAGATTCCCACCGCATATGAAAACTGACTGTAATCGGATAAATTTTCTGTCGCCATAAATATAGCAAAGCCGTTGTTTTATTACCTGTTAGCTACTTCCTCTTTTTTATTATATAGGCCGTGTTTAGTTTCACTCTTATTCCCAACTTTCTATCACATCATATCACATAAAAACTTTCCTACACACATAAACTTTTAACTTTTTTTCCAAACTCCCAACTTTCTTTAAACTTCCAACTTTTTTTCATGAACTAAACACACCCATAAGATATTTGTCGGGTTAAACTTAAAAACATAGTGACATCTACAATACGGACGTGACTCCCGCTCGGGCGTCCGATGGGAGGAGGTTAAAATCGGGCGCGGACGTCAGCGCCTGAATTACGTGCAAAACTACTTTGAACTGGTTTCTCTCTTAAATTACTTATCCAAATCATGATCCGGTTGAACCATTAAATTCGTTGTAATTAAATATTCAAAACAAGACCACGCATGGATATATTCCGACGAAAAAAATAGCTTATTATTGAATTATTTTAAAATGTTGCACGATGTTCCACCAGGTATATCGGAATTGTTTCACTAAATAGATCGAAAATGTTTCACTCGTTTAAATCGGGTGTTGTTTCACCTTATATAAAAATAATGTTTCAGTAAATAGCGAAAGAATGTTTCTGTTCACTGCAACATTACATCTATACATAGTGAAACATTGTGAGTACACTAGGTGAAATATTTTTCGGTGGAAAAAAAATAAACCAAATGGGGGTTTCCAAAATATGTGGGTTTTTTTTTTCAATGAAATATTTCGTTCACTGCAACATTAGATCTATACATAGTGAAACATTGTGAGTACACTAGGTGAAACATTTTTTGTGGAACAAAAAATAAACCAAATAAATCATGAAATAATTAGGCTTAAAAGATTCGTCAGTTATTTTTAAGCCTATATTTAATAATTCATGTAGGTGTTCAAACGTTCGATGTGATAGGGTATAAAATGTAAAAAATTTTATGTGGGAACTAAACAGGCCCTAAAAGTAAAATGAGTTAATCCCTCCGTCTCGTGATATAAGCGACTGTTTGACCGCTCGTCTTATTTAAAAAATTTATGCAAATACAAAAAACGAAAAATTGTGCTTAAAGTACTTTAGATAAGAAAGCAAGTCAAAATAATAATAATAATTCCAAAATTTTTTTAATAAGATGAATGGTCAAACAGTGCAAGTAAAATGTCAAAATCCCTTATATTAGGGGACGGAGTGAGTATATGCTAAATACTATATTCATATTTTAGTGTACTTTCATGTGATGCTAATTTTATATTTGTTGGAAACATAATATAGGATAAATTAATGGTTATGTTATTAAAGTCCGTGTAAAAAAAATATCAACTGCAATCTTGTATAGCATCGCCGTGTGCTGCGCGTGTGTGAAGGTCAGCGTCGATCGCTTGTGTTTCTCGCGTGGAGAATCTCTGCTTGTGTTTCATGTCAACCACCACAAACTGTGAACTGACCAACGCCCGATCATGTTAAGCTGCAACTGAAACGATTGCTCGTTCAGATTGGGGGATTGTACTCGGCCCCGGGGATTATCTGCTGTGACAGCGCGGCAAGGAAGGAATCTGAACCGTGTGAGAGAATTAAGTCAGTAATAACTTCGCCATGGTTGCAGCGATAAATGCGTCAAAATCATCTAAACCTGCAGGTATATTTGTGGGTGAAGCTATGCAGTTACGCAGCATGAGGAAAAGGATGAGCTGACCTGCCGCCACCAAGAAATGGAGTTGTTGGAGAATAGACCAATGCAGCAACCACCTCAAATAAAAAGCGTGTGTTTGTCTAGCTTGAACAGAGATAATAAATCAGCATACAGATTTCTTTTTTTTGTCAAAAAGATGTTTATCTTGAGTTAGAAAATTGTGGCTTTAATTTTATCAAACAAAATCCTGGGCTTGTGTGTTGGCGATGTCGGTGTGTGGGTGGTGGTATATTTTTTCCTTTTTCCTGGCTACGACCCTCCAGGGTCGTAATCTTGTAATTTTTTCCTGCTCTATCAATAGAACTTCGCACCGTCTCGTGTGAGTCGTTCAAAAAAAAAAATAGATCCTCGCTTAACAGCGCTCTACCAAAAGGCTGATAATCTTGTGGGTATTGATGGCCCAACAGAAGAGCTAGTCCAATTGTTGACAAATGCAGAGCAGCAGAAGCTGATGGTGGTGTCCATTGTGGGATTTGGGGGTCTTGGTAAAACAACACTTGCCAAACAGGTTTATGATAAGATTGGACAGCAATTTGAATGCAAGGCATTCGTTTCCGTTTCCCAAAGACCTGATATTGCAAGAATTCTCAGCACCATACAGTCAAAACTTAACATACAGAAGTCTTCCCAAGCTCGTGAGGTGCAAGACATCATCGAGGACATTAGATACTGTTTGGAAAATAAGAGGTAATTAACTAGAGTTTTCTTTTCCAGTCTTTCAGAACTATGTACTTGGTATAAATACCTCTGAACAGAGACAGAATACTTCATGATTAACACTAAAAGGTGTTATACCTATCAAGATGTGCGCTAGATGTGTGGAATGTTATTAACTGTGTGCCTTCATCTATGCTTAAAAATGTTTTACTAAACACATTTTGCATTGTTCTATGTAATACCTGGCACATTATTCCATTAGTAGATTTTTTAAAAGAAAAAAATTGGGCCCATTTCAAGTCTCTTGATGAGCCTGCCAATTACAAAACATAATTTAGTTGCTATTACATGGTGTTACCAAATTTGATTGTCATCAATCTGCTAATTTAGCCATGGTATTCATGGATTCGCATAAATGGATTTATTTTATGTTGTTAAACAATGTTGTACTGAGTTGTTTCATTTGTAGTTTCAGACTTTCAATCATCCAATGATGCACGTAAATATAACATGTGCAAACAATACGTTATATTTGTATGTAAATATAACATTTGCAAAAAAAAAATTGACAGGTATCTTATCGTAGTCGATGACCTATGGAAACAAGAAGCGTGGGATATTATTAGTTGTGCTTTTCCTAAAAATGGTAATGGTAGCAGAGTGATAGTAACCACACGTGTGGAAGATGTGGCTTGCTGGGCATGTAGGAACCATCAATACATTCACAGAATGAAGTCCCTCAGTAGTGTGAACTCAAAAAGATTGTTCTTTCAAAGAGTATTTGGATCCGAGGATGGTTGCCCCTCACAGTATGAAGAACTTTCAGCCGAAATCTTAAAGAAGTGTGGAGGTTTGCCGCTTGCAATTATTACTATAGCCAGCCTATTAGCTTGTCAACCGGCAAGAATAATGCAAGAATGGGAGAGGATTCGGAATTCTTTGGGCACCCCATTTGGCACAAATCCAAGCTTGGAAGGCATGAGGCAAATTCTAAACCTTAGCTATAAGAATCTTCCTCTTCATCTTAGAACATGCCTCCTGTATCTCGGCAATTATCCAGAGGACTACGAGATCAGAAGGGATGATGTGGTTAGACAGTGGATTGCTGAAGGCTTCGTGAAGAGCTCTCCTGGGCAAGACTTGGAGGATGTTGGAAAAAGCTATTTCAATGATCTTATCAATAGGGGTTTGATACAACTTAACCTGAGCAGAACTATTATCGGGAGTTGACGGGTTGCAGGGTGCATGATATGATGCTTGATCTGATCCTGAGCAAGTGCAAGGAGGATAATTTTATCAGTGTTCTGTACAGTGGTGAAGACTACGTGTCCATTGCTGGACAGCATGGGTACAGCTGCAATAAGGTTCGCCGGTTGTCCCTGCAGTCCAAGGCTGCAGAATCAGATTGCACAGTGTTAATAGAAGGCAAAGCAACTCCTGCTCACTTGGCTCAAGTTCGATCAATTTCACTGTTTGGAAAGAGTATAATTGTTCTCCCATTATTGTTGCGGTTTAAAAATCTCCGAGTGCTGCATATCATGTGGGGTCACGGCTGCAAGCGAGCTGACCTCACTGCCGTTAGCCAATTACTTCAACTAAGATGTTTGATATTTCTTGGCTATGGTTGTAAGTTAGAGCTCCCTAGTAGATTATGTGGTCTTGTGCATTTAGAGACACTAGAAATAACTTGTGATAATGTAATAAGCATCCCATTAGATATTGTCAGTTTGCCCTGCCTGTCCAACCTGAGGCTTCCATCGTGTGTGCAGCTCAACAGGTTACCCAACAGCAAGTCTCTACGCACTCTACGTATATGGCCTCCCCCGGATATGGACTTCAAGGCCCTTGGCGAGCTGACCAATCTAAGGGATCTGCGTCTGCACTTTGAAGACGGAAAGGAGTCGTCAACAGCTAGTAACCTTGATTCTCTGGGGTCTTCTGTTGGAAAACTCCAAAACCTCAGATATTTGGAAATCCATTTTTCGTATGATGGTATCTCTGCTGACGGCCTGATGGGCTCACTATCTGATTTTCCTCACAGTATTGAGATATTGAGTCTGCAAACTTGTTGCTTCTCCCGAGTTCCCAGATGGATCAACGTTGCTCTCCTTAACCTCCGCCGCCTACATCTGTTTGTGTCACAGACTTGCACCGATGAGGTTAGTATTCTTGGAGAGCTACCCTCCCTCGTCTTCCTCGATTTGGAACTGATTCTGGAGTGCAAGGGCACCATCATATTCGGAGGTGGTGGGGGGTCATTCCCAGCTCTAGAGCATCTCATATTGATCTGTGTTGGAGATGTTGCCTCACAGTCACGGCTGGGCTTCCTGGCGGGTGTAATGCCCAAGCTCCAGAGGCTCGTGCTGCATTTCTGGTTTTGTGAGCTGGGCATCGATACAGCACCTGTTGGCATGGAGCACCTCTCGAGCCTCCAGCTCATCCATGTCGTCATCCACGTCGCGCCGGAGAAGAGAAACGTTTATCCTCGGG
The DNA here is from genome assembly GCA_009805545.1 of Oryza longistaminata. Taxonomy (NCBI): domain Eukaryota; kingdom Viridiplantae; phylum Streptophyta; class Magnoliopsida; order Poales; family Poaceae; genus Oryza; species Oryza longistaminata. The sequence continues at coordinate 12,859,440 of CM020189.1, forward strand.
ACGCTGCTGAGCATTTGTTCAGGGAAGCCGCACAAGCGCACCCCAACCAGCCTGCCTTCATATTCGGTTCCTGGTGATTGATCCTCTTATCTGAATTCTGATCCTATGTGTGTATGTAACATGTCGTGGAAACAGCAACATCTCAGTGGTTTCTCCTGTTTCTGGTACTACAACATCTATTATTAAAGGAATAGAAAAATGAGCCTCCACATTCGCTCTCATGGCCTAGAAATTCTCACATTAATCGGAGAAAAAGTATTTGGGAAATAAGAGGTAATTAACTAGAGTGTTCTTTTTCAGTCCTTGAGAACTATCTGGGTATAAGTACCTCTAAACAGAGATAATATAGTTCACTATGAGATATTATACATATCAAGGAGTTCACTATATTTGTTAAAATGCTCCTACTTGTGTGCCTTCATCTATGCTTATGGGTATTGTAGTAGAATGCATTTTGCATTGTTCGGTGCAATACTTGGTCCATTACTCCATTAAGAGATACTCCCTCCGTTTCAGGTTATAGGATGTTTTGACTTTGGTCAAAGTCAAACTAATTCAAGTTTGACTAAGATTATAGACAAATATAGTAATATTTATAATACCAAATTAGTTTCATTAAATCAATAATTGAATATATTTTCATAATAAATTTGTCTTGGGTGGTTATTATTTTTTTCTACAAACTTAGTCAAACTTGAAGTAATTTGACTTTGACCAAAGTTAAAACGTCTTATAACCTGAAACGGAGGTAGTATCTTTTAATTTGTGACCATGTCGAGTCTCCTGATGAGCCTGCGATTGAAACTAAAACATAGCTTAGCTCCTACTATTACTTAGTTTTCCCAATCGTCGTCGCTATCTGAATCTATTAATTTAGCTATGGTATTCATGGATTTGCCTAGATAGATATATTTTATTTTGTTCAACAATGTTTTGATGTGTAGTTTCCTCTATAATTCCAATCGTATCTTATAATGATGCATGTAAATATAATATTTGCAAATAATAATTTGACAGGTATCTTATTGTAGTCGATGATTTGTGGAAAGAAGAAGCATGGAATATTATTTATTGTGCTTTTCCAGAAAATGGTAATGGTAGCAGAGTGATAGTGACCACACGTGTGGAAGATGTGGCTTGCTGGGCATGTAGCAACCATCGATACATTTACAAAATGAAGCCCCTCGATAGTGATGACTCAAAAAAATTGTTCTTCAATAGAGTATTTGGGTTCGAGGATGGCTGCCCCTCACAGTATGAAAAAGTTTTAGCTGAAATATTAAAAAAGTGTGGAGGTTTGCCACTTGCAATTATTACTATAGCCAGCCTATTAGCTTGTCAACCGGCAAGAATAATGCAAGAATGGGAGAGGATTCGGAATTCTTTGGGCACCCCATTTGGCACAAATCCAAGCTTGGAAGGCATGAGGCAAATTCTAAACCTTAGCTATAAGAATCTTCCTCTTCATCTTAGAACATGCCTCCTGTATCTCGGCAATTATCCAGAGGACTACGAGATCAGAAGGGATGCTGTGGTTAGACAGTGGATAGCTGAAGGCTTCGTGAGGAGCTCTCCTGGGCAAGACTTGGAGGATGTTGGACAAAGCTATTTCAATGAGCTTGTCAATAGGGGTTTGATACAACCTGAGCAGAACTATGATCGGGGAGGTGACGGGTTGCAGGGTGCATGATATGATGCTTGATCTGATCTTGAGCAAGTGCAAGGAGGATAATTTTATCAGTGTTGCTTACAGTGGTGAAGACTACCTGTCCATCGCTAGGCAGCATGGGTACAGCTGCAATAAGGTTCACCGGTTGTCCCTGCAGTCCAAGGCTGCAGAATCAGATTGCACAGTGTTAATAGAAGGCAAAGCAACTCCTGCTCACTTGGCTCAAGTTCGATCAATTTCACTGTTTGGAAAGAGTACAAGTGTTCTCCCATTATTGTTGCGGTTTAAATATCTCCGAGTGCTGCATATCATGTTGGGTCACGGCTGCGAGCGAGCTGACCTCACTGCCGTTAGCAAATTACTTCAACTAAGGTGTTTGATATTTCTTGGCTATGGTTGTAAGGTAGAGCTCCCTAGTAGAATATGTGGTCTTGTGCATTTAGAGACACTGGAAATAGCTTGTGATGTTATAACAAGCATCCCGTTAGATATTGTTAGTTTGCCCTGCCTATCCGACCTGAGGCTTCCATCGTGTGTGAAGCTCAACTGTTTACCCAACAGCAAGTCTCTACGCACTCTACACATATGCCCTCCCCCGGATATGGACTTTAAGGCCCTTGGCGAGTTGACCAATCTAAGGGAACTGCATCTGTACTTTGACAGAAAGGAGTCGTCAACAGCTAGTAGCCTTGATTCTCTGGGGTCTTCTATCGGAAAACTCCAAAACCTCAGATATTTGGAAATCTATTTGCTGTCTGATATCTCTATTGATGGCCTGTTGGGCTCACTATCTGATTTTCCTCGAAGTATTGAGATATTGTATCTGAGAAATTGTCCCTTCACCCGAGTTCCCATATGGATCAACGCTGCTCTCGTTAACCTCCGCCGCCTACATCTGTTTGTGTCAGAGGCTTGCACCGATGAGGTTAGTATTCTTGGAGAGCTGCCCTCCCTCGTCTCCCTCGATTTGGAACTGAAGCCGGAGTGGAAGGGCACCATCATGTTCGGAGGTGGTGGGGGGTCATTCCCAGCTCTAGAGGATCTCTTGTTGAGCTGTGATGAAGATGTTGCCTCACAGTCACGGCTGGGCTTCCAGGCGGGTGTAATGCCCAAGCTCCAGGGGCTCCAGCTGTGGTTCTGGCTTTGTGAGTTGGGCATCGATACAGCACCTGTTGGCATGGAGCACCTCTCGAGCCTCCAGCTCATCCATGTCCTCATCGTACTCGCGCCGGAGAAGAGAAACGTTTATCCTCGGGACGCTGTTGAGCATGTGTTCAGGGAAGCCGCACAAGCGCACCCCAACCAGCCTGCCTTCGAATTCCATTGCTCGAGTGATTGATCCTGTGTCTGAATTCTGATCCTATGTGTGTATGTAACAAGTCGTGGAAACAGCAACAGCTCAGTGGTTTTTCCTGTTTGTGGTACTACAACATTATTATCATTACAACTATAATAAAGAGCATTACACAATTATCATATCCTGTTTGTTATACTTATACAGAGCATGTTGCAATGTATAATTTCCTTCATTAAAGCTGTGGCACCGTACTGACTCACCAGTCTCAGTCTCAAAGTTTCAACACTGATCGGTCCAATATGCAGGATATTTTGTGGCAAACCTGGGGCTCATAGCTTATTGTACAAAGCAATTCAAGCCACTAATAGCTCATTACACAATTTTTTGAGGGGGAGAAATGCATAGTAGATGAGGATATCACAACATGAAAACTGCTACACGGGTGGTTTTTTTTGAAAAAAGAAAAAAAAGAAACAAGCGTATATGGAAAGGTGGTACTATTAAACAACTATACAAAGTTCTAATAACAAAGCCTCATTTCTGATATATAATGTTGATGGGCAACAAAGAATGCATACCCTTGTTTCTTCCTTGAAATTCCAGTGAAAATCCTTGCACAATAAATTCATCATTGATATTTGAACCCTAAAATATGCCACATTTTAACTAGGATGTTATTCATGAGCAGGTTTGAGCATTTCTAATGTTATACTAGTATAAATGGTTTTTTTTTTTTTTACAGAAACATCCATACTTAATAAGAGTGATAACAGGCATGGAAATAATGGAATTACCATGTAGAAAATTCATGAAAACAACAAGAAATTTCATATGAGCTGTGAATGTTACTATGGACAGAGGATGGCATTCCATGAATAGCAAATTACAGACATTAGCACCAGTATTTTGTCTAGGCGACACTAACAAATTACATACCCTTGGCCGTTTGGTGCGTAAATGAGCAAATAACAAATAAAGAGTGAGCTTGAGCATGGCACTATGATACACTGACATGGATACACAGGATGGCAGGACTAGGACTATCAAATGACCCAAAACCAAGCAACAAATGAACCAACGACCAGGCCAGCCACAAGGAACAGCACTATGACTATCCCGGCTGTCTCGGAGTGTTGGATTGGCACAGCCTTGGGCGCGAGGGTCATGAGGATGCAGGTCAGGTATCCATTGGTGAGTCCAAGAAGACATGTCAGGATGGTCACTGGGATCTCGGTGCGGAAGAAGCTGGGTCCATGGAGGCAACCGTAGAAGAGAGGGTAAAACAGGAGCCTCGCAAATGACCCAGCGACAGCGATATTTGCATTCTCGAGGAAGTAGAAGGCAGGAAGTGATTTGCCAACAAGATCGAACACATTGTATGCACTGATGAGCATGATTGGGTACCAGTCCTTGAGCGCCTCAGAGTGCACGTCCTCTGTGATGTACCCTGGAAATATGGAGAGCGTGATTGCGTAGATGAGAGCTATCCCTATCCCATGCCACTTCACTCTCCCAACAATACTCCACAAGGTTGATCTCCAGGCTGATCCAGACATCCCGCCATCTTCCTCTGCCTTCTGAGCCCTCTTCTTGATGTTCTTGTAGTGAATGACAACTGGAAGCTTGTCGGCCACATTGTAGCACACTATGCAGATGATCATGACAACAATGCTGACAACGAAGTAGAGGATTGCACTTTTCCTTAACCCATCAGCGTCTTGCGGGTATACTCCTTTGGTAATTACCCTCAATACTGAGACAAGTACACCTGCATAGTTCGATATAAGGAACAATGTCACAGTGCAGCTAGCATCAACATCTATCCATCAAAATGAATCAACATAAGAATCTGAATTGCAACAAAGTACGCAGATTGGTAAGGTCCTGGTATGTTTCCACATTGCCTTTTGGTTTTTAAAATTCATGCATTTGAAATTTCTTCACTTGAATGTGTAAAGTTTGCAAGTACACCATTGGCGTGTCACTCTAACCTTAATTTGATGGATTTAAAGAGATGGCCAGTAGTTGTTTCTTGATCACTAACTTCAAATCACCTTGTTTATGCATAACAATAGACTGGCACAATGAATAATCCTGATCGAATTTCCCAGCTCACACATTTGCAATTGTCCAATTGACAACCGAGACAACTGACCATTTTGACTAAATTAGTACCAGAGAAAATTTTCGGAAAACCGCCATGAATTTGACAGCTCTAAATGTCAAATATTACACATTAGTAGTTTCGTAAAGTTATTGCAAAATTTAAAATTATGTTGTCATTGTAATATATTTTAATAATATAATGAGAAAACATATATGGTATTATATGAGAGAAAATATAATGATGCTAGCCGTGCAATCTGCGCGGGCCACCATGCTAGTTATTATCATTACAACTGTAATAAAGAGCATTACACAATTATCATATCCTGTTTGTTATACTTATACAGAGCATGTTTCCATGTATGATTTCCTTCATTAAAGCTGTGGCACCGTACTGACTCACCAGTCTGAGTCTCAAAGTCTCTACACTAATCGTTCCAATATGCAGGATTTGCTGTGGCAAAGCTGGGGCTCATAGCTTATTTTACAAAGCAATTCAAGGCGCTCATTGTGCATTACACAATTTTTTGATGGGAGAAATGCATAGTGGATGAGGGTATCACAACATGAAAACTACTACACAGGTGGTTGCTGCTGAACCTGAGTATCACACATCCATATACTCCTGCCTACTTATTAACAATGTTGGTTGCTGCTGAAAGCCTTAAGCAAAAAAAAAAAGAAAAAAAGAGAAAAGAATCAGAGCATGCAGTACCATCAATTCAGAGCATAGAAATCAGATGAACAACATAAAAATTAAGATGATACTCAAGCTATCAGGGGAGCTGGCATAACATAAAAGTTCAGATGAACATAGAAATGTAGTGTTTAGCCATTACTGGTATGTTCTCTTCATTGTTTTCAGTTCCCTGAACAATGCACTACTCCCTGAACTTATATTCTACTTGTATTTTTGGCTTTGTTCTTGCTCAGTATCTGCTAGTGTCCAAAAAATTCAGAGCACAACACCAGTGCTTATTCAGTACTACATTCAGAGCATAGCCCTATATACTTCTGGATATAAACGCAGGATATTCACCACAGAGAACTACAATTCAGAGCATATCAAAATTCAGAGTAACATGTACATAGCAGTGAATATTCCAGATTTCAGAGCACATACTGTCGGAACAATTCAGAGCACATTCCTTCAGCATATACACCAGCATTCAGGATATGAACAAAGCCGGGCGTAGGGAGGTTAACTGGGATGGGGGAGGCGAGCCAGCACGAGGTCCAGGCGGCGGTGGGTGGCGCGGATGGCCGCCGGGCCAAATCTCGCCGTACCGTCGAGGTGCCCCGAATCGAGGCGGTGGTGGTGCTTGCGGCGTCAACGTCAGACCCCCTCCACCAGCCGGTTGAACTCCGGCCGTCGTCGCCACACCACGCGCTGCGCCGTGGAACAAATTCGGCGGAAGGGATGCTGCTGTGCTGCATACCTTGTTGCAAGGAAAAGGTAGCCGCCGCCGAGGAAGAGCCTGGCGCCACCGCTGAGGAACGAGATCGCGAAGAAGAGCGCGGGAACATTTGCACCGTACGCGCGTGAGAAAGCGCACCAGTGAGGCCTTGCTCCTTTAATCCCCTCGAGGAGGGATTGAAGTGAATTTATTCTACAACAATTGTAGTGTAAAATTATTCTTCCTAAATCCCCTCCAAACCGAACAAGACCTGATTGGGAAGAAAAATTCGTTCCCAGGAAGGGATGGATGTGATATCCGGAGTTGGGAATCTAAACTATAAGGAGATAAGTTAGGAAATCCGTTAGATACGATTTTTGATCAAAATTTTCTAAATACGAGGATATGGAATACAATAAGAAAGTTCAAACGCATGCGCGGACCGGTCGTTGAACCGGCGAGGCGCTTGGTTCGATGGTTCATTGGTTCAACCGGTAGGACCGTTGGTTTAAGGCAGTTCAATAGTTTAAATATATAATTGATTCACCCCATAAACAAGCAAGCGCATGGCTTGGTGGTTGGTGCGACGCGCATGCAAATTTTCTCCTCTTTCCCACGCCCTGCGAGCTGCTACAGACCCCACGTGCACCTGCCCAGAGGTTCAGTGCCAATTTTCAGACCAGTTTTAAGCGGTTTTCTGAGAAAACCGGGCGGTTCAGCCGGCTTTTACCGGCTACAGACCCCACGTGCACTGCCCAGAGGTTCAGTGCCGATTTTCAGACCGGTTTTAAGCGGTTTTCCGAGAAAACCGGGCGGTTCAGCCGGTTTTTACCGGCTCACTTGCATAGGCGGCTTTTAACTGGACCAGACCGGCGGCGGCTCTGGTTCCGGTTTTTTCCGGTCCGACCGCCGGTCCGGTCCGGTCCGGTCATAATAACTGTGGTACATATGCCCCTATGAACACCTTGGTAGACTCGACCATCATACTTTGAGATTAACAAAGTCACCACAAACGTCTAATTTAAGCACCCGTGTTAAATGAAGGATTTTAATTTGGATGAGCTGATTACACTACAAGAAATCTAACCAGTTAAGTTACACTCACTTCGCAATAGGAGTAGACATCTTAGTGGTGAAGGATTTAAAAAGATGAATTAAAAGAAGGAGAAGATATAAAGAAACAAATTAAAAGAAGGATGCTGTCCTAGCTAGTTAATTGCATTGATGCAAGTGCGCCTTTGTATTATGCGATACGGAAAAAAGTAACGATTCGACTGGTTTCTACTAATACTTAACGAAGAAAAGCAAATTCTTCCTACCAGACAGGTTCTCTCTCCTTTATTCTCGCGTCGCTTGTGACTAGTCAGTTCATCTCTCTCATCTCTCCCTCTCCGTCTTCCTCCGGCAAGCAGCTCCGCCTCGTCGGTAGGGAGGCGGCAGCTCGACCTCCGGCTGTGGGACGGTGGCGCGGTTGCGGCGAGCTCGATCCTCCGCGGCATCTCGAGCTCCGGCGGCGGGGAGTGCGTACTGAAAAATTTCCGTAAGTTTTTGGTTGGCGCAGATGCTTAATTGCTTGTGGGGTTGGCAGATGCTTGCTATCGGGTGAAGAAAATATGGGGAAGAAGTGAAGGAAAGGAATCCGAATCAAGATTTGGAGCACTACCACTGTTCATCTTATCATTTGTTCCACAGGTGAATTCAAACAGTGATTTTCTTTTCCTCCTTTGGAATTGAATCAATTGTTAACTTGCTTTGATCCAAACAGGCCCATCTGCACTCTGCAGTGCTAAGCTAGCTGAAGGGTGAAGGCATGGCTGGTGCTGTGGTAAGTACATCCATGGGGGGTGATGAAACCTCTACTTGCAAAGCTCACCACTCTCATGGGCGACGAGTACAAGAAGCTCAAGGGGGTCAGGAAGCAGGTGTCCTTCCTCAAGGATGAGCTCACCACCATGAGTGCTTTTCTTGAGAAGCTAGCTTTCATGGATGATGATGATGGTGGACTCGATCCGTTGGCCAAGGACTGGAGGAACCATGTCAGGGAGATGACCTATGACATCGAGGACTGCATCGATGACTTCATGCATCAGCTTGGTGGCGGTGCTGATGCATCTGGTTTCATCCAGAAGACGGCTCGCCGTCTCAAGACGTTGCGCGTGCGCCATCAGATTGCCAACCAGATCGACGAGATCAAGGCTCGTGTGATTGAGGTAAATCAGCGCCGCAAGAGGTATGAGCTTGATGGATGCAGCCATTCCAGAGCTTCTGACCCTGTTGCTGTAGATCCTCGCATAACAGCGCTTTACCAGAAGGCTGATAATCTTGTGGGTATTGATGGCCCAACAGAAGAGTTAGTCCAATTGTTAACAGATGCAGAGCAGAAGAAGCTCATGGTGGTGTCCGTTGTGGGATTTGGGGGTCTTGGTAAAACAACACTTGCCAAACAAGTTTATGATAAGATCGGACAGCAATTTGAGTGCAAGGCATTCGTTTCAGTTTCGCAAAGACCTGATATACCAAAGCTTCTCGGCACCATACAGTCAAAACTTAACATACAGGAGTCTTCCCAATCTCATGAGGTGCAAGACATCATCGACGGCATTAGATATTATTTGGGAAATAAGAGGTAATTAACTAGAGTGTTCTTTTTCAGTCCTTGAGAACTATCTGGGTATAAGTACCTCTAAACAGAGATAATATAGTTCACTATGAGATATTATACATATCAAGGAGTTCACTATATTTGTTAAAATGCTCCTACTTGTGTGCCTTCATCTATGCTTATGGGTATTGTAGTAGAATGCATTTTGCATTGTTCGGTGCAATACTTGGTCCATTACTCCATTAAGAGATACTCCCTCCGTTTCAGGTTATAGGATGTTTTGACTTTGGTCAAAGTCAAACTAATTCAAGTTTGACTAAGATTATAGACAAATATAGTAATATTTATAATACCAAATTAGTTTCATTAAATCAATAATTGAATATATTTTCATAATAAATTTGTCTTGGGTGGTTATTATTTTTTTCTACAAACTTAGTCAAACTTGAAGTAATTTGACTTTGACCAAAGTTAAAACGTCTTATAACCTGAAACGGAGGTAGTATCTTTTAATTTGTGACCATGTCGAGTCTCCTGATGAGCCTGCGATTGAAACTAAAACATAGCTTAGCTCCTACTATTACTTAGTTTTCCCAATCGTCGTCGCTATCTGAATCTATTAATTTAGCTATGGTATTCATGGATTTGCCTAGATAGATATATTTTATTTTGTTCAACAATGTTTTGATGTGTAGTTTCCTCTATAATTCCAATCGTATCTTATAATGATGCATGTAAATATAATATTTGCAAATAATAATTTGACAGGTATCTTATTGTAGTCGATGATTTGTGGAAAGAAGAAGCATGGAATATTATTTATTGTGCTTTTCCAGAAAATGGTAATGGTAGCAGAGTGATAGTGACCACACGTGTGGAAGATGTGGCTTGCTGGGCATGTAGCAACCATCGATACATTTACAAAATGAAGCCCCTCGATAGTGATGACTCAAAAAAATTGTTCTTTAATAGAGTATTTGGGTTCGAGGATGGCTACCCCTCACAGTATGAAAAAGTTTCAGCTGAAATATTAAAAAAGTGTGGAGGTTTGCCACTTGCAATTATTACTATAGCCAGCCTATTAGCTTGTCGACCGGCAAGAATAATGCAAGAATGGGAGAGGATTCGGAATTCTTTGGGCACCCCATTTGGCACAAATCCAAGCTTGGAAGGCATGAGGCAAATTCTAAACCTTAGCTATAAGAATCTTCCTCTTCATCTTAGAACATGCCTCCTGTATCTCGGCAATTATCCAGAGGACTACGGGATCAGAAGGGATGCTGTGGTTAGACAGTGGATAGCTGAAGGCTTCGTGAGGAGCTCTCCTGGGCAAGACTTGGAGGATGTTGGACAAAGCTATTTCAATGAGCTTGTCAATAGGGGTTTGATACAACCTGAGCAGAACTATCATCAGGAGGTGACGGGTTGCAGGGTGCATGATATGATGCTTGATCTGATCTTGAGCAAGTGCAAGGAGGATAATTTTATCAGTGTTGCTTACAGTGGTGAAGACTACCTGTCCATCGCTAGGCAGCATGGGTACAGCTGCAATAAGGTTCACCGGTTGTCCCTGCAGTCCAAGGCTGCAGAATCAGATTGCACAGTGTTAATAGAAGGCAAAGCAACTCCTGCTCACTTGGCTCAAGTTCGATCAATTTCACTGTTTGGAAAGAGTACAAGTGTTCTCCCATTATTGTTGCGGTTTAAATATCTCCGAGTGCTGCATATCATGTTGGGTCACGGCTGCGAGCGAGCTGACCTCACTGCCGTTAGCAAATTACTTCAACTAAGGTGTTTGATATTTCTTGGCTATGGTTATAAGGTAGAGCTCCCTAGTAGAATATGTGGTCTTGTGCATTTAGAGACACTGGAAATAGCTTGTGATGTTATAACAAGCATCCCGTTAGATATTGTTAGTTTGCCCTGCCTATCCGACCTGAGGCTTCCATCGTGTGTGAAGCTCAACTGTTTACCCAACAGCAAGTCTCTACGCACTCTACACATATGCCCTCCCCCGGATATGGACTTTAAGGCCCTTGGCGAGTTGACCAATCTAAGGGAACTGCATCTGTACTTTGACAGAAAGGAGTCGTCAACAGCTAGTAGCCTTGATTCTCTGGGGTCTTCTATCGGAAAACTCCAAAACCTCAGATATTTGGAAATCTATTTGCTGTCTGATATCTCTATTGATGGCCTGTTGGGCTCACTATCTGATTTTCCTCGAAGTATTGAGATATTGTATCTGAGAAATTGTCCCTTCACCCGAGTTCCCATATGGATCAACGCTGCTCTCGTTAACCTCCGCCGCCTACATCTGTTTGTGTCAGAGGCTTGCACCGATGAGGTTAGTATTCTTGGAGAGCTGCCCTCCCTCGTCTCCCTCGATTTGGAACTGAAGCCGGAGTGGAAGGGCACCATCATGTTCGGAGGTGGTGGGGGGTCATTCCCAGCTCTAGAGGATCTCTTGTTGAGCTGTGATGAAGATGTTGCCTCACAGTCACGGCTGGGCTTCCAGGCGGGTGTAATGCCCAAGCTCCAGGGGCTCCAGCTGTGGTTCTGGCTTTGTGAGTTGGGCATCGATACAGCACCTGTTGGCATGGAGCACCTCTCGAGCCTCCAGCTCATCCATGTCCTCATCGTACTCGCGCCGGAGAAGAGAAACGTTTATCCTCGGGACGCTGTTGAGCATGTGTTCAGGGAAGCCGCACAAGCGCACCCCAACCAGCCTGCCTTCGAATTCCATTGCTCGAGTGATTGATCCTGTGTCTGAATTCTGATCCTATGTGTGTATGTAACAAGTCGTGGAAACAGCAACAGCTCAGTGGTTTCTCCTGTTTGTGGTACTACAACATTATTATAACTGTAATAAAGAGCATTTCACAATTATCATTTTCTGTTTGTTATACTTATACAGAGCATATTTCCATGTATGATTTCCTTCATTAAAGCTGTGGCACCGTACTGACTCACCAGTCTCAGTCTCAAAGTTTCAACACTGATCGGTCCAATATGCAGGATATTTTGTGGCAAACCTGGGGCTCATAGCTTATTGTACAAAGCAATTCAAGCCACTAATAGCTCATTACACAATTTTTTGAGGGGGAGAAATGCATAGTAGATGAGGATATCACAACATGAAAACTGCTACACGGGTGGTTTTTTTTGAAAAAAGAAAAAAAAGAAACAAGCGTATATGGAAAGGTGGTACTATTAAACAACTATACAAAGTTCTAATAACAAAGCCTCATTTCTGATATATAATGTTGATGGGCAACAAAGAATGCATACCCTTGTTTCTTCCTTGAAATTCCAGTGAAAATCCTTGCACAATAAATTCATCATTGATATTTGAACCCTAAAATATGCCACATTTTAACTAGGATGTTATTCATGAGCAGGTTTGAGCATTTCTAATGTTATACTAGTATAAATGGTTTTTTTTTAATAGAAACATCCATACTTAATAAGAGTGATAACAGGCATGGAAATAATGGAATTACCATGTAGAAAATTCATGAAAACAACAAGAAATTTCATATGAGCTGTGAATGTTACTATGGACAGAGGATGGCATTCCATGAATAGCAAATTACAGACATTAGCACCAGTATTTTGTCTAGGCGACACTAACAAATTACATACCCTTGGCCGTTTGGTGCGTAAATGAGCAAATAACAAATAAAGAGTGAGCTTGAGCATGGCACTATGATACACTGACATGGATACACAGGATGGCAGGACTAGGACTATCAAATGACCCAAAACCAAGCAACAAATGAACCAACGACCAGGCCAGCCACAAGGAACAGCACTATGACTATCCCGGCTGTCTCGGAGTGTTGGATTGGCACAGCCTTGGGCGCGAGGGTCATGAGGATGCAGGTCAGGTATCCATTGGTGAGTCCTAGAAGACATGTCAGGATGGTCACTGGGATCTCGGTGCGGAAGAAGCTGGGTCCATGGAGGCAACCGTAGAAGAGAGGGTAAAACAGGAGCCTCGCAAATGACCCAGCGACAGCGATATTTGCATTCTCGAGGAAGTAGAAGGCAGGAAGTGATTTGCCAACAAGATCGAACACATTGTATGCACTGATGAGCATGATTGGGTACCAGTCCTTGAGCGCCTCAGAGTGCACGTCCTCTGTGATGTATCCTGGAAATATGGAGAGTGTGATTGCGTAGATGAGAGCTATCCCTATCCCATGCCACTTCACTCTTCCAACAATGCTCCACAAGGTTGTTCTCCAGGCTGATCCAGACATCCCGCCATCTTCCTCTGCCTTCTGAGCCCTCTTCTTGATGTTCTTGTAGTGAATGACAACTGGAAGCTTGTCGGCCACATTGTAGCACACTATGCAGATGATCATGACAACAATGCTGACAACGAAGTAGAGGATTGCACTTTTCCTTAACCCATCAGCGTCTTGCGGGTATACTCCTTTGGTAATTACCCTCAATACTGAGACAAGTACACCTGCATAGTTCGATATAAGGAACAATGTCACAGTGCAGCTAGCATCAACATCTATCCATCAAAATGAATCAACATAAGAATCTGAATTGCAACAAAGTACGCAGATTGGTAAGGTCCTGGTATGTTTCCACATTGCCTTTTGGTTTTTAAAATTCATGCATTTGAAATTTCTTCACTTGAATGTGTAAAGTTTGCAAGTACTCCATTGGCATCACTCTAAGCTCAATCTGATGGATTTAAAGTTTTAAACCCAGATGGCCAGTAGTTGTTTCTTGACCACTAACTTCAAATCACCTTGTTTATATGCACAACAATAGACACTGCCACAGTGACTAATCCTGCTCGAATTTCTCACCCCACACATTTGCAATTGGCAAGTGACAATTGAACATTTTGACTAAATTCAGATCAGATAATTTCTTTTGCAGAAACCATCATGAATTTGACAGCTCTAAATGTCAAAACTTGATTTGTGAACGGACGTGTTAACAATTTTTTTAGGGGGCACTATTCAACCATCACAGAACTCAACTGGACCAACACAATTGACCACTTCGACTGAATTCAGCTCAGAAAATTATTTCACAGAATCGCCACGAATTCATTCGACAGCTCTAAATATCAAACCGAGTAACTGATTTGTGAACAAATGTGTAAAAAAATTTCAGGATAAACTACTCAAATCCAAGAAATAGGGGAGACTCATGAGCATTACCAGAGGTCGCGGTGCCAGCGACGACAGCCTGCATGTACCGCGCGGGGAGCTCGCCGGCGAACCCGATGACCCCACCCTGCACGAGCGCGTCGGCGACGCCGCAAAGCACCGTAGCAGCAACGGTGACGTCGAACGCGCCGTACAGCCCGGGGACCCCCCTGACGTAGACGGCGTCCATGACGGGGACGACGAGGAGCGCCACCGTGAAGAGCGACATCCCGGTGTTGATCCTCGCCGGGGCGCTGGATTTCGGGAAGCAGAGCACGATGAGGACGAGCGGGAGGAAGCAGGCGAGCATGTAGGAGACGGAGAAGACGCGGTCGACGGGGGCGCCCGGGTAGAGGTAGGAGAAGTAGTCGACGGCGGTGATGTAGGCGTTCCACGGGAGGAGGAAGCCGGTGCCGAGGGTGAAGAAGATGGCGTAGGCGACGCCCAGCGTGTCCGCCGGCGGCGGCCGCGCCTCAGGCTCCGACCCCGCCGGCGGCGGGAGGAGGAGGTCCGCCTCCGCGTCGGCCGGGGTGTACTCGCCGCCGGCCATCGCCGCCGCTGCCGCCGGAGGGGGATTTGATCTTGGGGTTGGAGGAGATGGATGGGTGGACTCCGCTTTCTTGAGCCTTTTCGTTTTGTTTCTTTGGTAGTTGTAGAGGAGAGACTAGTAGTAGGTTGGTTTTTAGAATCTGAATTCGAATGGGATTTGAAATTTGGGTGGATTTCATTTGAACATGATTTAAATTTAGTTTTCTGTCATGGGTAAAATTGAATATTCATGTTAAGATTTAGATATGTAGGGAAATTTTGAATTAGGCAGATATGGTAGGTGTTTGTTGAGCTTTTTTTTTTTTTTTGAAACGAGATTTTTGAGCACTTCAATCGCTTAAGCATTTTGTTGTCATCGTACAAATGTCGCAATCATATACTCTTACTTGAATATAAAATTCGTGTGATTAAGGTCCTCTTCAGATCCCCTAGCAAAATTTTACATCATGCCACATCGAATATTTAGACACATGCATAGAGTATTAAATACAGATAAAAAAATAACTAATTACAAAGATTGCGTGTAAATTGCGACAAAAATATTTTAAGCATAATTACGCCATGATTTGACAATGTGGTGCTACAGTAAACATTTGCTAATGATAGATTAATTGGGCTTAATAAATTCGTATCGCGGTTTACAGGCGGATTCTGTAATTTATTTGTTATTAGACTACGTTTAATACTTTAAATGTGTGTCCGTATATCCGATGTGATACGCCAAAACTTTACACCACTCTATCTAAACACAGCCTAAATGTTAAAGGGGGCCATGATAGTTTTCTCCTGCTCCTATTTCTTTCAACCAATGTAGTGACATCCTTATAGGATATTGAAATATCATATCGAAATCGAGAATGCGATTTCTTGGCCATCTCCTCGACTCAGGCTGAGCTTAAATCAGCTTCTCCCTACGTTTTCCGAAATGCAAAACAACATTGTTTTTTAAAAGAACTTTTTATATATAAACTTTTTTTAAAAAAATAAATAAATCATTTATCAACTTCGTAACCGTTACTCCTAATACTCAATTCACTGCTTTGCATTTCTGGTACTAAAGTGGTGTTTGGTTGGAGGGACTAAAGTGGGGCTAAACTCTAGTCCCTCTCACAAAAACATAAGTCCCTATGGTAGGGACAATCCCTACCATAGAGACTTATGTTTCTGTGAGAGGGGAGAAGACTCCCTATCAGTCTCCAAAAAAGAATTAAAGAGAAAAAGATACTAAAGGACACCAAAATCAGCCGTACAGTGACATGCATTGCACCACTGATTCGCCGCTATTGCAGATGATTCCTCTCGCATGTGGCTTTTAATTCGAAGCTGGTTAACAAAAACCAACTGCTCGATTCTTCGTCTCACTGACAGCAGCTGGTGGCACTGTAGCATAGCATTGATACATGTAGTTTAATCTTTAATGGCATGCGTGATATAAGTAGAGAAATATGCACATGGTGCACGAGATGTTGCGGGTCGTTGGGGTGCTTAGTGTACAATAATGCTGGTCCATGACAATTTGATATAGTGGATAACTAGGCTATTAAATTTAATCCATGTAGCCTAGGAGCCTCATCGATTGATCTAAGAAGCCCAAGTAAAAATTTAAATTTAAATTTTCTAACTTGATTTGAAAGTTAACGCAATTTTTTTAGCATTGACTTTTAAATTGTTACAAACAAATATATAAAAGTTTTACCTATAAATTATTTTTTATTTATATTTGCGTTCTCGAGGAAGTAGAAGGCAGGAAGTGATTTGCCAACAAGATCGAACACATTGTATGCACTGATGAGCATGATTGGGTACCAGTCCTTGAGCGCCTCAGAGTGCACGTCCTCTGTGATGTACCCTGGAAATATGGAGAGTGTGATTGCATAGATGAGAGCTATCCCTATCCCATGCCACTTCACTCTCCCAACAATGCTCCACAAGGTTGATCTCCAGGCTGATCCAGACATCCCGCCATCTTCCTCTGCCTTCTGAGCCCTCTTCTTGATGTTCTTGTAGTAAATGACAACTGGAAGTTTGTCGGCCACATTGTAGCACACTATGCAGATGATCATGACAACAATGCTAACAACGAAGTATAGGATTGCGCTTTTCCTTAACCCATTGGCATCTTGCGGGTATACTCCTTTGGTAATTACCCTCAATACTGAGACAAGTACACCTGCAAAATTCAATATAAGAAACAATGTTACAGTGTATTGCAACAATTGTCAAACCAATCTGAATTGCAACAAGTACGCGGATTGGTAAGGTGCTGGTATGTTTCCACATTGCCTTTTGGTTCTCGAAATGCCTGCATTTGCAATTTCTTCACTTGAATGTGTAAAGTTTGCAAGTACACCATTGGCGTGTCACTCTAACCTTAATTTGATGGATTTAAAGAGATGGCCAGTAGTTGTTTCTTGATCACTAACTTCAAATCACCTTGTTTATGCATAACAATAGACTGGCACAATGAATAATCCTGATCGAATTTCCCAGCTCACACATTTGCAATTGTCCAATTGACAACCGACAACTGACCATTTCGACTAAATTAGTACCAGAGAAAATTTTCGGAAAACCGCCATGAATTTGACAGCTCTAAATGTCAAACGGAGAGACTGATTTGTGAACGGACGTGTTAACAAGTTTAAGGAGGAACAATTCAACCATCAGAGAACTCAACTGGACCAAGACAATTGACCACTTTCACTGAATTCTGCTCAGAAAATTAAAATCGCCATGAATTCATTCGACAGTTCTAAATGTCAACCGAACCGAATGACTGATTTGTGAACATGATGTGTTAAAAATTTCAGGAGAACTATCCAAATCCAAGAAATCGGAGCACTACCTGATGTTGCAGTTCCAGCGACGACAGCCTGCATGTACCGCGCGGGGAGCTCGCCGGCGAACCCGATGACCCCACCCTGCACGAGCGCGTCGGCGACGCCGCAAAGCACCGTGGCAGCAACGGTGACGTCGAACGCGCCGTACAGGCCGGGCACCCCCTTAACGTAGACGGCGTCCATGACGGGGACGACGAGGAGCGCCACCGTGAAGAGCGACATCCCGGTGTTGATCCTCGCCGGGGCGCTGGATTTCGGGAAGCAGAGCACGATGAGGATGAGCGGGAGGAAGCAGGCGAGCATGTAGGAGACGGAGAAGACGCGGTCGACGGGGGCGCCCGGGTAGAGGTAGGAGAAGTAGTCGACGGCGGTGATGTAGGCGTTCCACGGGAGGAGGAAGCCGGTGCCGAGGGTGAAGAAGATGGCGTAGGCGACGCCCAGCGTGTCCGCCGGCGGCGGCCGCGCCTCAGGCTCCGACCCCGCCGGCGGCGGGAGGAGGAGGTCCGCCTCCGCGTCGGCCGGGGTGTACTCGCCGCCGGCCATCGCCGCCGCTGCCGCCGGAGGGGGATTTGGGTGGGGATCTTGGGGTTGGAGGAGATGGATGGGTGGACTCCGCTTTCTTGAGCCTTTTCGCTTTGTTTCTTTGGTAGTTGTAGAGGAGAGACTAGTAGGTTGGTTTTTAGAATCTGAATTCGAATGGAATTTGAAATTTGAGTGGATTTCATTTGAACAGGATTTATGCCCAGTTTGGATCCAGGGACTAAAATTAAGATCCCTGTCACATCAGATATTTAGACACTAACTAGAAGTATTAGATGTAGGCTAATTATAAAACCTATTCCATAACCCTGTACTAATTCACAAGATAAATCTATTATGGATTAATGCTACAGTAAACATGTGCTAATTATAGATTTATTAGGCTTAAAAATTATCTCGTGAATTAGCTTTTATTTATGCAATTAGTTTTATTATTAGTCTATATTTACTACTTCTAATTAATATCCAAACACCCGATGTGACAATTTAGTCCCAGGATCCAAACCCCACCTTAAATGAAATCAGGGATTAAAAACCCAACTGCTCGATTCCTTCGACCCTCCTCACTCGACAGCAGCGGTGTCCACTGTAGCACTAGCATTGACACAGAATAGTTTAATCTTTCAATGGCATGCGTGAATACAGCAGGGCCGGAAAATCTGCCACACTGGTGCATAGATACGTTGGGGCGTGCTTAGTGGTACACATAATGCTGGTCATGCACAATTCTGATTATAGTGGCATCACTAGGACACTAATAAAAATTTAATCCACCAGCATAGCCACGGCAGCCCTCATCGATGATACCAGAGAAGCGACCAAGATAATATAAAATTTAATTTTCTAACTCTGATTTGAAAGTTAACAGCTACTTAGAAATTACAATTTTTTAGCCGTTGGCTTCTTAAATTGTACACCCAACAAATATATAGAAAGTTAACCTATAAATTCCATTCTTTACTTTTCTAAATAAGCCTTTTAGCTTATCAGGAAATATGGGCAACCAATGAGATCTAGTACACTGAGTGATTAAGCTTTTTCTAAGTAATAAGTTAGTCGGGGATTTTAAGTTATACTCCTCTGGTTTTGAATACTCTCTTGTTTTAATCATAAAATTTAATATTTATTTCTTTTTGTAAAATGTTTTTTAAAGTTCCCACTAAGTTCTATATGAAATAAAAAATAACTATTACAACATAAGACTGATGAGTCCAATATCCAATATGATTACACCTGATATTTAAATGAAACCAATTTGCTGTTTTAGATGCTTAGAATTTTTTTACTGCACATTTAACAG
>CM020189.1:12880072-12915281 GCA_009805545.1 Oryza longistaminata
ATCAAATCAAAAAGAAAATTTAATTAGGAAAAAGTCGAAACAATTTATAATATAAATCAAAGAGGGTACATGATGTCATTTATTTTTTTAATACATGTTTTACAATTTATTTTATTTTAAAATTTTATGTAAATATGAGAAAATGTATTGTGCTTAGAGATTATGCTTAGAGTTTCTTTAATAATTAAATCAAGACATAACAAAATACATAATTATGTATTTTTTTAATAAGATACATTATTGAACGTTAGTATTAAAAAGACAACCACGACCATCGAAAACCAAAAATAGTATTTCGAACATTATGAAAGTTCTTTTCTTGTACGAAAATCTCTCTCCTATGAGAGCGATCGAGCGAATAAAAACAAGATTCGCCAAGAAAAGAAAATATAGCTAGTTCTGCACGTAATGATCAGTTGATCACGGTCACGGGATCTCATTTTTGTGAATCTGAAGAAGAAGAATAATGGTCACCATGGATTGGAATGTTGCGTGCACGAAACACATCCGATGCACGTGCCCTATTGCGCTTCCTCGCTTCCATTTGTCAACTCCCAAATTATAAATCAACTCGTAATTTCTCGCTTAATTATTCCAACTTGGGCCCATGATTCCAATCCAAGCCCATTAAATTCCCACTCATAATTTCTCCTTTGATCTGTAAAGGAATAAGTTCACCGGAGGACGCTCAACTTAACAGTGAGATTTTTTAAGAACCCTTCACTACAAAACCAGAAATGTATACCCGTAAACTCAATCAAACCGTGCACTCAAGACCCTATGACAGTATATAGGGTGGTTTCACTGAAGTGTCATCCTAGTCAGCCAAAAAATAAAGTATGTGGGGCCTGTCGACGTTTGATGTCGTGATTCCGGTATTTGCATAGTATGGGGATCGTTGGTACTAGGATATATGTGAGATTGTAATAAAAGATATGTGGACGAGAATTTTTATACAGGTTCGGGCCCCTGAATTGTCAGGTAATAACCCTACTCCTGTTGGCCGAAGCCGGTCGTTGCTCTTATTCACCATAATCACACCAGTACAATTGTCAGGTAATATGTTGGCTTGTATGTTGATCTTGTGTCTTGATCTATTGTTTCGTGTCCCCTCTCCTCCTAGCGGGCCTTGTATTTATACCCATAGGTGTCCCCTTGTCCAAGTAGAACTAGGGAAACCAATATGGATACAATCCGAGTAGTACTTGTCGTTTCCATGTAGAACTCTATTCATCTTTCCTTATGCGGAACTTCTTCTATATCCGAAGGTTGTTTCCGTATAAGACATGTATGTGGTGGGTCCTGCCGAGATTTAGTCAACTACTATTAGGTATGTGGTATCCATAACCCTGACAGGGCCCACATGTTAGCTGCATATTTTTTTCTTCTCCTTCTCTTCTCTCTTCTCTTCTCGAGCGCCAAAGCGGCAGCGACGACTTCGCGGCGCTCCAAGACGCGGAGCTCGAGCTCACCTCCGCTGCCAACTCGGCCTCCGCCGGCCCTTTTCTCCCGCCGTCGTCGTCGCGCCAACCACCTCCTTTCCCGCCGCCGCCATCGCGTCGGCCGCCTCATCTCCTTTTCTCCACGTCAGCGAAACCACCTATATATACTGCCATAGGATCTTGAGTATACGGTTTGAGTAAGTTTAGGGGTATACATTTCTGGTTTGTGGTTAAGGGTTCTTAAAAAATCTCGATGTTAAGTTGAGGGATCTCCTGTGAACTTATTCCATTTGTAAACATGGGCCCCTAATTCCGGCCCACATATATCACAAGGCCCACTTAATCTTCAGCCCATTTATTTATTCTTACAAGCAAAGGGTTAACCCCCAAGAAAACCCCACTCCTCCCACCGCCGCCGCCGCCGAGGAAGAAGCTCTGCTCCGCCATGGCCGGCGACGCGCTGCGTGCGGCCGATCTGGAGCCCTCCCTCCGCGTGCTCCTCTCCCTCTCCTCCGCCGCAACGCCGCCCCCGACCGACCAGGACCCGGCGAGCCTGCACGCCATGGTGGCGGCGCTGGTGCCGCCGCAGATGCTTCCGCCAGGGTTCTCGCCGGACGTCACGGCGGCGCTCCTCTCCAAGGACCGGACCAACAGCTTCTCCATCATGGAGCCCTACCGCCCCGAGGTGCCGCAGCCTCTCCGGAAGGCGAGGGCCTACGCCGTGTACCCGCGGGCGTCGCTGCTGAACCATGATTGCCTCCCCAATGCTTGCCATTTCGATTACGCCGATAGGCCGGGTCCCGGGAACACCGACATTGTGGTGCGAGCTCTTCACGATATCACCGAGGGGAGGGAGGTGTGCCTCAGCTACTTCGCGGCCAATTGGCAGTACAAGGATCGGCAGCAGAGGTTGCTGGAGGACTATGGGTTCCGATGCGAGTGTGAGCGGTGTCAGGTGGAGAGCAAGTGGAAGCAAGATGATGATAGCGATGGTGGTGGTGATGGGGATGATGACACCATGGAAGAGGAGGAAGAGGATGGTAATGGTGGAGAAGGTGGTGATGATGAGATGGAGCAGGAGGAGGGGGATGGTGGTAGCGATAGCGATGATGATTTCCCGCACTCATACTTCTTTGTAAGGTATCTGTGTAACCATGGTGAATGCTATGGCATGCTTGCGCCACTGCCGCCCTTGCCAAACGGTGAGCCGTCCCATGTGTTTGAGTGCAATGTCTGTGGGAACCTGAAGAACGAAGATGAAATTGATGCTCCTGATGGTGGTGATTCCAGCATGGCGGATTAGGATGAGCTAAGCATAACCGATCTGCTTGCTGCTTCTTTTGGTGGGTAAGAACTCCATACTTTGCTGTCATTATTGTTATCAGTTTGGTCTTTTGATTTGATATCATACACAGTCCAAGACTGTAATATTCAATACACGACCACTTGCTGATCTGTATAGAGTACAAGGAAAGATTTGACTGAGCTGAAATGCTAACCTAGTTGCAACAATTTGTAATCTATCTTATTTTGTTAATTAGGATATTGTTTATGTGGGGGATCTTTTATAGTTTTACCTTTTAAAGTGCTTCCTTACTGGATCATCAATCAAGCTTCTTCACATGGATTCGGAGTACTGTTAAATTGTTAAAGTGGATGTTAAGATCCTTGGTGCTTGCTTTGTACTCCCTTCGTTTCACAATGTAAGTCATTCTAGCATTTCCCACATTCATACTGATGTTAATGAATCTAGACATATATATCTATCTAGATTCATTAACATCAATATGAATGTGTGCAATGCTAGAATGACTTACATTGTGAAACAGAGGAAGTATTAAATAATAATTCTGTTGTTTGGCAAATAAGTGTGTGAAAGCCACCAGAACCATCTCTGCTGACTACTGCCACCACCCTCCACCACCACTGCTGCATTGTTCAATATGCTATTGTTATTTGTGGACTAGTGTTTTGGTTTGCTGTAATCGAATCGAGTCCCCTAAGAGACTTAATACCATTTCAGTAGAAACTTGGTCATGAGATAGCTGACTAGGGTTGAGAAGTGATGGCCTGATGGGATGGTAGTCAACTGGAATTTTTCCGTTAGAAAAGGAAAAAAGCTTTAGCCACATAATTCCGCCCCCCAATTTCGAAAGCGCTAGATAACCAGGCCACATATAAGCTTGGTCCCTCGCCTCTTTCATACCTTTATTTTGCTCAAATGGACCTAAATGTTTGGGCTAGGTGTAAACCTGGCTTATTCCTTCAGAGAAAAAAAAAAGAAAACTGGAGAGGCTAGTGCCCAGTCAAATTGAAGCTGCCAGTGAAATAGCAAATCCGAAGGTTTTTGTCATGTGATAAATCAACTATCACATCAAACCTTTCATACACACACAACTTTTCAGTCACATCGTCTCCAATTTCAACCAAATTCCAAACTTTGGGCCAATCTAAACACAGCCTATGTTGGCCATGTCTTTGATTCTACATGGGTTCAGACCATTTTTCTTTCTGTATTATTATCTGACAATGTGAATTGTTATCTCGCAGGAGCTCATAACACTTTGGTGGTGGGACTTGGGAGTACTTCTGTAAACTGGTTGGAGTTTTGACAAAAACGGGAGTTTAATACTCCCTACACCTAAATATGGAGAGATGTATGAAGAGAACAACATTGATTGACTGAATATGGAACTAGCAATCCTTCTAGTACTCAGCAACTTAACGTATGTATGAATGTATCCGTTGTAGGGAGTCCTGCTTGTTCTGTACAATATCTAATGCTCCCCATTTATCTTCCATATGGTGATTTAGACCTGAGAAATTTATGCAGTCAGAAGCTGATCTCCTGTGATACTTGAAACATTCCGTTTTGTCATGCCATGGTGTAGTTGATTGTATGGCATTGCATCTCTTGTCTACTGATGAGAGGTCAAATCTCATTTCATTTGAATTATGCTTTGCATTTTCGCAACTTGGGCAATTGTTTGTTCATCATTCTGGAACTGCATAGATGGCAAAGAGCAAAGGCTGGCTTTGCCTGGTTGGTTATCACGGGTTGTTGACACGGCTCGTGCTTTTCGTACTGGTTCATGTTTTTCTGCCTAAAATTAGTTGTAAAAGGAATCATTTATATGTTAGTACTACCTCCGTTCACTTTCACATGCTGGCACCTGGTTCGATCACATGAAAATTAATTTGATGCATTATTAATTTATTATTACTATATGTAAGCGTTTTTAAAATGTATTATTAGGTAGCTTTGCTCTGTTGATGTACATACCTTGATGAGCTGATCTTGTTCCTTGGCCATGAAAAATAACAAGCCCTGTTTGCAAACAGAGAAGTTCACAGGAATTAGTTCAATATTCATGCAAGAAACGGGGTGTTTCATGTGCTCAGTGACAACTGATGGCTAGCCGTGTTGATATCTTGCTCAATTTATATGGATGAAGCAGCCTGATGATTGAAAATTAAGATACTATCTTTAAAACATTAGTACTAATCACAAGACATGGATTCGCTAGCTAGCTGTATCAGCATATTATTATACATTATTTTAGAGTATTTGAGCAGGTATATACCTGGGACAACTCAAATCAGCTCAACGTGAAGTAGTCTTGATTCAGAGAGGAGAGTACCCTAAGCTGGCTTTTGATCTGTATGATTAATTACAACTGGGAGCACAAATGCCAGTATTAATCATTGCTGCTTGTTTAGGGCAAAGTATTAGTGCCAGTGTAGAGAAAAGAGTGGAGCCATCTGTGCGGGTTATGCATGATAATTAACAAGCTTTAATTAGGTGAAGCACAGTGGAGTAGAATATAAAAGAAACCAAAGAATAAATCAACTTTTCTCCATTTGATTAAACTAAATAAAGGAGTATGAAAAGTAGCTAAAAGAGGAGGAGGTATTAGGGCATGTACAATGGTGGCCACAAGCACCTGTGGTCTCAGGTTGCCAGATAGGATAGGCCACACAAAAACCACGATATCTACAATGGAGACCACTGCTAAGTGTATTTTGTGTTTCAGCCCCTATCTATTTATGTGTTAGTCCCTATGATATTTGTTATTATAAAATTATCTATTTTAGACCTTCTAATAACAAAAAGAAATAGATAGATACCCCTAATCTCTATATGGACCCACTGTCAGCCCCTCCAATCCTCTCTCTCATTTATTTTCTCTATCTTATCCTCTTCCTCTCCAGCCGTTCGCGTTCCTCAGTCCCGTCGCCTCCGCTTCCTCTCAAAGCCGCCCCTCCTCCCCTCAACACCGGCTCCACCTCCGGCCTCTCCCCCGCGGCGGAGCCCCATGGCGGCGGTGCCGGATTTGGCCGCCGTCTTCTTCCCTCTCCCCCCATCTTCTCGCGCGGCCGACGGACCACCGGCAGCAGCGGATGCCCTCCCATCCCCATGTCGCGATGGTCAGGGGCCACCAGCGGCGGGGAGGAAGAGTTCTCGACGGTGAGCCCCATGGCGGCGGCGGAGAGAGAGAGAGAGAGAGAGAGGAGGGAATGAGTGGTGGAGAGGAGATGACAAGGATGACTAGATTTTATTTGAGTAGGTAGGATTTTTGCATGCGGATCACATAAGGTTTGTCTTCGAAAATATATTTTCACAGGCGGACTGTAAACTTCATCCCGATTTATATTTTTTTAGGCATTTGGCTTTAAGAGTTATTTCTGCCTGCGAAAAAAAGACCCCACGTTGAGAAAAATGCTTTTTCTAGTAGTGAAGTACTCTTAAAGGTTTCGGGATGGCTTGTGAAACGTTTCCATTCTCAGTGAGCTCTATGCCTCGACCGCCCTGGGATGTGCACTTGTGCGGCGCTGCGCTTCGAGCGGTTCTTCTGCAAGCGCGGAATCGGCCTGTGGAGCCACGGTCCCCACTGCCACGGGTGCGCGCGTCCGACGTGGAGGTTTGAAACCACAAGCCAGAGTCACGCGTTGTACATGGCTTAAGGTGATGAACATCTTGCCGGTCAGGGGCAGAGCCAGAGATTTGCAACACATAGGGCAGAGTAATGTATTTAATGCTAGACACTTAAATTTTTAGTATATTTTGATAAGATTTCAGTAGAATTTTGAGGCAAGCCTATGGCCCAAACCCAAGGTGCCCATCCTTATCTCCGCCCCTGTTGCATGTGCTTCTTAATTTCTTAGATAGTCCATCATATTTTTTTTCTAATCAAACTTTGGTAGGTTTGATCAAACTGTGTTGAAAATATTGTTATACTTTTCTATAAACTTCATCAAATTTAAGAGAAGTTTGATAAAAAAATTAAAATGACTTATAATATGAAATGGAGGAAGCACTACTAAAAACTATTTTCGCAGGCAGTCAAACCATCCGCCTGTAGCTAAACACCTGCGAAAATCATTAATTTTTCCTAGCGGACCCGCTTGCGAAAATCATTAAATCATTTGCATAGGCGAAAAGTTATTTTTTTTGGGGCGACAGCAGCCCCGCCTACAAAAATAGTTTTGGCGCCAAAAATTTTTTTTCGCCACCAAACCAGCCTGCCCTCACTTGCCGCCGCCGCCGTCGTGCCTCCTCCTCTTCTCCACCTCCGGCGACGGCTGCGCGACGACGATCACCTCGGCGATCTTGCCGACCTTGGCGAGCCTCTTGACGAGGCGACCGGCGTCCACGTCGCCGACGACCGCCACCCTGCCGGGCGTCGGGTGGACCTCCGTCCTCAGCACGCCTGCATGCATGCCATCACCCACAATTAAAGCGTCAAAAACACAGAGCTTCAAGAATCAACCATGGCAGCCAAGAACAGTGGCCGAGAGTACCATGCTATCGAGAATGGTTGCAGTGACATGAGTAGCACTCCAAGATTCCGAGTTAGAATTTTTATAGGAGCTAATTTTAAATTGGGTTGTTTGTGAGGCTAAGTTTCTACTCCCTCCATTGTCTGTTTCACAATGTAAGACTTTCTAGCATTGCCTACATACATATACATGTTAATGAATCTAAACACATACATATGTCTAGATTCATTAACATCTAAATGAATATGGACAATGATAGAAAGTCTTATATTGTAAAACAGATGAAGTAATTTAAATGGTTGTATATATCGGTTGGACGTAGAGACCGAGTAAAAAATATCTTCTCTAAAAAAAATCGATACCTTTGAGGTTGAGGGCTTTGAGCACCTTGCTTCGGCACCCGTCGCAGCAGTTGACACTCACCTTCAGCTCAACTCTCTGCGTGAACATTAAGATTATTCGATCACATGAAAATTAATTTGATGCATTATTAATTTATTATTACTATATGTAAGCGTTTTTAAAATGTATTATTAGGTAGCTTTGCTCTGTTAATGTACATACCTTGATGAGCTGATATTGTTCCTTGGCCATGAAAACAAGTCCTGTTTGCAAACAGAGAATTTCACAGGAATTAGTTCAATATTCATGCAAGAAACTGGGTGTTTCATGTGCTCAGTGACAACTGATGGCTAGCCGTGTTGATATCTTGCTCAATTTATATGGATGAGCAGCCTGATGATTGAAAATTAAGATACTATCTTTAAAACATTAGTACTAATCACAAGACATGGATTCGCTAGCTAGCTGTATCAACATATTATTATACATTATTTTAGAGTATTTGAGCAGGTATATACCTGGGACAACTCAAATCAGCTCAACATGAAGTAGTTTTGATTCAGCGAGGAGAGTACCCTAAGCTGGCTTTTGATCTGTATGATTAATTACAACTGGGAGCACAAATGCCAGTATTAATCATTGATGCTTGTTTAGGGCAAAGTATTAGTGCCAGTGTAGAGAAAAAAGTGGAGCCATCTGTGCGGTTATGCATGATAATTAACAAGCTTTAATTAGCTGAAGCACATCTAGCATATAAAAGAAACCAAAGAATAAAGCAACTTTTCTCCATTTGATTAAACTAAAGAAAAGAGTATTAAAAATTGGTACAATTCAAACCAGATGAAAAGTAGCCAAAAGAGGGGGATGAACATCTTGCCGGTCAGGGCCTCAGCCCTCAGGGGCAGAGCCAGAGATTTGCAACTCCTAGGGCAGAGTAATGTATTTAATGCTAGACACTTCAATTTTCAGTATATTTTGATAAGATTTCAGTAGAATTTTGAGGCAAGTCTACGGCCAAAGCCCAAGGTGCCCATCTTTATCTCCGCCCCTGTTTGCCTGTGCTTCTTAATTTCTCAGATAGTCCATCTCCATATTATAAGTCGTCATTTTTTTAATAAATTTTATTAGGTTTGATCAAATTTATAGAAAAATTTAGCAACATCCAAAACACCAAATTAGTTCCACTAATTCTAACATTGAATATATTTTAATAATATATTTGTTTTGTGTTGAAAATATTGTTATATTTTTTAAAAAACTTAATCAACATTTAATTTTTTTTAAAAAAATAAAATGACCTATAATATGAAACGGAGGAAGTACTGCTTTAAGATTAGGATGGTTTGTGAATCGTCCATTCGTAGTGAGCTCTACGCCTCCACCGCCCTGGGATGTGCACTTGCACAGCTAGACGATTGATCTGTAATTTTTCTTTCAACATAAAAATAATTTAATTTTGAAGGAAAGTTGATTTTCGCTCTAGCGTGGCTCGGCTCATTAGCTTGAACTAGTCTCAACTCTCAAACAATAGAGAAAAAAATAAAAAAAAACAATTTCGAAGAATGCAAAAGCTGATCAAACTTTTTTTCCCCCACCGTGGGCCATGACATCCCAATCAGTCAAGTTCAAGATCGGATGGCCTGGGGCCAACCTTCTTGAACCAAGTTGGTAGGGCTACCCTTCTATCATACTGGAGTAAGATCCTGTTTAGATGGGACTAAAACTTTTAAGTCCCTATCACATCGGATGTTTGGACACTAATTATAAATATTAAACGTAGACTATTAATAAACCCATCCATAATCTTGGACTAATTCGCGAGACGAATCTATTGAGTCTAATTAGTCCATGATTAGCATATGTGATACTACAGTAAACATTATCTAATTATGGATTAATTAGGCTTAAAAAATTTGTCTCGTGAATTAGTTTTCATTTATGTAATTAGTTTTGTAAGTAGTCTATATTTAATAATCTAAATTAGTGTCTAAATATAGGGACTAAAGTTAAGTCCCTGGATCCAAACACCACCTAATTCATTAGGATGTGTTTTTTTAGGGGTTACGAATCTCTTCGCTCCGTATAAAACAGGCAACAGATTAAGATATGGTTAATTAAGTATTAGCTAAAAACTTAAAAAATGAATTAATATGATTTTCTACAGCAACTTTTCGATATAATTTTTTTTAAAAAAATACATCATTTAGTAGTTTAGAAAGCGTGCGCGATAAATAAGAGAGTGAGACTCTTACATGAAACACACTACTTAGCAATTTTAAAAACGTGTTAAAGAGCTAAAAAAGACTAGTTGGAAACTTCTCCACCCGTCCCCCCTCCGGGCGGATCTGAGAGGAAGAGGGAGGGAGGGAGGGGACGACCACACCAGGAAGGGGATCTGCCGCCGGCCCTCATCGTCAGTGCTGTCCCTCGTTGCCGAGCAGCCACCTCCGGCCCTCCTTGCCTCGCCGAGCCGCCTCTGTCGGACCTCCTCGTCGGCACCGACCCTCGTCGCCGAGCCTCGCCGAGCTGCCGCCAGACCTCCCCGCCGATCCACCGCCGCCGCCGGCCCTTCCCGCCGAGCCGCCGCCGGATCTGGGAGAGGAGGGGTTGTGGAGAGGGGCAGCGACGTGGTCGGTGGTAGTCGTCGTCGTCGTCGTCGCTCGGTAGTCGTCGTCGTTGCGCGGTATTCGTCATCGCTCATAGGCGCCATCGCTGACGCCCTCCGCCCCGCGCCACCGCACTCCACGGTAGGAAGGAAGGAAGGGAAGGGGAGGGGAGGAAGCAGAGAAGGAAGGAAGGGGATGGGAAGGAAAGAGAGAGAGAGAGAGAGAGAGGAGGGAATGAGTGGTGGAGAGGAGATGACAAGGATGACTAGATTTTATTTGAGTAGGTAGGATTTTTGCATGCGGATCACATAAGGTTTGTCTTCGAAAATATATTTTCACAGGCGGACTGTAAACTTCATCCCGATTTATATTTTTTTAGGCATTTGGCTTTAAGAGTTATTTCTGCCTGCGAAAAAAAGACCCCACGTTGAGAAAAATGCTTTTTCTAGTAGTGAAGTACTCTTAAAGATTTCGGGATGGCTTGTGAAACGTTTCCATTCTCAGTGAGCTCTATGCCTCGACCGCCCTGGGATGTGCACTTGTGCAGCTAAACGATTGATCTGTAGTTTTTCTTTCAACATAAAAAAAATTAAATTTGAAGGAAAGTTGTTTCTCGCTCTAGCGCTTGTTAGCTTGAACTAGTCCCAAACAATAGAGAAAAAATATAAAAAAATAATTTCGAAGTATACAAAAGCTGATCAAACTTTTAGCAAATACGAACTTTTTTCCCCCACCGTGGGCCATGACATCCCAATCGGGCCTGGTCAAGTTCAAGGTTGGATGGCCTGGGGCCAGCCTTCTTGAATCAAGTGGGTAGGGCTACCCTTCTACCCTACTACTCCCTCCATCTATTTTGTATAGCTATATTTTATCTTGGCACAATGATTATGGATAAATAATTTTACTTATCATCCATCTAAACATGCTACTACTAATTATTCCTCGTAAACAAACGATTTATTAATATTTACATTTCTCGATGCACATATAGCCAATCTTGTGTGAAAGAATGGAGATTCACATATTAAATTCGAAAAAGTCATTAAGATGATAGGTGGTTGGATTAAAATATATCTATCAAAAGTAAAATTTTCAGATTTGAAAATATACTAATCAAAAAGTAGACGGAGGGAGTAATTCATTAGGACGTGTTTTTTTAGGGGTTAGGAATCTCTCCCCTCTAAACGTTAAATAGGCAACAGATTAAGGTATGGTTATATTAGCTTAAAAATCTTAAAATATAAATTAATATGATTTTTTACTGCAACTTTTCGATAGAAAACTTTTGCAAAAAGATATATCGTTTAGTAGTTTGGGAAGCGTGCACGGTAAATGAGGGAGTGAGGTTTGGAATCTCAAGTTAAGATATCACATACTTATGCTAAGTACGATGGCCCGACTTATGCGAGTTCGTGCGATGTTTTGGTGCATGTGTCAAACAAGACAAGCAATTAGCGTAGAATTAATTAGGTATTAATTACTGTAAATTTAAAAATTATATTTATTTAATATGTTAAAGAAACTTTTATATAAAAACTTTTAGATGAAACACACTATTTAGGAATTTTAAAAACGTGTTAAAGAGCTAAGAAAGAACGAAGCCTTAAGCCCACATGGATCATGACCAAATACTACTTCCAAACTTCAAATTGGGGGGATCGTTGGTTGGTGCAGCAAAACTCCCTAGAAGGTATGTAAAGCTTATTAGTCCATGCTCCCTCCGTAAAAAAAAAAAATCAATTTCTGAGCTTACGTGTCTAACGTTTAACCGTCAGTCTTATTTAAAAAAAATTATGAAAACTTTTTAAAAAATAAGTCACGCGTAAAATATTATTCATGTTTTATCATTTAACAATAATAAAAATACTGATCATATAAAAGTTTCATATAAGACAAATCAAGAATCCAGTATTTTTGACAGGGAGTACTCCCTCCGTCCCATAATAGGTGACGTTTTTGACTTTTTATTTGCAACGTTTGACCATTCGTTTTATTTGAAAAATTAGTGCAAATATAAAAAATGATAAGTCATATGTAAAGTACTTTTGATAATAAAGCAAATGACAAACAAAATAAATAATAATTCTAAAATTTTTTAAATAAGACGAATGATCAAACATTGCCAAAAAAAAACTCAAAAAGACAAGTAATATGGGACGGAGGTAGTATCCGTTAACCTCCATTCGTGTCAGGCTGTCAGCTACTACCATGCGAACTGTGGCCTAACATTGGTGGGTTGGTCTGACCAAAACGTTGACGTGCGAGAATGCAGACTGGGGCTGTCTTTAGGCCCTGTTTAGTTCGCTAAAAACTTTTCGTAAAAACATCATATCGAATCTTTGACACATGTATAGAATATTAAATATAGATAAAAAGAAAATCTAATTACACAGTTTGCATGTAAATCGCGAGATGAATATTTTGAGCCTAATTAGTCTATAATTAGCCATAAGTGCTACAGTAACCCACATGTGCTAATAATGGCTTAATTCGGCTCAAAAGATTCGTCTCGCGGTTTCCAGGCGAGTTATGGAATTAGTTTTTTCATTTATGTCCGAAAACCTCTTCGACATCCGGTCAAACGTCCGATGTGACACCAAAAATTTTCATTTTACCAACCAAACAGGCTCTTAGATTCTAACTTTTTTCATCGAACTTTCAACTTTTCCATCACATCAAATATTTAGACACATGTATGGATCATTAAATATGGACAAAAAGAAAAACTAATTGCACAGTCCGACTGTAAATCGCGAGACGAATCTTTTGAGCCTAATTACGTCATGATTAGCCATAAATGCTACAGCAACCCACATGTGCTAATGACGGATTAATTAGGTTCAAAAGATTCGTCTCAGAGTTTACAGTCGGAATCTGTAATTTGTTTTGTTATTAGTCTACGTTTAATACTTCAAATGTGTGTCCGTATAAGTCAAAAAAAAATTTTGGCCAAATTTATACCGCATCTAAACACGACATGGGTGTGTTCGGCACCTCCTTTTCGCAACCCCTCTCCATCGTTTTTCGCGCGCACGCTTTTCAAACGGCTAAACGGTGCGTTTTTTTAAAAAAGTTTATATATGAAAGTTGCTTAAGAAAATCAAATTAATCCATTTTTGAAAAAAAAAAGTTAAGGGCAAGTACTATAATTTCTCATATGTTACCCCTAAAATTGCCACATTGGATTGAGTGATGAGGTGGAGGAGAGAAGTGAGGAGAGAGATGATGAGCCACCCCTAAATCAAGAGGCAACCTCCACACAAATTACAAGAAAGTTGTGAGAGTATTAGAGATATTGATATTTGTGTATTAGAGGTGATATACTGTATGGGTTCGTCTTAGTTCATTAGTAAATAAAATAGATAAATTTGGAGGTGGTAATCATACTTACCATAACACTTGCCCTAATACTTAATTAATCATACGGACCGCTCTGTTTTCTGTGCCCGGAATAGCGAACACAGCCACATGTATCTGAAAAAGAAAAATCCAAACGAACCAGTTTGCTAGCTAGTACTTTGTAATTTCTTTAGGGACACTTAATACATGAAAAATGTTCTTAACACCTCTTTACAACTATAATTACATGAATTACGTATATCCTCATAACGCAACTAGCAAATTTTGCTATAAAACACTTCAAATTTTATATAATTTGCTTTAGACATCGCAAGGATGTGTCATGACTAAAAAACACCTAAAAACCAGTAATGTGCTAGATGACACTTTTAGGCTGTGTTCTTCCCTATTTTTTCAACCCGCGACTCTCGTTTTCCACGCGCACGCTTTCCAAACGGCTAAATAGTGTAATTTATACAAAAACTTTCGATATGAAAGTTGTTTTAAAAATCATAATAATTCAATTTTTTTAAAAAAATAGTTAATACTTAATTAATCATGCAATGATACGAGCTTCGTTTTGCGTGCTGGGAAGGAGGGGTTCCAACCCATCCTTAGGTTGTGTTTGCAATCCAGGGTTCCCAACCCCTCTCCATCGTATTCCGCACGCACGCTTTTCAAACTGCTAAACAATGCGTTTTTCGTAAAAAGTTTCTACACAAAAGTTGCTTAAAAAATCATATTGATCTATTTTTGAAAAAAAAGCTAATACTTAATTAATCACGCGCTAATGGACTGCTCCGTTTTCTGTGCGCACTATGCATATTGGGAACTCAGGGATTGCAAACACAGCCTGACTGAATTGGGGAGATAAATTGTACTTACTGATATTCGATAGGAAGTATAGTTGATAGAAATGGTACCACACGTTTATTGTGGAGTACCTCACTCTATTGTCACTTTGACTTTTTCTCATATTCGATTTTT
This sequence comes from Oryza longistaminata, assembly GCA_009805545.1. NCBI lineage: Eukaryota > Viridiplantae > Streptophyta > Magnoliopsida > Poales > Poaceae > Oryza > Oryza longistaminata. The sequence continues at coordinate 12,894,570 of CM020189.1, forward strand.
TAAAAAGTTTGAACCAAATTTATATAAAAAGTTGGCAACATATATAACATAACACAAAATTAGTTTCATTTAATATTAAATATGTTTTGACAATATATTTGATTTTTGTTAAAATCATCACTATATTTATCTTATAAACTTTATCAAACTTAAAAAAGTTTAATTAGAAAAAAAAGCCAAAATATCCTAAAATGTGAAACGGAGAAAGTACTACTCTTTCCATCCACGATATAGTAAGCTGAGACTCGTAAGACTAGAAAGTACTATTCTTACAAATTGCTATACGTGTCTAGATTTGTAAGAATAGAATATGTGAGACAATATTTTAGGACAAATACTTATTTGCATATAGTACGGCGTACTTATCAGAGCAAGGATAATAGTATAGCTTACTATCTACTGATAGCACATCTTAAAGCTAACACATATAATAGATTAGCTATAAGGTTCGCTATAATTTTTTTCTCCTATCCCTATCTCTCACTTATACATTTATTATTTTTGTCTTGGAGCTTGTATTAAGCTTGCTCTTATATAAGAGCCAACACTTTTGATTTTTTGTTATCTCTCTCCTCCACGTAAGCTTATAGTAATCTTATAGCTCACTCTAATACTTGCTCTCAGCAAAGAAAGGAAATGGATGGTCGGTGACGTGCTGACCTGACACAAGCCCATATTAATTACTGTTACGCGTCTCCACGTGCCTCGTCTCCCTCCACCGGACCTTTATATTTCTTTCCCTACTCGCCATTTTCTCCTCATATCCACGCGCCACATGGACTTCCTGATGACACTGACCGGCCATCCGTCCGTCGGCTTGCGTGCGTAAGAAAAATCAAAGCCGCAAGCTGCATGCAAATGCAAAACGCGTCCAATCGCGCGAAGCCAAGAGAACCTTCCTCATACGACCTCATCCTCTCTTGCTGTCTTGCGTGATCATGCATGCTGCAATCAGTTAACCTGCAACCTGCTGCCGGGCGTTGGGTTTCTTCCCTACTTCCTCCGTCACACCCGTATCTATCTCCACGACGCGCCTAAGCAATCCATCTCTATATATAGGGATCGACCACTCCACATTATCCTCCATCTCAATATCTATCGATCTCTCTGCCTCAGCATCTCAAGAAACAAATATTTCGTTGATTTCAATCCCCATCATCGTACGTACATCTGTCGATCCGTATAGTTCATCATGAGCTACCAGGCTCCTCCTCCTCCTGCTACAGGTAATTAAATTAATTAATCTTAATCACTCAACACAACTACTCATCCACTAGCCAAGAAATTAGAGTTGCTTGTGTTTGAGCAGCTCATGTCAGTAAACTCTGAATTTGCAGCTACTATGTATGTACTACTAAAATTTTTTAAATAAGACGAATGATCAAACATTGCCAAAAAAAAACTCAAAAAGACAAGTAATATGGGACGGAGGTAGTATCCGTTAACCTCCATTCGTGTCAGCTAGACAGCTAGTAGCATGCGAACTGTGGCCTAACATTGGTGGGTTGGTCTGACCGAAACGTTGACGAGTGAGAATGCAGACTGTATGAGGAAAAGAAAAATCCAAACGGACCAGTTTGCTAAGGCCTGTTTAGATTCTAACTTTTCTTTTCAAACTTTTAACTTTTTCATCACATTGAACTTGTCTACACATAAACTTCCAACTTTTCCGTCATATCGTTCTAATTTCTTCAAACTTTTAATTTTGGCGTGGAACTAAACACAGCCTAACTACTCCGTTGAAAACACCTCTTTACAACTATGGCCTTGTTTAGTTCTCTAAATTTTTTTCCTAAAAACATCACATCGAATCTTTGGACAGATACATGGAGCATTAAATATAGATAAAATAAAAGACTAATTACACAGTTAGAGGGGAAATCGCGAGGCGAATCTTTTGAGCCTAATTAGTCCATGATTAGCTATAAGTGCTACAGTAACCTATATAATGCTAATGACGGATTAATTAGGCTTAATAAATTCGTCTCGCGGTTTCCAGGCGAGTTATAAAATTAGTTTTTTCATTCATGTCCGAAAACCCCTTCCGACATCCGATATGACACCCAAAAATTTTCTTTTCGCGAACTAAACAAGGCCTATATATAATTACATGAATTACATATATCCATGCAACTAGCAAATTTGCTATAAAACACTTACACAAAAAATTTGCTATAAAACACTTAAATTTTGTGTAATTTACCATAGACATCACAAAGATGTATCATGACTAAAGAACACCTAAAAAACTAGTAATGTGCTAGAGGTTACTTTTAACTGAATTGGAGAGATAAATTGTACTAACTGATATTTGATAATAGAAATGGTACCACACGTTTATTGTGGAGTACCTCACTCTATTGTCACTTTGACTTTTCCATATTCAATTTTTTAAAAAGTTTTAACCAAATTTATATAAAAAGTTGGCAACATATATAACACAAAATTAGTTTAATTAATATTAAATATGTTTTGACAATATATTTTATTTTTGTTAAAAACATCGCTATATTTATATTATAAACTTGACTAAACTTAAAACAAAATTAATTAAAAAAAAGCCAAAATGTCCTAAAATATGAAACATAGAAAGTACTGCTCTTTCCATCCAAGAGATAGCAACCTGAGACTTGTAAGACTAGGATGTTCATATTCAGTACAAGTTGCTATACGTGTCCAGATTTGCAAGAATAGAATATGTGAGACCCATATGTCCAGTTCTAGCTGGCATGAAGGGAGTACATCCATCCCAATATAAGTAGGAGTACAATTTTGTATAGATGTGATATATCCTGTAACAACGATATCACATCTATACTCCCTTCATTCTAAAAAACAATTTATTATTGGATGAGACTTTTTTTTACTACAATAAATCTGTACACGTAGAAAAATATCATCGAATATTAGGTTGCAATGGAGGGAGTTCTAGTGCTTACTCTCTCCGTCTTAAAATATAAACATTTTTAGCATAGTGCCAAGTCAAACATTTTTAACTTTAATTATTAATAAAAAAATAAAAAAATCGATTGATGTTACTAGATTTATCATTAAACAAAATATCATAATATGTAACTCTTTTTATTTAGAATATATATAGATTATCTCGAAGACCATATCGAAGTTAAAAATACGTGTGTTCTGAGACGGAGGAGTATATTGCATATAGGACGTCGTACTTATCAGCAAAGAAATGAAATGGATGGACGGTGATCACGTGTTGACCAGACCTGACACAAACTCACATTCATTACTGTTACGCGTCTCCACGTGCCTCCTCTCCCTCCACCGGACCCTCATATCATATTTTCCTTCCCTACTCGCCATTTTCTTCCCACGTCCACGCGCCACGTGGACTTCCTGACGACGGCCGGCGACACGTGAACCCAGAACCTTCCCCAACCAACGATCTCATTCTCTTGCGTGTTCATGCTGCAAGCCTGCAAACCTGCCCCGCGGGCGTTGAGTTTCTTCGTCTCTACTTCCTCCGTCACCAACGACCCATGCATATCTATCTGATCTCCACGACGCGCCTAAGCAATCCATCTCCATCTCCCTATATATAATGGATCGAAAGCTCGACATGCATTACATTACATCTATCTCAAATCATCTCTCTGCCTCATCTCAAGAACAAAGCTTACTATACCCAAGATCGATATATAGGCTGTGTTTAGATTCAAAGTTTGGATCCAAACTTCAGTCCTTTTTCATCACATTAACCTGTTATACACAGATAACTTTTCAGTCACATCATCTCCAATTTCAACCAAAATCTAAACTTTACACTGAACTAAACACAGCCATAGCTCCTTCTGTATAGAGCTTCTTTGATTTCATTTGCTAGCTATGAGCTACCAGACTCCTCCTCCTGCTGCCACAGGTAATTACGTACTGCTCATCCATTATCCAAGAGTGCTTGAGCAGCTAGCTCATGTGACTTTTACTACTCTGAATTTGTAGCTAATTAAGCTAGTACTATTTCAGTTAATTTGTTCTTTCTTTTTTTCTCATGATGTGCGTGTGATATCAATTGCAGGGTACCCCTACCCGGCGCAAGAAGCAGGGCAGCAGCAGCAGCAGGCGTACCCGGTCTACGTGGCGCCGCCGCCGGCCGGCTACCCGACCAAGGACGGCCCGCAGGAGCAGTACCCCGCCGGCGCCGGCGCCGGCGAGACCACCAGCCGCGGCCACCACCACCACCACCACCACCACGGCGACGGATTCTGGAAAGGATGGTCAGTATAGCAAAAGCTTTCCTCCTCATTTCGTCTTCAGGGCTAATTTCTGCTTAATTAGAGCAAGTTTAGTAGTGTAGCCAACTACTAGCTCTAATTCATCTATAGCCAATCTAATAGCTCATTCATACAATAGTTACATACTACACTATTAATACATGGTCCCACCCGTCATACATATACTGCGTCTTGGAGTCCGTGCTACAGCTGGCTACAAATCTATAGCCCACTGTCCTTCTCTCTACTTATTTATCTCTTTAAAATATGTCTGCAGCTGGCTTATAGCCTGTTATTGTACATGCTCTTAACTGTGCATCTCCTGCTGACGTGGCACACTCTGATCCTATATGTTTGTGCTGTGTTTGTTTGTTTCAGCTGCGCTGCACTCTGCTGCTGCTGCCTCCTTGACATGTGCTTCTGATCACCATTGCATGATATGGGAGAATTTACTATTTACCACTCTCTCAAAATGCCAGTGCTCAAATGCCACTCTCCCAAATTTTCATTCCCAAATGCCACCCGGGCCCACATGTCAGTCTCACTCAGCATCGGGTCCCGCATCACTTTTGTTTGAATGGAGAGTGAGGCTGACATGTGGGCCCGGGTGGCATTTGGGAATGAAAATTTGGGAGAGTGGCATTTGAGCACTGGTATTTTGAGAGAGTGGCAAATAGTAAATTCCCCCTGCATTGGAATATGCTTCCTGGCTCATGGACATGGAGATCAATCATGGCATATGCTCTCTGTGTACTGCGTGTGTTGTGTATATCACTAGTTCATACTTGTATTTATTTGTTTAATTTCCCTCTTATTATGTAGTAGTACTTGATTATGTGTGGGGTGGATGTGTTTGAGCACCATCTTTTTGTATGATGGCGGTTTGTTACTTGGACATATTGTTCTTCATTCTGTATATTTGGGTTCATTTGTGATATTCAATTTGGTGGATTATTTGGTACTACCATTGTGGTTTAGTTTGGTGATGAATTTTTGAATTTGTGATTATCCCTATGCATGGGACGAAGTATCAACTTCACCAGATAGATTTATACCATGGGTTGTGTTTAGTTCAGCGCAAAGTTTGGATTTTGGTTGAAATTGGAGATGATGTGACTGAAAAGTTGTGTGTGTATGACAGGTTGATGTGATGAAAAAGTACTGAAGTTTGGATCCAAACTTTGTATCTAAACACAGCCAATGTAAAATACGAGGAAGTTTTGCGTCTGACAATTGGAGGAAAGAACACCCGGCTAATATAGGCTTAAATAAAGCACAAGTACTATAGATTAATTCAACAAATTAAATCAAAGATGCTACAAACTGACAAGTTTCGATTGCGCAAGCAAAAATGCTGAAGATTGAGAGAGAAGCCACAGATTCGGTACAACTGTTTGCCGCATATATGACTGACCAAGTGGCCACAAATAGAAGAAGAAGATAGCCACCTAACGCCACCAGAAAAGCTCTCAAAGTCAGCTAATTCAAACAACCTAACCAACACAACACAAACTCATCAGAAATTATGCATAGCTTCAGGTGTGAGACTACTGATGCTTGCCAGCTGGAGTATCAAACATTATAGAACGATTATAAAATAATAACTTATCTATGACAATGACTAAAGCTATTAGGCTTACTTGTAGAATTTTTCTTAAAACTGTCTATATTGGTCATCCGTATCTACAAACAACCTCCACATGGTGCAACTGCAACTTTAGCAGGTGTACCATTAGCATTGGTTTAGGTTCCATTTCAGGTCAACATTCGATTACTTAAGCTAACTGGCTTTCTTATACATTCGATTATTGACTTGTTTTCTCATAGATTGAGGCCATATCTGTATCAAACCAAACAGCATGTAGCATAACACCAAGTAACACAATAAGGCAATTGAAGAAAGTCAAAGACCTCACTGATATGATTGAGATAAGCAATTGCCATATTCCCCATTCCAATATTCAGTTGAAGATAACAATTGTATCATTTTCAATGTTCGCATCTAGAACAATCTTCAGGCTTACACTTCATTATTGGCATCTACAGATGAAACCACTTTGATATACATTGAACATTGTCAATTTGTCATCACCATCATCAATCACTGCAACAACGACTGTGGCAATGGCAATGGCAATGGCTAACCCCTCTTGGCTTTGAGCTCTGCAATCCTTTCCTCTGTGGCCTTCAGGGCATCACCATATTTGCTAATAATCTAGATATTAACACAGGATTTGGACAGATTCAAGTTAGTTCAATCAGTTACACCGAAAATTATATATAGAAAATATGATATATTGTAAATATGTGATCTTACTTCTTCAACTTCATCAGGAGTCATTATAAGCGGTGGCGAAAGCATAATGTTATCCCCAGCAACCCTGATAAGCATTCCGCGCTTCTCACACTCGGCACCAAACAATGAACCAACACCTGGGATTAGCAACCATAACGAGATCAGTTTACTGCAATCATGCAAACCATTTTGTAAGGATCATTGCATCGTTAGGAAAGTTTGCATTTATAAATTGTGCTTAAATCTGAAGATTAGGTTATGCATGTCCTAAATCCATTTTCTAGTTACTAGTAAGTCGTAACTGATCTCCCCATTGTTTGCGACTCAGAAACAACTATAGACAAAGGAGTAAATTACTGCTAACTTGTTTTCAGAGTCCCTAGCCGACCTGAAAACCTATGGAGGAAAAAAAACAATAATTACCTATAATAATGGTACTGGTCCACCACCACCACCACCACGGCGACGGATTCTGGAAAGGATGGTCAGTATAGCAAAAGCTTTCCTCCTCATTTCGTCTTCAGGGCTAATTTCTTCTTAATTAACTGTGCATCTCCTGCTGACGTGGCACACTCTGATCCTCTCTGTTTGTGCTGTGTTTGTTTGTTTCAGCTGCGCTGCACTCTGCTGCTGCTGCCTCCTTGACATGTGCTTCTGATCACCATGCATGATATGCTTCCTGGCTCATGGAGATCAATCATGGCATAATGCTCTCTTTGTGTTTTGTGTGTTGTGTATATCACTAGTTCATACTTGTATTTATTTATTTAATTTCCCTCTTATTATGTAGTACTTGATTATGTGTTGGGTGGATCTGTGAGCACCATCTTTTTGTATGATGGCGTTTGTTACCTGGACATATTGTTCTTCATTATGTATATTTGGGTTCATTTGTGATATTCAATTTGCTGAATTATTTGGTACTACCATTGTGGTTTAGTTTGGTGATGAATTTATGAATGTGATTATCCGTACGCATGGGACGACGTATCAACTTCACCAGATAGATTTATACCATGTAATATGAGGAAGTTTGCGTCAGACAAATTGAAGGAAAGAACACCTGGCTAATGGCTTAAATAAGAACAAGTACTACAGATTAGTTCAACAAATTGAATCAAAGATGCTACAAACTGACAAGTTCGATTGCGCAAACAAAAATGCTGAAAACTATGAGTGAGAGAGAGAGAGAGAGAGAGAGAGAGAGAGAGAGAAGAGATCACAAATTCGGTGCAACAGTTTGAAAAGCATATGATTGACCAAGTGACCACCAATAGAACAAGAAGATAGCCACCTAACGCACCAGCGAAGCTCTCAAAGTCAGCTAATTCAAACAACCTAACCAACACAACACAAACTCATCAGAAATTATGCATAGCTTCAGGTGTGAGACTACTGATGCTTGCCAGCTGGAGGATCAAACATTACAGAACGATTATAAAATAATAACTTATCTATGACAATGACTAAAGCTATTAGGCTTACTTGTAGAATTTTTCTTGAAACTGTCTATATTGGTCATCCGTATCTACAAACAACCTCCACATGGTGCAACTGCAACTTTAGCAGGTGTACCATTAGCATTGGTTTAGGTTCCATTTCAGGTCAACATTCGATTACTTAAGCTAACTGGCTTTCTTATACATTCGATTATTGACTTGTTTTCTCATAGATTGAGGCCATATCTGTATCAAACCAAACAGCATGTAGCATAACACCAAGTAACACAATAAGGCAATTGAAGAAAGTCAAAGACCTCACTGATATGATTGAGATAAGCAATTGCCATATTCCCCATTCCAATATTCAGTTGAAGATAACAATTGTATCATTTTCAATGTTCGCATCTAGAACAATCTTCAGGCTTACACTTCATTATTGGCATCTACAGATGAAACCACTCTGTATACATTGAACATTGTCAATTTGTCATCAACATCATCAATCACTGTAACAACGACTGTGGCAATGGCAATGGCAATGGCTAACCCCTCTTGGTTTTGAGCTCTGCAATCCTTTCCTCTGTGGCCTTCAGGGCATCACCATATTTGCTAATAATCTAGATATTAACACAGGATTTGGACAGATTCAAGTTAGTTCAATCAGTTACACCGAAAATTATATATAGAAAATATGATATATTGTAAATATGTGATCTTACTTCTTCAACTTCATCAGTAGTCATTATAAGCGGTGGCGAAAGCATAATGTTATCCCCAGCAACCCTGATAAGCATTCCGCGCTTCTCACACTCGGCACCAAACAATGAACCAACACCTGGGATTCGCAACCAAAACGAGATCAGTTTACTGCAATCATGCAAACCATTTTGTAAGGATTCTTGCATCGTTAAGAAAGTTTGCATTTATAAATTGTGCTTAAATCTGAAGATTAGGTTATGCATGTCCTAAATCCATTTTCTAGTTACTAGTAAGTCGTAACTGATCTCCCCATTGTTTGCGACTCAGAAACAACTATAGACAAAGGAGTAAATTACTGCTAACTTGTTTTCAGAGTCCCTAGCCGACCTGAAAACCTATGGAGGAAAAAAAACAATAATTACCTATAATAATGGTACTGGTAAATAATAAAATTCCCCTGTTTGCATTCGACCCTAAAGATGGGCTAATTTTTTCTACTTAAATTCTTGGTACATTCTTCAGAAAAATGAAAGCATTCAATCATATGGCAGGTACACACCCCATTCAGCAGGAAATGGATCATTAGGCGACTTGTTGTCGACAAATTCGGTCCCAAGTATCAGTCCTAAACCACGTATCTGCGTAGAGGAGCAGACAGTTATGTGTTTGAACAAGAAATATCCATCCGACTTTGAAATCTCACAAAATTACAAGAAACTTAGACATGATAATACCTCGCCTACAATTGGACTTCCAGAGAAGGCCTTGATTCCCTCCTGGAATCTTGGGGCAATTTTCTGAACATGTTCGATGATATTCCTTTCTCTAATAGAAATTGGAAAGGATTCATCAGATAATAACACCAACATAATATGAACATTTTGTGTTGTTATGAAAAGTGTGTTTTACTTGTAAATCTTCAATGCTTCTATGGCAACAGCGCAGGAAACTGGATGCCCCGAATATGTAAATCCATGAGCGAAAGAACCTGTACCAAACAGAAAATTGCTTGTCAATTCAGAAGCAACACAAAAAAAAAAAAGTTAATCCCATGGAATTGTCTTTACCGAGTTTGTTGCTCTGTGAATAAATTACATCTGTTATTTCCGGACTAACAAGAATAGCTCCAATTGGCATGTAGGCAGAAGATAGAGCCTGATTGGAGAAAAGAAATGAGAAAAACGAATCTCTATCAGTTTCATCAAACAAATAAAAGAGAGAGGAGAGTTCTTGTCTTATCAGATAAGCACTCTGCTGTTATTGAAGCCTGAACTCACCTTGGCTATTGAGACAAGATCTGGTTTAATGTCATACATATCACATCCAAACATGGTTCCCAATCTACCAAATGCTGTAATGACCTACAAATGGATGATGATATACTAATTTTCCCATAAAGTAAATATTCTACCATTCAGACTTTCTTTCTAATAGAGAAACTTTCGAGTACCTCATCTGCTATTAATAAGATGTCATACTTCTTGAGGACTGCTTGAATCTGTTGGTAGAGAAACCCACAGAAAATTATTATAGGCAGCATAAGAGTCTAAATATTTGATGTGGAACCAACAAATAATTGGCATCAGCACCATGGAAATAATAATGGAGCTACATAAAAGAAAATCAGGGCTACCTTCTTGTTGGAAGTTATTTTTTAACGTAAATGTTGGAAGTTGTTTAAAATGTGAGAAATCTTAGAGACAGTATAGTAACTAATATAGCAAATTTTTCCTAATATCAATGCATTTTTTATGCATGCCCAGAACAGAGTATGGGCTGACTGGGAAATGATAAATAGAAGAGTCCCAGTTTTACATCCAAGTTTGATGGAAATAATATAATCCTAAGGAGATAGAATAAATAACTTCTCTACAGTAGTCAGCTAAAAATCTGTCAAATACTACAAACTGAACTGAGGATATGATGGATGTAATATGTTCAACAATCAACAGGCAATAAACGTTTCTTGAATTCAGAAAATGCATCAAGGTTCTATGGGTGGAGCCAAATATTTCTAGAAGGCAGTTTCTCTTTCATAAGGATCATGGAAAGAAAAATCAAACAAGTGATTCTGGTTACCTTCTCAAAGTATGTTTTTGGAGGAGGGATAACACCGCCAGCACCCATCACAGGTTCAGCAATGAACGCAGCAATCTGAAAATAAAAAAAGATATGAAATGCATCAGAGAAATATTCAGCAAAATATAGGATATGGTCTTTTCTGATGGCATAAGGAAAAAGATCTTCACCGTTTCTGGTCCTTCTTTGAGAATAAGATTCTCCAGGTTGGTGGCAAGTCTAGTTGCAAATTCTTCTTCTGTCTCATCTGTATCACAGTAAAATCATTTCATTAGCGTGATAGTAAAAGCCCCCAACCCCACAAATAAAAATAATGCTGCAACAAGAGTACCAGGAAGATGGAAGCGCCAGTAGTGAGGGCAATCTGTGTGCAGAACAAAAGGAGCTGGCAGATCAAACTTTTGGTGAAGAGCAGGAAGACTGTAAACAATGCAGGAATTAGCAAGTTATTCTAAATATACCAAGAGAAGAAAACATCTACTTAGGATTATAGAATTACCTCAGAACTAGTATGAATATTATTCGATAGATTTAAGGACTAACAGAAGGAAATATTGATGTTATGCAGTATGATTTACTCACCCTGATAGACTGGCTGACACTAATGTTGATCCATGATATCTGTAAAAATATACAAGAAGGAATGTATGACATCCAAAATGGCTCGAGAACTTAAAAAATCAAGGTAAGGAGCTTAAATGATATTGCAATGGTAATGCTGGTGGATGCAAGGACGGTGATTTAGAAATAATTCTTAGAGTATTTCATCTGTTGTTAAGTTAGATGCAAAATTATTACAAAAAGCATGATAATATAAACTGACACCATCATCTGGTATTAACATGTGAAAGACTTATATACTGAACTGCAAGTAAAAATATACAACTGACATGCAGGACAAAATGAATTGAGAATTATAATCATAAATGAAAATAAATCATATCAACAAATCGTCTATTGCATTAGGAGAAAGGGCTAAAGTGTAAAGTAAAATGAATCGTACGATTTTGAGCGTGCGATAAATTTCTTCTTGTTTGGCCTTCCCAACGCATTGTTATAATACCAAACTAGCTTTACCTGTAAAGAACAACACTGTTATAATACTGAATACTTCCTTACTTCTACTCCACCATAATCCTCTGAATATCACAACTGACCTTCGTACTTTGTGGAATATCACAAATGGGGGACCATACACTATTTATTTTCAGTAAATAAAACCCCATAATGTTTTTATATTATGTGGCACAACATTTATTTTTGCAATTTTTTACTAACCAAACTTGAACAGAAAAGGCCATAATGAAAGCAGGAATAGTATAAACTCCAAATAATGATAGTTATTTGTTTTGACTAATTATTGTACCTGAGAATCATTTGCTTCTGAACCACTATTTGTAAAGAATATTTTTCCCATTTCCCTTGCAGTGAACATGCTGAGAATTTCATTAGCAAGATCCTGAAATTAGCAGTATAACCATCAAGATTCAGAAACCACCGATTTTTAACAGAAACAAGGGAACTACTAAATGTGATGTAATCAATTGTAGCATCAAATTTATTCCTATTTGGAAGATGGTGAAACTAGGAATTATCAAGTAAAATAACAAGCACACTGTTTGAAATATAATATCAACAACCTACGGTTTTAACCATATTCCTGTAAAGGTAGTGAGATAAAAAAGGTACCAATGAGGGTTTGGTAGTACGGTTCCAAAAGGAGTGGTAGAAGGGTAATTTGTTCAATTGATCAGTTGCAGCTTTGATCAATCGAGGCTCGTTACCACCTGAAAGCAAAGGGAATTACGCAAAGAAAAGAAGACTAGCAAAGTTTCAGTTAGTATTTATGCAATACTACATTTGCTACATATGCGGGAAATGAGTTTTACTAGAAAGTAGGAACAACTCTCTGGTATACCACAAAAATCTGACAATACAGCTTGAACTGGTGCACATACCTAAAGCCGTAGACCACAATCCTGCAAGAGCATCTATGTACTTCTTCCCATTGATATCATAAACGTAAGAACCCTGCAATTTGTTGAATATAATATAAGATAAAGCTAGAAACCACCACATTATGAAGAGAAGTCAACATGGAAAGCTCCATGTTCTAAATCTTGTGCTATAATCTGAGAATCAATGGAATTTTTTTTTAAGACAATGCCAAATTGCAGAACCTCAGATCTGTCAATAACCAGAGGATGCAAATCGGTGCTCTGCCATCCAGCAGTGAATGGAGCCAGCATGCCATGCCCCTTGAACCTGATACAAGTAAAAAATGTTGCAGCATCAGTGGTAGATAACAAGAAATTTACACTAGATATGTCTATACACATAATTATGTGATAATTCTGCACATAAAACATACCCATTTTCTTCTGTCGAGTCGACCTGAAGAGACGATTCAGAGCTGAAATATCTGGCTGGTGCCTCTGAGGAATATTCTGGCAAACATCCAGTGGCAGCTACATGTTTTACTATGCTGCTTGCCTATGTGAGGAAATAGATGAAATGTAGAATTTAGGCACATGAGCTGTAAGAAATGCTGACTTTAGAATAATGTTAAGAGTTCAAAATCGCTTCAAACTACTCGAGCTACTGTCAGAGCAACTGTTCTGAAGAAAACTCTAATCTTGAGTAAAACCATTACTGCTTAAATCTGTACATTCAAGGTTTTTTTTTTTAACAAAACAAAGAATGAAGGCAAGTTGCTGATCACAGCACAACGAAATGATCAGGAAAGATATCTGGTGCAAGAAAAAGCAGAGTTCAGAGAGTTGCTGAAGAATTGCTCAAAGAAGCATAAACATCGTAAATCTGACTAAACATAACATCTGCAGAAGGCAAATTTAAAAAGAATAAAGCAAATCACAAACACACGACTGCTCCAATTATTAACCAATTCTCGATTAACAAAAGACTGCACCTTTCTAAGGCTGCAAAACGAACCAAACACACCCACACAACCCTGCTTACTAACAGCAACACCCTGTTGTTCTTGAGCCTTTATAGGGATCAAAAACCAATTCCACAGTCCAAAAAATATGCAATACTACCTCCAAATATTCAAAAAACAAGAAGACGGAAACATCAAAAGTTCAAAACCGTTCCACTTCTTGTTACAAGCAGTGACGCAGGTGCAGTGAAAACCTCCAACCAAGATATGCAGAATTTAATCAACATCACCTTGGAGGCCGCATTAGATCTGAGAAGGAGGAGACTGCGGCAAATCATCTCGCTGCGATTCGGATTCCTTCCCGCCTTGTCAGTTGTCACGGGGTTCTTGGAAGCAAGTGACGAACTGACGAGGAGTGAGGAGGTGGGAGATGAAAAGGATGTGGAGAGGAGGACATTTGGTGGAAATTATCCGTCCGTTCTTGAAAGTGATGGCTCCGGTGGGCGGGGAACGAAGGGCAAATTGATACGTGCACCCCGCAGGAAACGTCAGGGTGCATGTGAACAAGCTGAATGTGACCCAAGATCGTGGCTGGGTTCATTTTTGGAGCTATTCCTTGTCTAAAGAAATAAAGTTGCTTGTATTGAGGGCCTGTTCACTTTGATGCCATTTTCAACCTTACCAAATTTTGGTAAAGTTGTCAAAAAAGTGGCTACGTTTAGTTTGTTACCAAATTTAGGTAACTATATAAGAAATCCTGTCAAAATTTTAGCAATCTTGCCAAAATTTTGGCAACTATACCAAAATTTGGCAATGCCAAAATTTGGTAAGGTTTTTTTTGCATCAAAATGAACAGGCCCTGAATAACGAATCAGTGTTTGCAAGGATTAGCGAGTACAATGATGCATCAATTTTCCTGAAAATTTTTTAGCGTTACTTTATCCATTCGAAAATATAAGATGTTTTAGTTTTAAGTCAAATTTATATAAAAAATATATCAATATCTACAACACAAAACTAATTTAATTAAATCTACAATCGAATTTTTTTTATAATATATTTGTTTGGTATTAGAAAATATGGCTAAATATTTTTTTGATAAATTAAGTCAAATTCAAATACGTTTAACTTAGAACGAAATCTTCAAAGGGAGTACCGGAGTATTATGAATACACTGATATTTGTGGGGGCAGAAACGACTACAAAGCACTGTTTATATCTCCAATGTTGTTGCATCAGAAGAAGAATGCTCATTCTTCTCGGATGAAATGCGGATGGAGGTTGATGGATGATGATTCTGTTTATAGGGATGAATTAAATATTTGAAAAAGTACGAATTACCCTCCTTAACTGTTACGGTCGTTCAAATTACCCTCTAAACTCCAATATCGGATATTAGACAGCCTAAACTCTTCAATCCGGATGAATCATCCCCCTAGCTCAAACTGGAGAGGTTTTCAGCCTACATAGCATACAGCCATACACGTGGCAGCCTAATCAGCAAAAACAAAAACAAAAATCAGTGGGCCCAGTTGTCAGGGCATCTTCCTCTCCTCTCCTTCGGCTCAATCCCAGCAGGCAAGGCAAGGGTCCGGCGATGTGGGCCATACGGCGGCGGTGAGAGGAGGCGACACATCGGGGCACCTTCAGAGGCCGGCGGCATGGAGGCGGAGGCGTGGGCGACATGGTCGAACACGAAGGTGCAGCTGTGGAGGTGGCCATGGCCTGCATCGATCCAGGACCAGGAGCCGGCAGGGACGAGGAGGTTCGGATCCAACACCAGGCGGCGTCGATTCGTGGGTAGCGGAGGACTTTGGAGCTGGCTGAGAGCGCGATAGACTCAACGCAATAGATTGGATTGATATCGGGTGCGGAGTACATATAGGCTCGAAACCTCCCTTATCCACTCAACCGACTTATAGAAACAGAATCGGGAGAGACATTAGGAGGGATCGGCACAAAAGGAAACAAACATGCACAAGATATATATCTATCTAACACCCCCCCCCCGGCAGTCGCAACGGCGCTGGAGCGAACGTTGAGACTGGAACGAAATTCCGTGAAGACAGATGTCGGCAGCCCTTTGGTGAAGATATCAGCATATTGCGATGTGGTTGGCACATGAAGTACACGAACAGCTCCAGCCGCAACACGATCACGAACAAAGTGAAGATCGATCTCAATGTGCTTAGTCCGTTGATGTTGTACTGGATTTGTAGAAAGGTAGACAGCGCTGACATTATCACAATAGACAACCGTAGCTTTGGAGGGTGGAGTATGTAACTCATGCAATAACTGGTGAAGCCAACATGTTTCCGCCACGGCGTTGGCCACGGCTCGGTACTCTGCTTCGGCGCTGGAACGGGAGACTGTGTTCTGTCGCTTGGAGGACCAAGAAATCAGGTTGTCACCAAGAAACACGGCATAGCCCGAGGTGGACTTCCTCGTGTCGGGACAACCGGCCCAATCAGCATCAGAATAAGCAACCAAGTCAACAGTTGGAGAGCGCTGAAAATGCAATCCATGATCGATGGTGCCCTGAGTGTAGCGAAGTATACGCTTGAGAGCGGCAAGGTGCGGCTCCCGGGGGTCATGCATGTGAAGGCAGATTTGCTGGACAGCATAGGATATATCTGGCCTGGTGAAAGTGAGATACTGTAATGCACCAGCAAGGCTTCTGTAATCAGTCGGGTCAGCAACTGGGGCACCATCGACAGCTGAGAGCTTGGCATTAGTGTCGACCGGCGTAGAACATGGCTTGCACTCGGACATGCCAGCACGAGCAAGAACATCAAGAATGTACTGTCGCTGGCTGAGGAACAAACCAGTGGAAGTGCGGGTAACACTGATTCCAAGGAAGTGGTGGAGAAGCCCGAGGTCCTTCATGGAGAATTCAGCTTGCAAGGCGGAAATTGTCCAACGAAGAAGACTGTCAGAGGAGGCTGTGAGCACAATATCATCGACATATAGCAGGAGATAGACCACATCTGAACCACGATGATAGATAAACAATGATGTGTCCGACCGAGCCTCAGAGAAGCCAAGTGTGAGTAAGAAAGTGGCAAACCGGCTGTACCATGCACGAGGCGCTTGCTTCAAACCATACAGGGACTTGTTGAGGTGGCAGATCATGTCGGGTTTGGTGGGATCAATGAAACCAGCAGGCTGAGAGCAGTAAACAGTTTCCTGGAGAGTACCATGAAGGAAGGCATTCTTCACATCAAGTTGATGGATGGGCCAGTCCTTGGAGACTGCAAGACTCAGCATGGTGCGAACGGTGGCCGGCTTCATGACCGGACTGAATGTCTCATCAAAGTCAATGCCAGGACGCTGAGTGAACCCACGCAAGACCCAGCGAGCCTTGTACCTGTCGAGAGACCCGTCGGCCTGGAACTTGTGGCGGAAGATCCATTTGCCGGTGACGACGTTGACGCCGGATGGACGAGGAACTAAGTCCCACGTCCGGTTGGCGAGAAGAGCATTGTACTCCTCTTCCATGGCAGTGCGCCAATGGGGGTCCGCCAAGGCCGCACGATAGGTGCGAGGCACCGGCGACAAGGGTGCGGCGTGGAGGTTGAGGCGATCGATCGGTCGTCGTATGCCAGATTTGCCACGCGTGACCATGGCATGTTCATTGTCGGCCGGAGAAGCACCGAGGATCGGTGGAGGAGCGCGGCCGCCAGGGACGCGCGCGCTGCGAGGACGCGTGGGCGCGCCTGTCGGTGGAGGCCGCAGGAAGACGCGCCTGTGGGTGGGAGCTGGGCCGGTCGACGGGGGCGTCTCGTTGGAGGAGCCGGTGTTGGAGGGCCGCCGAATGGGTGGACCGGTGGACAGCACTGGCCGGGTCCCAAGCGCCCGGTCCAGCGGAGGAAGGCCCAGCCTCTGTGGGCCGAGCTGGTGAAGAGGCCGGGGACGCCTGCCTAGCCGAGCCGGATGGCTTGCCGACGGAGGCACCCGGCCCAGGGGGTGTTCCAGCCGGCCGGCTGGAGCTGCTGACAATGTGTCGACCGATGGGAGCCGGTAGAGGAGCTGAAAAATCCTCAAGAAAATCCAAATTAGGAGCATCTGCACTGTTAGTCATCTCAGCAAAAGGAAACGAGTGCTCATCAAACACCACATGACGTGAAATATAGACCCTATTGGAGACAGGATCAAAACACCGGTACCCTTTGTGATTCTCGGGATATCCTAAAAACACACACATGACGGAGCGAGGGGCAAGCTTATGGGGGGTAGTGACGGATAAGTTTGGGTAACACTTGCATCCAAAGACTCGGAGGTGTGTGTAGGATGGGTGAGCACCATAGAGGGCAAAAAACGGGGTGTGGTGATGAAGGGTTTTGGTGGGATGACGATTAATGAGATGTGTGGCAATATGGAGGGCCTCGACCCAAAAAGAAGGTGGTAGGCTAGCTTGAAACAGCAGGGAGCGAACTATGTTATTGAGAGAACGTAGCATGCGCTCGGCCTTACCATTCTGAGGGGAGGTGTGGGGGCACAACATCCGCAAGGAGACGCCGTTGGTGAGGAAAAAGGTGCGGGCGGTAGAGTTGTCAAACTCACGACCGTTGTCACACTGGATGTTCCGGATGCTAGCTGCAAATTGAGTCTTCACAAAGGCAAAAAAGCGTGATAAGGTGGCAAAGGTGTCGGATTTAAAACGAAGTGGGAAGGTCCATACATAGTGAGAGAAATCATCTAGAATGACCAAATAGTATTTAAAACCAGACACACTAGGTATAGGAGATGTCCACAAATCACAATGAATAAGCTCAAAATTGGCCGTAGCCCTAGTGAAGCTACTAGTAAAGGGAAGACGAGTGTGACGCCCAAGTTGACAAGCATGGCAGAGTGAGGTAGCTCCCTTCGGCGGAGGAATGACGGACGCCTGAGCCAAGCGAGTGAGAGCTTCATGACCAAGGTGGCCAAGGTGGCGATGCCAGAGGTCGGTGTTGGTGGTAGAAGCAACATAAGCCTGGACAGAGGTGGCCGAGGGTAGAGTATCTGCCGAGAAGGGGTACAGGTCACCAGAACTATTGCATCTGGCGATCTCGATCCTGGTTTGGTAATCCTTCACAGAGAGGCCAAAAGGGTCAAGACAAACAGAACACGAATTATCACGAGCAAACCGGCGTGCAGATATTAGGTCTTTAATAATGGAAGGAGACACTAAAATATCATTAAGCACAAATGAGCGATGCGGGGAGTGTAAATAAGCTGTGCTGGTGGAGGTGATAGGAATAAGTGAACCGTTGCCAACAACAATATGAGAAGGAAAATTGTGAGGGGGTGGATGAGACGCACTAAGGATACCGGTATTAGAAGTTATGTGGGAAGATGCACCTGAATCCATGTACCACTCATTGGTTGTCGGTGGCGTCAGCGTGGAGGTGCTGAAGGAGCTCGCGAATGCCTGCGGGTCCCACTGAGGCAGCCCTTTGGTGAAGATATCAGCATATTGCGATGTGGTTGGCACATGAAGTACACGAACAGCTCCAGCCGCAACACGATCACGAACAAAGTGAAGATCGATCTCAATGTGCTTAGTCCGTTGATGTTGTACTGGATTTGTAGAAAGGTAGACAGCGCTGACATTATCACAATAGACAACCGTAGCTTTGGAGGGTGGAGTATGTAACTCATGCAATAACTGGTGAAGCCAACATGTTTCCGCCACGGCGTTGGCCACGGCTCGGTACTCTGCTTCGGCGCTGGAACGGGAGACTGTGTTCTGTCGCTTGGAGGACCAAGAAATCAGGTTGTCACCAAGAAACACGGCATAGCCCGAGGTGGACTTCCTCGTGTCGGGACAACCGGCCCAATCAGCATCAGAATAAGCAACCAAGTCAACAGTTGGAGAGCGCTGAAAATGCAATCCATGATCGATGGTGCCCTGAGTGTAGCGAAGTATACGCTTGAGAGCGGCAAGGTGCGGCTCCCGGGGGTCATGCATGTGAAGGCAGATTTGCTGGACAGCATAGGATATATCTGGCCTGGTGAAAGTGAGATACTGTAATGCACCAGCGAGGCTTCTGTAATCAGTCGGGTCAGCAACTGGGGCACCATCGACAGCTGAGAGCTTGGCATTAGTGTCGACCGGCGTAGAACATGGCTTGCACTCGGACATGCCAGCACGAGCAAGAACATCAAGAATGTACTGTCGCTGGCTGAGGAACAAACCAGTGGAAGTGCGGGTAACACTGATTCCAAGGAAGTGGTGGAGAAGCCCGAGGTCCTTCATGGAGAATTCAGCTTGCAAGGCGGAAATTGTCCAACGAAGAAGACTGTCAGAGGAGGCTGTGAGCACAATATCATCGACATATAGCAGGAGATAGACCACATCTGAACCACGATGATAGATAAACAATGATGTGTCCGACCGAGCCTCAGAGAAGCCAAGTGTGAGTAAGAAAGTGGCAAACCGGCTGTACCATGCACGAGGCGCTTGCTTCAAACCATACAGGGACTTGTTGAGGTGGCAGATCATGTCGGGTTTGGTGGGATCAATGAAACCAGCAGGCTGAGAGCAGTAAACAGTTTCCTGGAGAGTACCATGAAGGAAGGCATTCTTCACATCAAGTTGATGGATGGGCCAGTCCTTGGAGACTGCAAGACTCAGCATGGTGCGAACGGTGGCCGGCTTCATGACCGGACTGAATGTCTCATCAAAGTCAATGCCAGGACGCTGAGTGAACCCACGCAAGACCCAGCGAGCCTTGTACCTGTCGAGAGACCCGTCGGCCTGGAACTTGTGGCGGAAGATCCATTTGCCGGTGACGACGTTGACGCCGGATGGACGAGGAACTAAGTCCCACGTCCGGTTGGCGAGAAGAGCATTGTACTCCTCTTCCATGGCAGTGCGCCAATGGGGGTCCGCCAAGGCCGCACGATAGGTGCGAGGCACCGGCGACAAGGGTGCGGCGTGGAGGTTGAGGCGATCGATCGGTCGTCGTATGCCAGATTTGCCACGCGTGACCATGGCATGTTCATTGTCGGCCGGAGAAGCACCGAGGATCGGTGGAGGAGCGCGGCCGCCAGGGACGCGCGCGCTGCGAGGACGCG
>CM020189.1:12951335-12961353 GCA_009805545.1 Oryza longistaminata
ACACGTTTCGGCCAGCCGGTGAGGCCGGGGTGGTGGCACAGTGGGGCGGCGGCGACGGCGCAGGATGCGTGTGATGTCGAGAGAGGAGGAGCGCCCGAGCAATTTTTGCGGTGGCAGGGAGGAGGGAAAGGAAAAGTGGTTAGGGTTTTGTGGGTTTGCACGAATCTCAAATCAATCCAATGGTCAATAATTTGCAGGATATTAGGAGGGGTTTACTGTCAAATGAGGAGTAGACAGTCCCTAAAAGCTAAAGTCTTTGTCCTAGGCCCACAGGTAGTCCTTGACGTAATCTACAAAGCCATCAAACGTAGACACTGTAGAGTTATCCCACTGACTTGGCTAGGATCAAGGAATCAAACCTAGAATCTGTTTTTGCGTGACACCTTCCAGCATAACCTATCAGGACAATATTTACATGAATCATTATATGGGTTGTTATTAGCATATTTTATATTTAGTTAATGCTTATAACGAGTAGCACTTAGGAGGCTTGTGTCCACCGCTCGTAGCTTGAGAATGTAGTAAAGATCTTCGAAACCCACTACTATATATCAAGATGACCCAAGAAAGGGCTCTTGAGCATGATGGCCCAATATGTCAATCTCTCCATTATTTCTCCACGAGCTTGTCTTCTCCATGTAGTACCGGGGCAAGTCTTGCTAAGCAAGACTCATCTAGGCTAGCTCATTATCTGCAATCAATAGCGTGCCAAACTGGTGGTTGGTTCCAGGTGCACTCTTAGGAGCAAGTGACACCTCCCTCTCGAGATCTAGCTTCCTTGGAATTAAGAGTGACTCTTGCGGCTTTTCTTCTCTTTTTCCCCTTCCACGAGCCTTTATGCTTGATACCATTGGTAGAGAAGAGCCAAGGACGGCGATTCTATATACTCTGACAAAAAATTAGTGAATTACCCATCTTGCTGCTTCTTGCGATCAGGTGCATTAAGCATTTACCTTCTACCTAAAAAGGTGCAGTACTAATTTTGCATGGGGAAACAGTAAAACGGGTGAAGAGAATTCAGTCAATCTCTTAGGGTGTGTTTGGTTCACGGTCAAGGTTGGATGGGATATGGCGGTCCATATTTTGTTGGATATGGCGATCCAGTTTTTTGTTTGGTTGAGTGAATATGGCGATCCAGTTTTTTGTTTGGTTCTAGGGATGAAGGTGGATTTGGTGATACAATTTTCTGTTTGGTTGGAGGGAGTAGATGGATGAACAGGTGTGGTCACCTCTCACTGTAGAGAGGGTGAGTATACCCCATCAAATTCATATATACTACAAATCACAAATTCCTAAACAAATCACAAATTCATATAATATATATTTATATACAAATCAACATAAAGAAAAAAAAGAAAAATAACAACACAATATGGCGAACCAACAAAGGTCCTCCAGCACGCGCTCTGCGAGCTCGCCAACTCCCGCCGCCTCCGCGGCTAGCCCGCGCATTCCGTTGTTGCCGTGCGGGAGCTCGCTCCGGCCGCCGCCGAGCTCGCATATGGAGCAACCGCCCGAGCCGAGCTCGCACTCCGCCGCCGCGAGCTGCATCCAGCGCGCCCGCCGACGGTTCGCCGCCAAACCGGCGACCCACCCGCAGGAATTCGCCGCGCTGCGCGCCGTGAGTGTCACAGCGCAGCCGCACGGATCAGGGGCCGCCTAGGCCGCACAGGAGCGCTGCCTTGCGGGCCGCCTAGGACTGCCGCCTCCCCCACGCACCGCTGGGAGTTCGACCCGCTCCGCAGGCCGCCGGAGGCCGCCAAGCTCCAGCGCCGGGAGTCGCCGCCCGGACTCGCCGCCCGTCTCCCACTCCGCCCTCGAGTCCGCCTGGTGCGCCGCCGGAAGAAACCGGTGAGAGAGAGAAAGAAAAAGGGGAAAGGGATGGAGAGGAGGTGAGCGCATGCGGAGGCGCGAGTCGCTCGAGCCTGGGCCGCCCCATCCGGCCGAATCGACCGGATGCACAGAGCCGGCATCCAAAGGGAATATTCCCTATGTGGTGGCCATATCCCACTACTGCCCTCCATCCAAACAGCCTCAAAATTTGGGCGGCCAGATCCTATCCGACCCTATCCTCCCATCCAAACACATCCTTAGGGTCACGCCCGGCAGAGCCCTCCCTAGCCGGGTGGTGAATCCGCCGCTGTTCATAAGGATGGTACGAGAACTCAATAAGCTATACCCGATAATTGATCTATTAAGAAATCTTAATGATATTAGTCCTATGTTACAAATAACAAGTATACCTTTTGTCGATGGGCTATTATCTAGACAACGGTATTTGAAGTAGTATAGGGGAAGTTGATACCAGGATATTCCCAAGATTCCGGTGAGGAGAAGGGAGATAGGATGCCCTGCCCCCTACTAATGGGTAATAGGCGTACTCCTATTGGTCGAAGTAAGTGTTGTCATTATATATCAAACTCCCACTAGTACAATGGGGAGGAAAACATAATCTAGTCTGCTCGTATTGTGGTGTAAAGCTTGAACAGGTTGTTGACAGCTAGCTGTTGTCATCTTCCTCAACATGAACTTGGTGAGATTGGAGGTGACTAATATTGTCTTGGCTTTTGTGGCTTTGTATTTGCCTGTTGGATTTCATGTCCCCTTTGTTCATGGGCTCTTGTATTTATACACTCAAGTTTAGCCTTGTCCTATGGTGGGTCTCATGAAGCTTAGTACACGAGTATAAGGTATCCGATATTTAGGACAGTGACATCTTTCATATTTCTCCTTACTTCTATACGACGGTTGTGTTGTTCCCATGTTTTGTTATCAAGGATTCTGATATGAACTTTGCCCGTGTCGTCCAGATTTGATTTTGACAAACTTTACAAAAGGTTAACAGAATTTCTACACAATCTCAATCTACTGGCCTCTTCCGTATGAAGAGCTCCTCCATGGACAATAATTTTTCCATGTAGTACCCGCTCACCTGTGCCCACCCCGCTACACGCCATTCTACCGCCACACCTCGCAGCACTGTGCCGTGCATTGCCGCTGCTACCTGCTCGCCTGCGCTGCCTGCCACATGTCGCTCGCTGTGGTTAGGATTCAGGAGGGGACAATAAGGGGGTCGGGATGAAGCCCGGTCAGGAGGAGTTGAATCATCTCTTCACATTCTTCCCGTTCCTTGTTTTCTTTTATCCAACTGATGTAATCTAGGCCCACCTAATAGACATCCAAACCAGGATTGAAGTTCGGTTAGAAAAAAAAAAAGCAGGGGAAAACGGCAACCCATGGAAAAATTATAGTTACATTTCAAAATATGTACAAGAACACAATTCCCATTATAGTTATGGTTAATTGAGCGTAAAGATTTTTTTCTTGCATTATCTAAAATTGGAGTGTAAAGATAGTAGAAAGATGAACATTTGAGTCTAAAATTTGATTTTCTCGAGATAAACATTTCAAACATTAACTATCAATAAAAATTTCAAACTCTTTGAAAATATAGAAAAGGTTAGTGTAGATTGGTCTTTGGAAAGCACTTTCCTAATCTCATAAACTCAGTAGATCTTATATAATTATTAGTATAAAAAATTAATTATATATGGTGAAAGTCGGACCTTAGAAACCGTAAAAAAGACTGGCCTCATGTATTTTTTTTCGAAGGAAGTACAACTTTATTCTCGCTTGCACTTACTGAAATATTATTTTTTGCCTTTCTTGTACAGCTATACTTTGTAAAGTAATTGACCAGCGTTACTACAAGGTGCAAATTTTTGAAGGCATCGTGCACTCTATTGGTCGATGTGATCTCTTTCGTAAAAAGCTGGCCGGGGTGTTAAAAATTTTTAGAAGCATGGCAAATGAACCTACTAATGTGCAGGAGGTTAACTTGGAAAGGTTGTTACAGGAAAAAAGTGCAAAACCTTGTCAGATACCTTTCCGACAGTTGCAAGCTATCACAGACGACTTCTCTGATGAGAGAGAACTTGGCCGAGGTGGTTTCGGAGTGGTTTATAAGGTAAGACTAGCTAGGTTTTACTAGCTGTTTTTCAACTTGCTAGCTAGATACGTTAAGGCCTTCTCGCATCGAACGTTTGACCGGATGTCGAAAGAGGTTTTCGGATACGAATGAAAAAACTAATTTCATAACTCGTCTAGAAACCGCGAGACGAATTTATTAAGCCTAATTAATCCGTCATTAGCACATATGGGTTACTATAGCATTATGGCTAATCATGGTCTAATTAGGCTCAAAAGATTCGTCTCGCGATTTTCATGCAAATTGTGCAATTATTTTTTATTTTATCTATATTTAATACTCCATGCATGTGTCCAAAGATTAATTCGATGTGATGTTTTTGGGAAAAAAATTAGGAACTAAACAAGGCCTAAGAACTAGCACTAGTACATATCCTTCTATCTGTGATGGGCTCTAATATGTTTAGAAATAGCGGGCCGTCACAAGAAAGTCATCTCAATCGGGCACGATATGGTCGCACAAGCATGTTAGATGGGCATAAAACTTAAGCCCGTCACGGATGACACCTATCACCATCATCTGTGACGGGCCACAACTTTAGGCCCGTTTGAGATAACATTCCAAATCTCAAACGGGCCTCAAGTTGTGGCCCGTCACAAATGACCATCATCTGTGACGTGCACCAACTTGAGGCCCGTTAGAGATAACAACTAGGCCCGTCACAGATGACTCATCAGTGACGGGCTATATACTTAATCTCTATCGGGCATTAACTAAAGCCCGTCACCGATGACTATTTTTCCATTTTTCATATGAAATGTTTATATTTGTAAGTTGACTATAGCAAAATAATTTAGTGCAGTATAATAATTCATTTTATGTGTCAAAATAATTTTACGGGTAGTAAATGATTTCAAATGGAAAAAATGTCAACAACAAAGTTGTATAACTTATCAAGATTTACAACTTTTAGTTTGGTCATTTTTCAATATAACATTTTTTTTGAACAGTTTGAATTTGAATTTGAAAATATGACAACTTCAAACAACATTTTCAAATACTAAATGGTTTCAACTGAAAAAAGTCATCAATAACAAAGTTGAATAACTTATCAAGATCTAAAACTTTTATTTTTGTTATTTCTTCATCCGATGAAATGTTAGTAATATTATTCACAAATTTTACATATATGTGTTATAGTTTATAAAACCAGATAAGAGATATGTCAATTTTGTGAACAATGTTAGTATCACTTTATCGTATGAAGAAATGACCAAAATAAAAGTTTTAGATCTTGATGAGTTATTCAACTTTGTTGTTGATGACTTTTTCAATTGAAATCATTTAGTATTTGAAAATGTTGTTTGAAGTTGTCATATTTTTAAATTCAAATTCATGACCTTCCCGCGTGGGTGCACACGAGTGAGGGCTAGCCAAAAAATAAAATTTATTTATTTTTGGATTATACTCATCTGTGACGGTCATTAAGTTATGCTATAGTTAATGCCCGTCACAGATGACTCATCTGTGACGGGCTATAATTAATGCCCGTCACAGATGACTCATCTGTGACGGGCTATAATTAATGCCCGTCACAGATGACTCATCTGTGACGGGCTATAATTAATGCCCGTCACAGATGACTCATCTGTGACGGGCTATAATTAATGCCCGTCACAGATGACTCATCTGTGACGGGCTATAATTAATGCCCGTCACAGATGACTCATCTGTGACGGGCTATAATTAATGCCCGTCACAGATGACTCATCTGTGACGGGCTATAATTAATGCCCGTCACAGATGACTCATCTGTGACGGGCTATAATTAATGCCCGTCACAGATGACTCATCTGTGACGGGCTATAATTAATGCCCGTCACAGATGACTCATCTGTGACGGGCTATAATTAATGCCCGTCACAGATGACTCATCTGTGACGGGCTATAATTAATGCCCGTCACAGATGACTCATCTGTGACGGGCTATAATTAATGCCCGTCACAGATGACTCATCTGTGACGGGCTATAGTTAATGCCCGTCACAGATAAGGGTCATCTGTGACGGGCGCTAGTTGTGGCCCGATTGAGATAGGTCATTTGTGACGGGCTATAGTTTGACTGGTCGTCTGGGTCAAAACTATCGGTGACGGGCTGTACTTAGGGCCCGATTGAGATAGCTCTTCACATCAGTGACTTCTAGCATGTGACGGACGCCATGCCCGATTGAGATGGGGCTTACCGCCCGATTGAGATGAGGGTATCCGTTCTAGTGTAGAATAGAGAATTTAATCTGCCTCCACTTTTTCATCTAGGTTGCTTTATTTTTTTGCCACAAGACACAGCCAGCCAACTTTTTCATCTAGGTTGCTTTAATTTTACTCTGTATGGGCTAGATAACTCAGCAAAGCAAATGCAAGTCTTATTGATAAGCGCAATAATAAAAGAACAAAATTTGCCCCCAGTGTCTCCTGTTGCTATGGGAAATGAATGAAATGCCCATACCAAAGCGACCAACCCATGCACATGTTTGTGAAGTTGCCCCAAAAGAAGAGAAAATTGTATCTATCATCACCAAAGCTTGTTAGCCACCTCGTGATGGCAGGTGTTATGTTTCATGGGGTTTCTAGTGGACACGCGCGCGCCCTGAGGGGCGGATCCACTGTGTTGGGTGTGGTGTCACCTAACATCAACGGATTCTTGTTTAGCCCAAGTATCTATGATGTTCTTTAATGGATGACACCAGTGAGATTTGTCCTTTGACACCACCACGTCTATGGAAGTGGCCATGAAAGCCTATCATTTGCTTAGGTTGCTTCAGTTAAAATTAGCTAATACTCAACCGACTAGCTATTGCCTGTTGGTCTGTTGGCTGTGAGGAGGCAAACGTGTTGTGTCTAATCGACATATCCCAACGTCCTAATGATAATTTCACCAACTTCCATTCAGTTTGCAAACTAATTTCTTTTCCACTTACATTTACATAACATGTCACCTAAATAATGTTTAAAACTTATATTAATTTCTTTGGTTTAGGTATTTTATTTCTAGAGATTTTGGGGGCTCTAAAGCTCTGAGGCGTTAAGTGTTGTTCTTTGGTGTATAGCCGGTTGGATACTGCAGGGCCACCTGGTCTAAGGTTTTTAATATTCATTTATAATATCATATTTGTGCAAGAAAAACACTAGCTTGTAGTGCTATTTATTTTACACATATGTATCTAGTATATATATAGTTTGTGTTATTTCAGGATAATAACTTTAGTTTAGTACTATGCGAACACTGGATATTTAATTACTGGATAATTGAATTGTTATGCAATTTTATCTACATTATTCCGTCTATTAACTCTATTGCTTACCACTATTCTTATTACTTTTCAAGCATATTATTAGTTTATTAGAAGTTACTGTAATTGTTATGATTTAACGAAGACACCAATCATCGATCCAAAATCCTGGATCCGCGTCCAACACGCAAACAATGCTAGCACTAATGATAATGCTTAACTTTATTTTTTTAAAACATAATAATTTAGTTAAAAACTTTTCAAAAAATAGATAAAAGCATTTATTATTTATATAAAAACTTAGAATTTCGAGTTAAATGCTTTGGAATTAGAGTGGAAAATTTTCAATCTCAATATGAAAGTTTTCAATTTTGAGTTGAACGTTTTTGAAATTTGGGTTGAAAGTTCCAGAATTTGGGTTGGAAGTTTTTAATTTTGAGTTGAAAGTGTTTGAACTTTGATTTGAAAGTTTTTAAAATTTGAGTTGAAATTTGAATACAAGTTTTGAGTCATGTGTCGGAGTACGAAACTCGTCTAGCGGGAAAGCTAAATAGTCCCCGTTTTGAATTCAGCCGGGGTGCATGTTCTGAGCTTGAGTTTTTGGTTGCGCGGATGAGATGAACACAAGCAAGTGTATAAGTTTGGGCCACACATATGCGTAATACCCTACTCCTATGTAGTAGACTATAAAGATCTCAGGAATTACAATGTGATCTAGAAAGAAAAACTAAGTGTGGAGGAGAAGTTCCTTACTTAGTAGATGCTTGGCTAACCAAGCTTAGATGAGAGTGCGAAACCTTTCTTCGGTGGTATGGATCCTCCTTTTGAACGGAGTACACAATGCCGTTGCATGCATGCTGGAGTGAATTAATTAGGCCTTTCTTTAAGGCCTTAATTAGGGCCCGATGCCCCAAGGGATTAAGAGCTTGTCACCTGTTGGCCAACGTGTTTGGGTCACCCCACGACCTTGGAGAGGGCCGAGTCCTCGGTGTACCCCCGCACACTTGGGCGTGTTCCCACTGCTGGAAGTAGACTTCATTATTGCATTGGATGAGCTTCTCGAAGATATCGATGAAGAATGAGTTCACGATGGGCATGACTTTAGACAAGATACTAGTACCCGCCAGTGGCCGCTTCTACTTCTCGATGTTCTTCTTGAAACCTTGAAGATGTAAATTTTGTAGGGCTTGGCGGGAGCTACAGTGCTCCAATCACCTCAAGTTGAAGGTTTCTGAAATTTGAGTTAATGTTTTGAATTTTGAGATTTGAGTTAAATTTGCGTTTTATTCGGACTTATTTTTTTTTAATTTGACTTGGCATCTTTTCTTTAAAAAAAACATCTATACCATATAGATGAAATGCGTGTACTTTATAGGAAAAACACAATTAGCTGTTTTTCCATATCCGGAAATCATACGAATGGCGCACCTCATAGGCTTAGGTGGTGTTTGGATCCCTGTCGGGATTTTTCTTATAGAGCTATTCTGCGAGAGCTCGAGAGAGGGCTGTTGGATTTGAGGTAGTGGTGCTGTGGTGGTTGAATCAACGGCCATGCCGGCACAATTGACAACAGCAAAATCAACACAAGTAGCACTCAGACCGCAGCACTGCAATTCTCCATCAATGCCAACATATATAGATCTTCCAGGCTAGTTAATTATTCCTCCAAACACGGCCAACTCCTACCCCCAACTCGTGCCGTCCTAAGTTGCTGCTCGACGGGCCTCCCGGTATGGTCTCCCAAGGCCTCGGAGCACCCGAGCTGGTTGTCACGCCTGAAGACTTGGTTGTAACATAGGTGCTGCACTACTAGAGATCTGATCTTTGCTCGGATGCCAAAAATTATATTTGTCCCTGTTCGAATAAGAACCGAGACTAAAGATAATTTTTATCCACGGTTCAATGATTATCAGGCCCCCAACGATCTTTAGTTCTGGTTGGTGTTACCAACACGGACTAATTAATAAAGATATTTTTAGTCCGGTTGGTGTTGCTAACCCGGTCTAAAGATGCCTCTAGGGTTAGTCCAAAAAGAAAACATATCTATTCAAGTCAAATGTGCGTAGTAGGTAGGATGGTAACGCACATGATGGCTGAGGTGAGAGATCTTGAGTTGGAATCTCACATCCCACACATTTTTTTTTGACTTAGAATACGTCTTTAGTCATGAATTGTGCGTCCCGGTTACATAACCGAAACTAAAAACGGTTGCATACCGGGACTAATGTCCCTTTCTCTAGCAGTGAGGCCTGCGCCAGCCACTATTGGCGCCATTCCGTGCTCACCATCGATGCCACTACCAGAGCCGGGAACGCGACCCCCGTGGCCAACATGGCCATCTGCACGTGCGCTGCTGCCTTCCCTGCGCTAAGTGCCAATCGAAGTGAGCCTGCTCGAAAGAGTTGGCACAAAACCACAAAAGCCCCAGTTTGAATACGAACCGGGACTAAAGATCATTTTTCGTCCCAGTTTGAAACTTCGATGATTTTTAGTTCCGGTTGGTAATACTAACTGGGACTAATAATTTTTAGTCCTGGTTCATTCAATATCAGGATGTGGCAAGGACCCTATTATCTTTAGTCTCGGTTGATGTCAACAACCGGACTAAAGATTAGATATTTAAGCGCGGGAGGAAAGACGTCCGGTACTGAGAAAAAAAATCTATCTCTTATCTCTTATCCTTCTACCTTATCTTCTTTCTCTTCTTATCTTCTTCTCTTCATCTCCTCCTCTCACTCCCGGCCCACACCTCCTCCTCCTCCTGCCCTCCTCCCCCGGGCTCTCCCCTCTCCTCCCCATC
>CM020189.1:12961526-12981514 GCA_009805545.1 Oryza longistaminata
GAGGCGGTAGCGGGCGGGCGGCTGGTGAGGCCGGTGAGGAGGCGGGCGGTGGCGCTCCCCGAGGCGGCGACGGACAGCCGGCGCACTGTGTGGATGTGGATGATTTTCTTTGCCCCCAATCTGTACGATGTGGATGATTCTCTGATTTTTGCGTTGTGTGGATAATTTTGTTGTAGATTTTGGAGATGTTTTTGTGATTGATTTGTGATGTATTTCGTAAACAGAGAAAATGTAGCTTGTTGTATTTGTGGGAATTTTGTGAATGATTTGTGGATGATTTTATGAACGATTCCTGGTGCTAAGCAGTAGAAAAAAGAAAGAAAATATTAGTCTCGGTTGGTGTCATCAATCGGGACTAAAGATCCATCTTTTGTCCTGATTATTTTAACCGGGACTAAATATCGGCATCTTTAGTCCCGGTTGCATAACCAGAGCTACAGGAGATTATGAATCTGGAGTAAAGCCCCTCTCTCTAGCAGTGCAGGGGGAGATCAACTAGCTATTCTCTCCTATTTACAGTAACGCTATATCAAATAAGAGCTACTCCGTATAATATATCATGCGACTGAAGTAGAAAAGAAAATGTACTCACGGCTAGACCCATTACACAAGTACACAAGATAGTAGAAATTTTACTCCCACATCGTACTAGCGCATTCTATAAGGTATATAACATACTGAGTGTGAGTGTAGTATGGTAGTTCTATATCTTCTATATATCAAATCTATTTAACCTTGGATAATTTAATATATATACACCATGTCCGTATTTTTTTTTGGATTGTGTTAAGCAGGGAGTGCTGAAAAACGGCCAACTGATTGCTGTGAAGAAGCTTGAGTTTATACCAGGGGACGACAAACAATTCAACAGCGAGGTTTACAATCTTATGAGGCTGAAGCACGAAAACATAGTGCGACTCATAGGCTACTGTTACGAAGTAACAAATATATGCGTACGGTACAACGGGAAATACTGTTTTGTGGAGAACCTACAGAGGTTGCTTTGTTTGGAATATCTGCCTAAAAGCCTTGACAGTTATATTTCTGGTAAGGATATTATCTAGACCTACCTTTTTTTCCTTCCATTTCGTTGTATCCTTAATTTTGAAATTCCAGCTTGTTTGCTTGAGTTTGCATTATGTTAGAAAAAAAAACTTGTTTTTAGAATCTAGTTGTAAGAGACATTTATCTCAAAATTATACGAACTGTAGGGTCCTTTCAATGGTAGAGTTAGTATGGGCTGTTAGATAATACAATATTATTAGAGACCATGTTCATATAACTGTTGAGATGACAAATGCTCTAATCATTAACTGAAACAATAATATCTTAGCTTTTTTTTTTCACTCTGTTTAGTAACACGCAAAACCACATGTGTCCAGGATACCAATTCTGTGGATAAGTAGGTTGTTGGCGTACACACGTTATATAGCTAGTTCATCACAGTTTGTATCCATTAAATCTTACAATACTTAATATTACAAGAGTTAACCGAATGACACCCAAATAGACCGAGTCTTGTGGATTACATTATCCAAGAAGCAAAAGATATGGTACAGAAGCGGAAGCAAAGGATTCTAGGAAAGGCTTGAGTTTAATTTGTGTAAAGCAGATTTTGTTTAAATAGTTCGCAAACCTTTGACTTAGATGGTTTTAGCTTAAATTAAGTGTTCAATAAAAGAACAAATCACAGAATCACAGGATATAAATATATATAAAAAAACAGAATCACAGGATATAAATATCACTACTAGGATTTTGCAAATCTATGATGAAATGCTTTCGTCACTGAACATAGGCAATTCATCACAGGGAAAAGTTTATGACGACCGCGTGACGAAACGTCATATTATTCGCGTCACATATGTACCACAATGACGGAAATGAGAATTTTCGTCACAGAAATGTGTTTCATCAGTGACGAACAGATTCATCACAGAACGTACTCCGTCCCATGTTTCTGCATCCGACGTGGCAGTGGCCATGTCATCATCTGACGTGGCATGACGAAAGAGCAATTCGTCAAAAAAGTGTGATGACGTGGAATTCCTCATCTAGCCCGTTAAATTTGTTCCGGCCCGCTAGTTACATGTATCGATAAGTAGGCCCAAATTTTTGGCCACATCATCGCGTTTTTTGGTCCAACCCATTATTTGTATATGGCTCATTTGGCCCAAATTATTCATCAAAGGTGTATCAGTTCAAGAGACAAATTTTGGCCCATTTGCACTACATGTGCCAGATGTACTGGGCCTATCAAAACATATGCACAACAAATATATCGACACACACAAGTCTCAGATTAAACATAGAACAATGCTGTAGCTCTCTAGACCGGCATTCTTCATAAACGTGTTGTTGACACCAGTTTGGGAGAGAACCTTGGAAACAACCTCCGTACAGTGTGATGGTGGCATTAATAGCGCAGGAATTCTCCGCTCTTTTGCACTGGAGCCCATACAAAGATTACTTATTTCAAGATTTGGAAGGAACAATTCAAAGCTTGTCCTTTTTGCTTCTAAAGATGTGTTTTGATTTTTACATTCTTTTTTGAAAAAAAAAAGATCCACAAATATTATTTATCATGATTCATCACAATTTGCAGAATGGTTGGGAGAGGTAACCAAAATGTGAGCTAAAACATAAATTAATTAAGCTCAGTATCTCTTTCAATCTCGAATAGGTAATATTTTAGAGCGTGTAGTGAAAGCTCAAAATTAATCTCCCGACAGCAATGTACACATGTGTTAAGGTTTGTCATGTTAAAATAAATTTACTAAATTAACATTAAAGTTTTATATCACATAAGTGTATTTTTGAAAGATTTTATCAATATATGTTTGGAGAATTAATGGAATGACATGCCATGCTTTTGCACGTTCCAAAAATGACTACTACGACTACTATATTTGGATAAAAGTAATAATCCAATGTGCTTGTAGCTGTATTTGATATAGGACACAAGTCAATGGTTTTGCTTCAGCTGTAACACGTGACCCACGGCAACTAGCGATCTTGTGCATCGATATCCAGCTATGAACAAGCCACTAAACAAAATCTTGTCTCTAATGAGATCACCAAAGAAAATCTTCTCTGTGAAAGAGTCATGATCATGTTTTGTATAAACATCAATAACATCATCAGGTCCACTCATATCCCACCACCCAAAAAAGAAGAGAGAAAATGTTTCGTTCTTAGCCAAGCAAGAAGTGAAGAAGACACAGGGAATTCCGGAATTATTGGGACTCATTCATGCGGGATTTCAGGGCAACATCTTCAAGATCCTTGTGAAGCACAGGGGTTCTCTCTCATTCACTTTGAGCTGGTGCATACATGACCACGAGGTAGTACTCTAATACTCCAAATGGCATGCGGCAATTATTTAGAGTTCTTTTAATGATGGAATTCATTTCAGCTTTCACTTCACAAAAGCTACAATCAATTATATTACAGAGTATGCAAATCAAAAACTACGACTTACAAAATCACAACTTAATTAAAATTAAACAAGATAACTACTTAGAATATCGACTTAAAAACAACTTGATTATTTAGAAGATCACTACTTTTGTAGCGGCTTGCAAGTTATACGGTCCTTATCTTTCTCAAATAAAAAATAGCATCTCGGATTATCATTTAATTTGTCGATCAAATTTCGCTCATGCCACCACCAAAGACTGAAGTCTAGCCAAAGCCACGGAAGAGAATATCATAGAGTAAGCGGAAGATATATATATAACATCGGAGAGTATCAGAGTAGTAACTCGGTCGTTCGCCTAGATATTGCCATCACCACAGCCATCAAAGCTGGTCCCAAAAATGACCACTATCGCACAAATCCTCTAAAGCGATGCCTCAATGAAGGATATGATATGAGAAATGTCGCCACCCGTCCGAAAAACCAGAGCAAGGTTTTCACTTGGAGACTAGTGTAAAGAATGATGTGTGTTCATGATGCCTCCAAGGAGGAAAAACCTGAGAACGTTGTCATTATCAGAGCTGGTTAGAATCCGGTAGGATTTTCACCATTGCGCAACCCGCTCCTTACACATAATGTGTGCTGAACAGTATCGTTGTTGCAGAAACACCGTGAAGTCAAAAGCCATGGCATTGCGGCTCGCCGGCCTCGCCCATGCACCGGGGGTGGACCAGCTGGGCAATTATTTAGAATTTGGAGAAACAAATATGTAAATATCTCATTTGGATGAGTATATGAATTTTTTTTCACCCCAACTCGATTATTGCATGATAGTCGTGGATGGCGAAACCTAATGCGCAAAAGTACAAGATCAATTGATATCCATAAGGATACGGTCGAAACCAGGGCTAGCTAGAAAACGATTCGATGCCTAATATATATTCTTATATTAAATTATATGGATGCTGGAGATGTCATATGTGTGATTAAAGCATGCTTTTATTCGGATGCTGGATGTCAGCAACTCAGCATCCTCGAGGGATATATGTAACTTGGGATAGATCGATCAGGAAGGGTAGTCAAGCGCCTCATCTTTTCGCTTATGTTTATACTTATCAGGCAAAATTTAAATTTTTGATCTTAAATTTAAAGTTGATTTTAAGCACTAGAAGGGATACCATCATCTCAATCGGGCCCTAAGTGAAGCCCGTCACCAATAGCTTTGACCCAGACGACCAGTCAAACTATAGCCCGTCACAGATGACCTATCTCTATCGGGCCACAACTAGCGCCCGTCACAGATGACTTGGCGCCCGTCACAGATGACCCTTATCGGGGACGGGCATCAACTATAGCCCGTCATAGATGAGTCATCTGTGACGGGCATTAACTATAGCCATAGTAAATAAATTTTATTTTTTGGCTAGCCCTGCCCTCACTCGTGTGCACCCACGCGGGAAATTCAAACTTCCCGGTCAGTCACCCATCCTGAAATTGCTCCAGACCAAGCACGCTTAACATCAAAGTTCTTTTGAGATTGGCTTCCGGAAGTATGGGTATTCTATTAATCCTATTAAGCCCTAGGCCAGGATATCAAATTGGGGTTAATAAATGATTTCAAATGGAAAAGTCACCAAAATCAAAGTTGTAGAACTCATCGAGATGCAAAATTTTTATTTTGGTCATTTCTCTATCTGACTCTATTTAAACAATTTGAAATTTGAAATTCAAAGTTTAAGAACTTCAAATAGAATTTTTTATCAGTGAATGACTTCAACTGAAAAAGTTATCAACAACAAAGTTGTATAATCCATCTAGATCTACAATTCTTATTTTGGTTATTTGTTCATCTGACAAAGTGATATTAACATTGTTCACAAAATTTATAGATCTGGCATATGGTTTCATAAATTATAAGAGAGATGTGTAAATTTTGAGAACAACACTAATATTACTTTGTCGAATGAAAAAATGACCAAAATAAAATTTGTAGATCTTGATCAGTTCTACAACTTTTGTGTTCATGACTTTTTCAGCTGAAATCATTTACTGCTTCAAAATATCGTTTGAAGTTGCCACTTTTTGAAATTTAAATCTTTAATTGATAAAACAAAGTCGCATGAAAGTATGACAAAAATAATAGTTGTAATAACACAACAAATTGATAGATCGTGAATTTAGAAAATTTTAGAAAAAAGAATAATCAAATTTGAATTTAGTATGAGAGAGAAAGACTACCTACAAGTTTTAGCCAGAGATTAAAAAGATAAACCAATGAACCCACGAGTAGGTGATCCAGGTCCTAGGTCGTCCGCATAAAACATTCAATCATTCATGCATTCGAGAACTGTGAAAGGAAAACTAAAAGTAAAACATCATCAGCATCTGATTCATAGTCTAGTGGTAAGTGTACTAACTTTACTTTCACGAGGTCTTGGGTTCGAGCCATGCATACTGCATGCATGCGACAATTTTAAACCTCATTTAGTTTCTGACAAGCGGGACCCACGATTGAGAGCTATGTTATTTACTTATATTACAGGTGGGACCCGCGAAAGAGAGCTAAGTTATTTACTCACAGGTCCCACCGACATCTAGGCAAAACACGTGGACTAAACAGGACACGTTGGCAGGGCGTCACTCATAAATATGATGAATTCATGTACAGCATAGCTATGGAAAATGATCGATCACTTTCATGACAAAAAAGCTTCCTATTTTCTGACGAAGATAAAGGATTCGTCATGACTATACATGGGTTCGGCCCCATAACATGGTATGCATGACGATCCTATGAATTTCGTCACAAAATAACGTCATTCAGTGACACAAAATAAAAACGTCATTAGGAAATCGTCATGGATCAACAAATTTCTAGTAGTGTATAAATGTCAATGTTTCAAGTGTTCAATAAAAGAACAAATGACAAGTTCACAACTTCACATTTTTCACTCCCAGACCCCAGAGTCTCAGACCCAGCCACCCAGCCACCCAGCCACCCAACCACCCACACCCAACCAAGGTTTACGATTCCGACAGGCACTTTCGTTTCGAGCACTGGCGGAATTCGGAATTTCATGAAATCCGGTGGAAAATCGGCAAATTCCGAACA
This sequence comes from Oryza longistaminata, assembly GCA_009805545.1. Classification (NCBI taxonomy): domain Eukaryota; kingdom Viridiplantae; phylum Streptophyta; class Magnoliopsida; order Poales; family Poaceae; genus Oryza; species Oryza longistaminata. The sequence continues at coordinate 12,968,057 of CM020189.1, forward strand.
AATTTCATAAACCAAAATTTGAATACAAATTCACTGAGTTTGTTGACAAGTTTTCGAAAACCGGTCGGTTTTGGCAAAATTTCGGTTGGAATTCGATTGGATTTCGTGAAATTTTGACGTTTCGACGAGGCTCGAAAGTAGAAACCGTATGAGATTTCGAGAAGTTTCATCCAAATTCAAATTTAAATTGACAAAAAATCAAATAAATCTTATAAATACTATTATATTCATAGAACCTATTGGGATATAAATTCGAAAAATATGATGTATTATGTGTATTTACTGAAACTTACATCAGAAAAGAAAAGAATAAAGAATTAAAAAAAGAAAACATTTACATGGGCCAAAACTGACTGGAATTGAAAAAAAGAAAAACACTTACTGTTCGAAACACTTACTGAATTCACTGAGTTTAGCAGTGTGTTTTGGCTTTGCTTTTCACACACACGGTAAGTTTATGCACCAAAATAAGCTATTTGTAACTTCATTTATTAAATCGCATGTACATCACAAGTGTACTAGTAGCGTAATTTACTCTAATAGATAATTACTTTTTTCCACAAACATAAATGAATTTTTCGTCTGTGTTGTTTTTTTTCTGCCACACGTACAGAAGAATCTTGTGGACTTAATTGGGATAAGCGGTACGACATAATTCACGGGATTTGTACTGGTCTACAATATCTTCACGAGGGATGGACTCCGGGGCAGAGAATCATGGATATGGTAATATGGTATAACTTGGTGATTATTGGTTATTTTATAGTGATTAAGCTCTCCAACAGCCCCTTTTAAGTAAAAGTTATTGGTCTTGCCCCCTTTATTTTTTCAGTCATCCTCAACCACCAGATGCCCTATTGTTCACTTGGATCTAAAACCTACAAACATTTTGCTAGACGACAGCATGAAGCCGAGAATAGCTGATTTTGGTCTCTCAAGACTCTTTGGTGAAGAACAAACACGTATTTATACTAGAAATATTATTGGATCAATGTAAGTGGAATTTCTGCCGTTCCTACGTGCATCGCTTGATTTTTGCCAATCAAACAAACTGGTATATTTGCTCTTGCATTTATTATATATGATGCTTCAAACGTAACACTAATTTTTCCATGCAGTGGTTACATGGCACCAGAATACATGCAAGGAGGTATGATCACACCCGAGTCAGACATATTCAGTTTGGGTGTAATTATCTTAGAGATTATCACCGGACATAAGAGAGATCCAAACGTTACTGCAGCATCTTCTCATAACTTCAAGAAGGACGTAAGAAATACACATATACCAACCTGCAGCTTAAATACTCGTACGTTGCAACGAGTAGTTTGAATATGTTTTTTTTCTCTCTCTTAAGCTTGAGAATGAACACAACGCATTAGAGCAAGTCCAATAGTACAGCCCACTACTACCTCCAATTCTTATATAGCCAATCTAATAGCCAATTCTACAGTAATTGCTTAGGACACCCGCAATGGTTATCTATAGACTCTCTATAAGAGATCCATGACACCATATTTTCCTACTTGGAAAAGATTAAATGAAGAAAGAGCAAAGCTATGTACTAACTTAGAGATAGTCTATAGAGAAAAACGAGGCAATGCATTAGAGAGCTATAGATACCCATATAGACATACTATTGAGGTGGTTTACTATTAATCTAGTCTATTGCTGATATGTACATGTTTTATAGAGAACACCTTACTTTACCATTGCGGGTGCTCTTACTATACCATTAATATATGGTCCCACCTGTCATACACACAGTGTGTCTTGGAGTCCGTGCTGCAGCTGGCTACATATCTGTAGCCCGCTGCTTTTCTCAATAAAATATGTTTATAGCTGGCTAATAGCCTGCTATTGTACCTACTCTTACGAACTCATCAGTGGGCCCTAAATATCATGTGCTGGCAGCAGCTTCATTACCATCAATTTAAGTCTTTTTAAAGAAGCATAGATATATATGTGATGGAACCTCACACTCTGGCATGTATTTGGTACTGGTTCCTAGGTACTTGAAAATTGGAGGAAAAGGATGGAAACAGAAGGGACGATATATGCACAAGATTCATACTGCGAAGAAATAAAAAAATGCATTGAGATTGGTCTAGAGTGCGTGGAAACTGATCCCAAAAAAAGACCTACAGCAAGGGAGATTAACTACAGGCTCCTAAGGGACTCGCTCACCGTATGATCACGACACATTAATACATATATCATAGCATTTATTCACTGAAATGCGTATAGGAACTAGTTCGTCTTGATTATAGATGCAAAAGTCAGAATTGCAATATAGTACTCCCCCGTTTCATATTATAATTAAATCGTTTTAACTTTTTTTAAGTCAACTTCTTTAACTTTGATCGAGTTTATTGAAAAACTTATCAACTTCATTCTACAATACCAAATTAATTTTATTATAACTAACATTTAATATGTTTCGCGTTATAAAATGTTTCTATATTTCTTATAAACTTAATCAAACTTAAAACAAATTTCACTGAAAGGAATTAAAAGCGACTTACCATGAGAAACAGAGGAGGTACATATGTTCATTTTCTGACTATTTCAGTTTAAGATAAGAAAATACTTGAATTGTCTCTAAAAAATAACTTGGTATATGATAATGCCCAAGCCTACATATAAAACCCAAGCAGATACTAAAAACTAACTTCATAAAAGGTACAGGTAGGTCTATCATTTTCTTATCTTGAATTTTTTTTCTCTACAAACTATGCATGGAAGTCAAAAGATTGGAAACTGAGGTACTCCGTATTTAAAAGTGGAGTCGTCCGTCCCCTCTTTCTGCCTCTCTTCGTGCATACCAAGTTATATCCCCAGCGGAAAAACAGGAAAAGAAAAGTGTCTGCTTAAAAAATCGCATGCTTTAGTTTAGACCCATTGGGCCCGTTGTAATACACAGTCATTACTGGTAAGTTTGGAAAATAAACCTCAAATAGCCATTTAAATAAACCTTTTTGGCCACGTCACCAGGAAGGCAAAATTTCCACACCAAGGATTGCAAGGATCCTTGCGGCCTTGCCATGTCACAGTTTTAACCTGTGTAATAGTATTTTTCTACATCAAATCAGAAGTATGTTTTGAGAGGACACAAAGAATTGTTTAGCATATAGATAACCGAAATATTTATGAATTAATTATAGTGATGTTTTGCTTTCATTGGATCTGCATCCAATATGTATACGTAATACCCAAGGAAATTATTGGGAAGAGACTATGAATCGGGTGTCTGATCTGGATCGGTAAAAATCGGGCCCATGACGTCAGCACCCACGCATACATGTAAAACCGCTTTAAACTAATCTTTCTCTTAAATTATTTATCCAAATCATGATCCGATTGCACTATTAAATTTATTGCAATTAAATCTTCAAAACAAGACCACACATGGATATATTCCGACGAAATTTTTTTTAGCTTATTATTGAATTATTTTTAAATGTTGCACGATGTTCCACCAAGTATATCGGAATTGTTTTACTAAGTAGATCGAAATGTTTCAATCGTTTAAATCGGGTGTTGTTTCACCTTATATAAAAACAATGTTTCAGCAAATAGCGAAAGAATGTTTTAGTTCACTACAATATTAAATCTATACACAGTGAAACATTATGAGTACAATAGGTGCAACATTTTTTTGTGGAACAAAAAATAAAACAAATTCCCTTAATAGAGAGTTTCCAAAATATGTGGGTGATTTATTGCAAAAGAATGTTTTTGTTCTCTGCAACGTTAGATCTATACATAGTGAAACATTGTAAGTACAATAGGTGAAACATTTGTTGTGAAAAAAAAATGAAATGAATTCCTTAATATGGGGTTTTTAAAATATGTGGGTGATTTGTTGCAATAGAGTTATTTGAGTGGACACGTAGTGGGCAGGGGGGAGCGCACGCGCACGCGCCCCTGCCATCACGCGCGCGGGGGCTGGGGGAGCGCCCGATTTCTGCTCCCCGCCGGTCGCCCGGATTTAATCATTTTCGGAATTATTGTGCAGTTGCTCACAGAACCATTTATCCATATTGCAGCCTGGCCTGTTATGGATAACAACGGGGGATAAATGAGACTTTCGCCTTTTTGTCTGTTGGGCAAATTTTGGCTTGTAGTTTGATGTTTCGGGGGCCTTTCTACGCTTCCTGGGTTATATGATTCTTCAGTGCTCGATTGGGCTTCTGCACTTCCCTACCATTTTCAATCGTACTCACTATGGGTGTATTTAAATTTTATCAAGATACCAATCTAAACATATTTCAAATACCATATCATACCAAAATTTAGTAATTTAGTACATTTTTTTATAACTCCACATAAAATAATTTGTATGACACCAGGGAAAAAAACCCACGTACCTCTACTTACCATTTTTTGACATTCGCCAAAATTTGCTATGTTTTGATGTTGTCAAAACATGGTAGGGTTTATTAGGCATCAATCTAAACATTCCCTTCTTCATATTTTATTTGTGCCAGTTATGGGACAATAAACTTATGAAATAAAAGATGATCCACGAAAAAATACTGCATGCAACTTCAACAAATTCCTATATAAACACTTCAGACTATGGAGATTAATTGCAGAGACTAATGAGGAGGACTCTAGGGAACAAGGATGAAAAGGCCACAACAAAGAACGATATAAATATCGACGTGCCCAGCACTTCATCCCTCTCGGCGCCGACGACCACCACAACTTCTGGAATTGAGGTGAGTAGCTCTATGCAAGCTTCACGCTTCGGTTAAAGATTTGAGATTTTAAAGTAGAGAATTTCAGGTCTTTTAGTTTAACTTCTGAAGTCATGAGTACAAATTTTTTTGCATATTTGAGAAGAAATTTGAAGTTTCATGAGAAAGTTTTAATGATTTGAGTTGACATTTTTGAAATTGGTATACATCTGATCCGAGAGTCAAAAGATTCCGGTATAATTCCTGCTTGTTTTCAACGGTACGTAGGATGCCCTTCTCTTACATTTCACATACATGTATTAATTCATTCACATACATTTCACAATTACATTTACATCTCACAATCACATAAGTTCGAAACCACAATTTCAAATATGTTTGTGTTTAATTTGTTATTTATTTTCTTTCACTTCCTTCTGCATGTATAGGAACCCTTGATCCAGCAACATAGGACCCTCTCGATCGAGGATGAAAAGATCGTCGAGAATATCATGAAAAGCATACTCAAGACCACGAAACAGGCAAGCACCCCTATCTTAATGTTGCTCTTGCAAGTAATATACTCCCTCCGTTTCGAAATGTTTGATACCGTTGACTTTTTAGCACATGTTTGACCGTTTGTCTTATTCAAAAACTTTTGTGAAATATATAAAATTATATGTCTACATAAAAATATATTTAACAATGAATTAAATGATAGAAAAAGAATTAATAATTACTTAAATTTTTTGAATAAGACGAACAGTCAAACATGTGCTAAAAAGTCAACGGCGTCAAACATTTCGAATCGGAGGGAGTATGTTGTTTGAAACTGTATTTATGCATGTAGGGAATGTACCTTATGCACACAAAGACTTCACGTATACACACTATACACACCAACCTATAAATATCACTGAAAATTCTAGCAAAAAATGTATATGCAGTTTTAGTAATATTAAATCTATGTGTAAAATTTTATCTTCAAATTTACTATATATAATGAGCAATAAAAAATAAAATTCGGACAGACTTATACTTTTGAAACTGCCAGAATATTTATCTTTTTTTGTAGGCTAAGATATAATGATATTGAGGGAAAGACATTACAAATAAGTTTAACACTATTTAATATACATGTACATATTTTTTTCTATATTTTTTTATATTTATTAGTTGGTGTGTACAGTGTGTATATTAAAAGTTTGTGTGTATATGATATGTTCCCATGCAGGTATATCACTATATGTTTTGGTAAAAATTGTTATAGCGTGGACACTGGTCATTACTTCCTCCATCTTAAAATATAGCAAGTTTTAGCATTTTGCAAAGGTGACAGGAAGGGGTTAAAGAACTTGGTTGCGTACTCGAGGCGGGTGATGTATAGTCCCAAACGAGTTAGGGTTATGATAAAACCAAATAGTAGTATGGTAGTATGGGTAGTAAGGGTAATTTCATATACGTAGAATAAAATTTAAACTCTAGAAATTGTTATATTTTCGAACCGAGGAAGTATATCCAATTGATGCATTATGCCGCGCACCTTATTAAATTCACGATATATATCTTCGCTAGTTGTTGGCGCCTTTTCCAATGAATACGGACTAACCTAAAGATTTACGGTGTTAATAGAATTACCAACCACCTCAATATATAGAAAACTCTATACCAACCTAGGTTTAAAAGATTAAACTGTATAGTGGAGGTGATTAAGAGATCAAACCAGTCTCTAGGCCGATTTAAGTCGAAATGGAGGTAAACACTTGTCTCGTGGGAGAATCGGAAGGTTTACGGGACAACCTACAAAGAGGGTATCACACTCTCGCTTCAAAGGCGGACCATTTCCGGTGCAAATCGATAAAGATGGAAGGACTAATGTTAGGTAGAAGATAAAGTACAAAACATGACTAAAAAGTAAAGGTAAAAGAACAATTCGACTTATTGTACATGGGTTGTGGTTGGGTAATTAAATCGAATCAGCCATAGCCCTTATGAAGGTGTTGGTCTTACATCCATAGGTCTTCTCCAGGCCCTATTAGGCTTAAAGAACAATTAGGATTTAAGAAACCTTGGACCCAAGTAAGGGAACATGAGAATAGCCTTAATTCAACTCAAACGTGGGGCAGTCGGTCTGATCAACCATATACCTGCAGTCACATTGCAGTTCTCCCTCTGGTTTGACCAGTGACACAACGTCAGTTAGACCGGCCTCCATGGAAATGCTTCGGTTTATTCCAAATCTGTTCCAAACTTGCTATAAATTTGTCCTAGTACCAAATTTGGTTATCAACACATGTCACCCTACCTAATTGACAAACTTGTGAGCCAAAAGCATAGAACACATGGTCTTATCGTGATAATCTCTATTGGCCATAAGGGCTTCCAAGTGCCTAGCAAATCGTTCTTTCTTAATGTTTGTATAAAACGAGCATCCGCAAGAACAATTCCCTCAACTTGGTATAAAGCTTCCCAACTAGGTGATTACCCACTGAGCTTTTTGCACATAGACCCTAACAGTCAAATAGTCTTTTCAGGTCAAGTCCTTGATCTTGAAATGACTTCCCTCCACTTGTATCATTATAGGATTCAGCTACCCACTCTTGTCATCCATTTCACCTCTTTTCAAAGCTTTTAAAAATTTATCCATCTCCTTATCATCATTAATGTATCATAATCATTGATGGAGATAACCAACCAAATGAATGAAATATCCCCCAGGGCAATTGATAAATTTCATAATGCCTTTAAGCACTTCATCCATAACCATTTCATATTGACCGGTAAGTGAACATATACATTGAAAAGCACTATTTCTATAGTTCGGCAATGTAACTCTTTATTAAACAAAATGTATTTAGATGCTTATCACCAAACTCTCCAAAAAATTCTTCTCCGATCAACCTTCTTGCTTAGATCTTTGAAATGTTCACCTAGTGGAATCCTCCAAATAATAACTTGAATTCAAAAAAGCATCAACCAAATTTAGAACAATCAATTCGGTCATTTAGTAACTTTTTAAGAATGTGCCCCCCAGCTATGTACTGCAGACTGCAAACCTCGATCAGACCGATGTTAGATTCGATGACAGACCATCCATGTGCCCAGTGTTACTGGTTTTGTTGCTGCGGTTAGAGTGACCCAATGTAGAGTTATCTCACATAGTTTGCCTCTTCTATCCTTGCAACTAGATGCGTGGTGTGTCAAATAATTGGATAAATGTTGATGCAAAATCCACGCTCTGCCGATGGTGCCAGATTTGTGTTGGCGCGAACTAAGTCGACTAGCAAAGCGGCCTACGAGATCTGTTTAGCTCCAATGCATGTCCAAAATATTGATGAAATGTGGGCGTGCCAGTCAGTTTCTGTTTGATCCTGCAACTGACAAGATGTATAAATTGAAGATCAAAGAGCCAAACAGACAATAAGCCAATATAGCAATGCTAGTAGTCGATACCAGCCGATGTCGATATGGTCTTGTGCAACGGGCTATATGTCCATTGTAGATTCTTACACATGAGTACATAATGATATAAAGACAATCAGCTGATGATAATGTAACAAAATAATAATATAATCCAATAGAAACCAATCGGTCAATAATTATATGATAGAATAATTATTTGATCCAGAGGTTAAGCATACATCGACTGGTGTTCCGATATCATTAAATCCACATGATTAGATAATTAGTGAAACCTTTGTTGCAATCAGCTAAAACCAAGTTGTATGTAATCCTTATAAACCGATGCAACGTCCAGATAACTCATTGGCTGAAACCCTGATGAAACCCTTCTTCGCAATCAAAGGCAGGTTAGTTTGATGATTGTAAGCACAACTTAGTAGGTCAAACCCAGTTGATGCAGCACTAAGTATGAAAAGAAACATAAAGTCTAAAGAATCAAGCCTTTAACTGATTTTTAGGGTGGTAGATACTTAGCTAATATAGATCGATGAAACAATTTAACTGATACCAACAAAACCCAAGAAAAGGTCTGGTCGATACACGTAATTTGAGACATTGACTTCGATTAACTAAGATATATGATAAATAGGTGTTTCGATTGATAACATTAGAGTGTCAAGGCAATAGCCCCGCCGATACAAACAACCATAACAAGTCTTACCCCACATCGGAGATAGAAGCCGATGCCGCCCAACTCGAAACAAGAACTCGTCGAGATAGACAAAAATAAAAGGGGTGGTGATGCGCCGAAGAAGCAATGATCGAGAGATAGATTACAAAGACCCCGGGTGTACATATTTATACTCTCAAGCCGATATGTGAGTCCTAATAGGACATGACATAAACTTTCCAAAAGATAAAAGGAAAAACATAAGTCCCGATCGGACACTAAACACATTTTCCTAAAGATAAAAGGAAACTAACTACCTCGGCCTAATTAATAAATACGTTGCCATGTCGCATCCTCCTTGAACTCATTCTCTTCTGGATAAGCTTCTTTCTATTAATTAATTTCCTTAATCAAATCCATCAAGAACCCGACTGCTGGCGGCTGATAACGTCCATCGGCCGATTCCAGGACGTTGAAGCCGATACTGACTCTATGTCGATTATGACTTCGAGGCCTACCAAATTTTGGTGTTAACAATAACATGGTTTCTTTATAATATCAATTTAATAAGCGAAAAACAAATGTGCTAGATAGCAAGCAATGTTCTGACTTGGAATAGGCATAATATAACAATGAATACAATAATCACATACCATACCCTTGACTCAGCATGCAGCAAATGGTGGATCAAAGATTTGACGATGTTGTACCCAAGGAGACTCATTTCCGATGAATGATGATTCTCCTATGAACAAATTGGATTTATCAATACTTTGGGAAATCACCGTTCTCTCAGCTCTTACCACCTTGGATATCCACACTCTCTTAGATATTGTTTGATGCCCTAAATTGTTACATTTTTTATTCTCCACATCTCGGGCCTCTTTTTCCTTTTGAACTTTGGCTTGTAGACGATAGAGCCTCCTCCTTTGACAGTAAGAGAAGCCGAAAGGTACCCATTTTGGCTTTGGTTGTGTTCTAGGACCCAAGCAATGATTCTTGATATTTTTAGTGAAATTGAAAGCTCCTGTGTTGCCCTCATCATTCCCAGTTGTCTCTGGTGCTGCGCGATCAGACCGGCCCTAGAGCCTGGTTAGACCGAACAAAGACTGTCGATCGAACAGGCCTAGACACCCGGTCGAACCAGCCAGGATGCTCGGTCGAGCTAGTGTTGTACCACGTCACAGCTCTATCATTGGTTCTTTTCATTTGCATAACTTTTGTTGCATCTCTAGTAAGTACTTGGACATCTTGGGATCCCTCTTTGATAGTTGTGACCTCTAGAGCTTTAGTTTCTTTCCTCATCCATACCTTCTTTACATTTTTCACTTTTGATCCACCAGACCGATTCTTTTGTGGAAAACGGTCTTGACTAGAGTTAGATGAATGACTTGCTACTGACCTTCATGATTCCTCCCATCCTTGATGAAATGATCTAGGTAGTAACAAAGTCAGTAAAAGCTTTTTCTAAGTGACAATGTTAAAATTCAAAATAGCTTATTAAGTAACCATGTTGACATCCCAAATCAATACAAATATTGAAACAGTATATAGCAACTATAAACATGACAAAAAAATATTTCTCCTAATTTTACAAATTCTAGTAAGATAAATATTTATAAAATATGCTTTTACATTCTTATAATACCATCTTCAACGGTTTGTTTGCGGAATGCATTACTATGATATTTTGATATTTTTATCTCCATTAGAAAAAATGTCCTTACGTTGCAACGGATAAAAATGTTTTCAAATGGTACAACTACTATTAGGAACTAAGCAATGAATTGAAGCATTATGATCGCTATATATACATTATAATTGAAAACTTAATGAAAAATGGTTGTCGGTTTTGGGCCTAAAGCCCTTTTTTTCCTTCCTTTTCAGTCCCAACCCAGTCTACTACCTGCCTCCACTCGGCCTGCCTCTCTTCGATCCAGTACACAAGTGGAGCTGCAGGCCCAGCTCGCACAACCAACTGCCCATCAAATCCGTATGCCGAATCCGATCCTCCCTATCAAATCCGGCCGAATCTTTTTTTACCTCTCAAAATTAGTTTAGGGCTTTTGATCCACTCAGTCTTCTCTTTCCATTTTTCCTGAAATCGGAACGAATCCGGTAAACTCGAGATAAAAACGGCCGGCCAGCCATCATCGGCTACTGAGATTAAATCCAAATAATTAGAGCCAAATTGAAAGGGAAATTGTGAGAAAAATGATGAGGGAGGAATGGGGAATTGATTTTTGCAATCAATTGGAGGAGAAAATGCACGGGGAGACAGATCGAAGTGGTGGCGGTGCTAGGGTTTTGCCCAGCAGCGGCGACGTGCAACGGATAGGATGAGATAAAAAAACCAGCTACCGGAATTCACCAGATCAAGAAACATACAATTTTTTATAGTTTTTCCCAATCGAACGTGCGACAAGGGCAAATCGCGCACACGAGGGCGTCGCGGGCCCCTTCGGGATGTGGAAAATCACAACCGTGAGGGTGTTGTGGGCCCAATCGTGGTGGCGCAAAAATGCGCTTGTGAAAAACAGACTCATGCGCGGGTCTGATAGTTGCGTGCGGTAATGGGAGCATGAAAAGGTGAGGGCCAATTAATTTGCGCATGTCTCGAATATAAGGAGGGCACTCTAGCGAAAGAAAAAAGGAAAATGATTTTATAGAAACATAAAATTAAAACCAATTAAAAAATGGATTGTGTACTAAAATTCTAGTGGAAACATCTTCAATTTTTATAATATGAGAGATAGTAAACAAGTATAAAACTAAAATAACACTTCTAAATGCACAATGTTTATAGATATTTATGGATATTGAACCAGTTGCTATAAGAAAATTTCAAGTCGTAAATAAGATCTAAATATATAGTATGTGATAAATAGTATTCACTGTTTAAGTTACCAGGCGTCCAGGCGCGTCAATTTTCTACTACCATAAAGAGACCAAGAGATTAAGGACCGGATATCTCTGTACACAGTATCTCTCGGAGCTTTGTTGCCACCTCTTTTTTTTTTTAAAAAAAAAAATTGTTTCGGCAACTATGGTGGGTGGTGTCGACGCGGAAAACCTGAAAATGGAGCTCTTAACCATAATCGTACTTGCACGCTAATAATAAATATAGCCTTTCTACACGAAAAGGGAAAACTTGGCAGCCAAAGACCTCTCTCCAAGTCAAAATATATTCCTCTTTGAGTTGTGATCTTTTTTAATTCCAGAACAAAGTAAAGTCATTTTGCTAGTATCATTGAAATCCTGATATGCTATAAGTTTTGCACAAGTGTACTCATTCTTGCCTATATTTGATCAGAGACGACGAAAGAAATCGGTATTTGGTTACTTGTTGTCGGCCCTTCAACTGACTTCAAGCGATATGGGCAGTGACGATGATTATTAATTAATTCATCATAGCTTAATGTGCTTGTCTGCTGCCTGTGCGGTGCTACGAGTCTACGACTCACCACTACGGAACCTGACACTGTACAATCATAGTAATCTACGTACATATTATTTGATTTTATTTGGCTGATCAGCCCTGTAATTTGTGTATTCAATATATTGTCGAAGTTCGGAACCCTACCGATTGGCATTGCATGTGAGAAATAATGAATGAATGTAAAATCAACAGTATTGTGTGGTTGTATCAATGTGATATATGTCGAGGGAGAAATGTTCATATCCGCAGCAGGGGAGGATCCAATGTAAGTCAAGGGTATTCACATGAATATCCATGAATTTGGGATACAAACCCAATATATATTGCCCATAATACATATGTGCAAATATAATCTAAGGTTTATTTGTCATATTGACATCCTTACAATTTAATTCCACCCAATTCTAGTTCTCATCATCCCACACAGGATCAACAGCGCAACCTCATCCCTCTCCCTTGTCGCTCTCTTTCTTTTGCAATTCACGCTTGTTTGGTTATCTTGTTTGCATATGTTCGCTTTGACAATTAATGACCAATTACCTAAGACCTAATTATCTCTACACATTGTATATGTGTCTTTATATTTTCTACTACTTCTATCCCCTAATAATTGTATTTCTAGGATTTGAATTTGTCCTAATAATTATCACAATAGAGTACTAATGGTCACTTCACGTTCAAATTTCTCCCAATTTTAGCCTCAACTAGACTTGCCCTCTTACCACTACATCATTTACTAAGGGGCATCGAAGTCTTTTTTTCTCAAACCCTTAATATATGCTAAACAAACTAGAATTATAATATATATAGGACGGAGGTAGTATGTTCGCCGCGAGAGGCTCTTGATGTTGATTAATTAATGGAGGGTGAATAGATGTTTCCTGGAAGTACAGAACTTTTCGCTGTGGATCAGTGGTACGCAGCGTCTCCAAGCCTGGAAGACCGAAGTCTTGAGGCTGATAGTAAAACACCACCAAGCACAAACCACTAGCACAACTGATCAAGACAATATAGCAAAAAGGTAAGTGAACTAGTAGAACACAAGATACACAGTACGCTATCACAAGTAAGAGCATCTCCAAGAGAATGGCTAAGTGGCTCTCCAAGCTAAATTTTAGCTAGTGTGGAGATTATGGATACCCCATATCTACATGGCAGTTATAATTAGACTGGATATAGGATACCGAATATAGATAGAATATCTTTATTGTATCTCGGGTTTGTTTCTTAACTTGTACGTCAAGAAAATACCCGGAGATTTAGTC